>JAMPIV010009610.1:0-542500 GCA_024509875.1 Oreohelix idahoensis
GATCCTGAAGGCTATGAGAAGCAAAGTTCGACACACTGCTCGACGTTGTGCGAATTACTGGCTCCAGCTCAGTAAGAGCATCCAGGCCGCAGCGCAAACAGGCAACACTAGACAAATGTATGACGGTATAAGGCAAGCCCTTGGTCCCCAAAAAAAGTAAGACGGCACCGCTAAAAACCATCAGCGGAGAGAAGCTAACCGATAAGGGTAAGCAGATGGGAGAGGTAGGTCGAGCACTACTCTGAGCTTTACGCTAGAGAAAATACCGTCACGCCTACAGCCCTTGATGCTGTCAAATGTCTGCCAAAGATTGCAAATCCACAATTAACTGACAGCAGATTTTTACATTTTCTCACATGTTTAACCGCAATGTCTTCAAACTATGGAAATTAGTAAGACCTTTATTTCGTGTGTGTAACAATCAAAGATATCTTCCTTTTCTTATTGTGTATATCAATTACAAGCATTGCCGGTTCAGGCCTTCTCCTCCTCGTTGTTTTCTTCCATAACCTGTTCTGTTCTCATCGAAAACAGTCATGTGCTCAATGTTTCAGTATATTTATGTACTTCTTGGTTAGTCTGATTGAAGTTTGAACTACAATCTCTTGTCCACGCTGTTGCAATCATCTGGTTTTCTTATACTTCAGGATACAATAAATGTTACTTGTGAAGCAAATGTTCTGCGAATGTAATTACAGCGTGAAAGTTTTCCGACACAGAAAATCATTCAGCTAACACAACGCGCATCTTTCAGAAAGAAATGTCAATAGTTCACAATGCTCAATCACTTTCCTTTTCCAATCAAACTAACGCGGTGTCATATCCACTGTCGGTGTATTTGTCAGGGTATTTAACGCTCCTAACTGGCGCGCAATTCTTGCTGCATTACAATCAGATGGGTAAGCTTTATTTATTACTGTCGGGTTTGTTAATGCAGTTCAACAACAATGCTTTTTAGTTTACTTAGTTAACATGTGCTAATCAAAACTGTCAACTCGTGGCTACCGATGACACAGCTGTCGTATCGATTTTTCACTACTATGCATTGCCCGCCTGCAATATTGCAACGTACCACAAAAGAAATAATTATAAAACTTTCAAGACAATATACGTGAGAATGAAAGGAAATACAAGACTATTATGAGTTAAAAGGCTCATTTTTATCTGTGTCAATTAAGTAATAATTCGTGTAATCCTTTAGAAACACCCAAAGTAAACCAAACATATTAGCAGCACTTACACCAAAACAGAAATAACACTTCACTCCCAAAGCTAAAAAAACAAAGTAGCATTGAAACAAAAGTGCTAATGCAATGAAACAAAAGTAATAAACTGCACGGTTATTAACTCACACAGTACAATAACTAACGCGGAACAATTAAAGATAAGGGGTGACAATACATCCGTAGCACTTTGTGACAACCTCCAAACTGTTATGTACCAGCAACAGAGGACCTAGCGAGGGCTTGCACGCCGGATAATATATGCTGTCCAGGGAAACAGAGTGTTCAATTAACAATTTCCTTCACAAGGTATCCATCAATTCAGTGATTCAAACAGGCTATTTAATTTATTAGGTCAGGCGTGGTTTTATTATTAAATATAGCATCACTAGCTTCGAGCACTACAAAACAGCCACGTGTGTTATCTGCCACACGTATGACCACTATTAATCCTAGCGCTTACGTTTTCTCTGTGGTTCACAAATATTACTATATTACTATTAGTCCTAGGATTTTCATCTTCTCTGTGATTCACATATATTACTGTTAGTCCTAGGGTTTTCATTATCTCTGTGGTTCACATATATCACTATTAGTCCTAGGGTTTTCATCTTCTATGTGGTTCACATATATTACTATTAGTCCTAGGATTTTCATCTTCTGTATGGTTCACATATATTACTATTAGTCCTAGCCTTTTCATCTTCTCTATGGTTCACATATATTACTATTAGTCCTAGCCTTTTCATCGTCTCTGTGGTTCACATTTATTACTATTAGTCCTAGCGTTTACATCTTCTCTGTGGTTCACATATATTACTATTGGTCCGAGCCTGTGGTTCACATATATTACTATCAGTCCTAGCATTTATATCTTCTCTGTGGTTCACATATATTACTATTAGTCCGAGCCTTTACATTTCCTCTGTGGTTCACATATATTACTATTAGTCCTAGAGTTTACATCTTCTCTGTGGTTCACATATATTACTATTGGTCCTAGCCTTTACATTTCCTCTGTGGTTCACATATAGTACTATTAGTCCTAGAGTTTACATCTTCTCTGTGGTTCACATATATTACTATTGGTCCTAGCCTTTACATTTCCTCTGTGGTTTACAAATATTACAATTAGTCCTAGGATTTTCATCTTCTCTGTGGTTCACATATATTACTATTGGTCCTAGCGCTTACATTTTATCTATGGATCACAAATATTACTATAAGTCCTAGCGTTTACATCTTCTCTGTGGTCACATATATTACTATTGGTCCGAGCCTTTACATTTCCTCTGTGGTTCACATATATTACTATTAGTCCTAGAGTTTACATCTTCTCCGTGGTTCACATATATTACTATTGGTCCTAGCCTTTACATTTCCTCTGTGGTTCACATATATTACTATTAGTCCTAGCATCTACATCTTCTCTGTGGTTCACATATATTACTGTTAGTCCTAGCGTTTACATCTTCTCTGTGGTTCACACATATCACTATTATTATGGTTTACATCTTCTCTTTAGTTATATGTAATACTATTTGTCCTAACGTTTACACCTTCTCTATAGTTACATGTAATACTATTTGTCCTAACGTTTACACGGTCTCCGAGATTATTATTATACTATATAATTCTCTAAAAAGTGTCCCGTCCCACACAAGCTTTTTGTTGCAGTCTGCAAATTCTGACCTTTGCACTAAACTTATTTTTCGCACCAAATTTGCAAGTATATTTTGAACAATAAATAGAAAACATAGTAAAGTGTCAAAAAATATACAATATTATTTATTGTTATTATTAGTATTTTTTTTTTGGCCGTTTGATTGTTTCCGTTTGACATGTGATAAATTACATCCCTTTACAGAGAAGTCAATATAATTTTTTATGTTTTCAAAACTTGACAAAAATGGGTAAAATAAGTTTATTGAGAATGAACCAAATACGTTCTCCAGTCTTCTAAATGTGTTGTAGATACTGAAAGGTTATCACGTTTGTTTTGGGTCTTTCCCCGTTATTATTTTGATGGGTATATTTACTACAAGATATTATTTGTCCTAACGTTTACACTGTGGTTATAGATATTACTATATGTCCTAACGTTTACACTGTGGTTATAGATATTACTACTGTATATGTCATAACGTTTACACTGTGGTTATAGATATTACTATATGTCCTAACGTTTACACTGTGGTTATAGATATTACTATTAGTCCTAGGGTTTACATCTTCTTTATTTGTCCTAATTATTACACTGTAGTTACAGATATTACTATTAGTCCTAATGTTTACACTGTAGTTACAGATATTACTATTACTCCTAATGTTTACACTGTAGTTACAGATATTACTATTAGTCCTAAAGTTTACACTGTGGTTATAGATATTACTATATGTCCTAACGTTTACACTGTGGTTATAGATATCACTATTAGTCCTAAAGTTTACACTGTGGTTATAGATATCACTATTAGTCCTAAAGTTTACACTGTGGTTATAGATATTACTATATGTCCTAACCTTTACACTGTGGTTATAGATATTACTATTAGTCTTAGGGTTTACATCTTCTCTATTTGTCCTAATTATTACACTGTAGTTACAGATATTATTATTAGTCCTAAAGTTTACACGGCAGTTATAGAGTTTTCTATTAGTCCTGATGTTTACACTGCGATTATAGATATTACTATTAATCCTAACGTTTATACTGTAGTTATAGATATTACTATTAGTCCTAACGTTTATACTGTAATATATATTACAATTGGTCCTAAACTTTACACTGTGGTTATAGATTTTACTATTAGTCCTTACGTTTACACTGTGGTTATAGATATTACTATTGGTCCTTACGTTTACACTGTGGTTATAGATCTTACTATTTGTCCTAACGTTTACACTGTCTCTGTAGTTATATATATATTACTATTAGTGCTAACGTTTACACTGCGATTATATATATTACTATTAGTCCTAACGTTTACACTGCGATTACAGATATTACTATTAGTGCTAACGTTTACACTGCGATTATATATATTACTATTAGTCCTATCGTTTACACTGCGATTATAGATATTACTATTAGTCTTATCGTTTACACTGCGATTATAGATATTACTATTAGTCCTAACGTTTATACTGTAGTTATAGATATTACTAGTAGTCCTTACGTTTACACTGTGGTTACAGATATTACTAATTGTTCTAAGCTTTACATTTGGTTATAGATATTACTATTTGTCCTAACATTTACACGGTCTCTGTGGTTATAGATATTACTATTTGTCCTAACATTCACGTTATCTGCGGTTCACATATCACCACTTTTAGTCCCAACGATCGCATGGTTCCGTGGTTCGCTACACATATTCTATAAGTACTAGCTTCCACGCGTTCTCTGCGGTTCACATATCACAACTTCCAATCCTAGCGGTTATATAAACCATTACCATAAGTTCTAGTATTCACATGTTATCGGTGGTAAAAAATCTATGTCACAAACTCTAATACTCACAAGTTGTTGGCTGTTACACAAAACTTTACTGTTAGCATGCACATTCACATATCTCACAGTCCAACAGCCACAGCTTCCCAATATTACAAAAATCAATGCACTTTATAACTATTATTAAAGAAAACAGTCAGTACCACATCTAGGATTATAATACATTCTCCCAGTCATATCTTCAGATCACACTTTCAAGGCTACACAAGCCAGAGCTGGTACCGATTCGAAGCCAGCACCTGACAACCTCCTATGCTAAAGCGAGCAGATCAATAGTGGGAAGGACACCTGTTGCCGGTCCGCGTTCGTTACGCATTTTATTTTATACGCTGATTGTTAGTGCTGGTGAAGAAGTGTGACCAAAAAGTCGACCTTACTTTCTTTGCTAGGTCGACTTTGTTTTATTTGTTAGGTCGACCTTACATTCTTTGCTAGGTCGACTTTCTTTTCTTTGTTAGGTCGACTTTGCTTTTCTTTTGTTTTTGTGTTGTGTGTGCGTGCGTGTTTCATTTAAAGAAATTGGAGTAGCGTCAGATGAGCTTTATTATCTCCGCTCATCCACCATGTTGGTGGTGTCTACGGTGTTCAACCTAATTTTCGGTTATAATTAGGGTATTCAATTTAGCTTTATTTTCATTCTTTTTTGTTTGTTTGTTTATCTATTTATTTGTTTTGGTATAATTTACCACACAATGTCATTTACAACGGACTGTATTTGGTGTAAGTTATTTATAGCAGGATTTGTTGTTTGTTCATTTACTGAATTTTTACACTACAATCTTATGACTTTTTACACTACAATCTTTGTTCTTTGGTTTGTTTTTTTCCGTGCGCTGATTTTTTTCCCGTTTTCCTTCTGTGTTGCTTATTACACTAGTCAACAACCAAAATGTACCAGAAATGAAAATAGCTGATCTTAACTAATTTTGGTGTGCTGAAAACGAAAATGACATTCAAAAATGTTGATTGGCTCTAGTTTTCAAGATATATGCTACTAGTTTATTTAATTACGGTCAATTTATATATATGACGCAACTGTTGTGGGCAATTGTATAATTTTTTCTAACGACCAATAAAAATGTAACTAGAAGTTGATGATGCAATCCTACCTATGATTACATCACCTTTGTGTATAAATATCTTATCTCTGATAAAATTTTGCCATTAGTTAGTGCATTTGTCCTTACCAAAAGTATCGTAGTTAGAAATGCCTAGTGTGGTGAAGTGGGATGTTATAAATATTTATAGGGGACTTAGTGTACTGACTGAGATCAGCTGTGAAGGTATCTATATCTAATAAGAGTAGTGTATTATAGATAACCTTACTTGCTGCCACATATATATATATCTCAGTCAGAATTATTCTGGAATAGTGTGATGACTACGTTGTATGTCTAGGGTATGTGTATGATGAAGTGTAAGTCATAACAACAACAGACAGATAAACAATTTAATTTATTCCACCACACTTGACAACACTGTGACACTCACATACATAAAACACTCTACAAGGATATCTTAAAGGAGTCACTGATAACTTTTCAAATAACAATATGTATTCATTGCTGTCATGAATGAATATGTGTCCTGATTCAAATACAAAGGGAACCAGGAATCACAATCAATTTTAATTACAAGTTATATGTACAGAATTTATCAATATGAATATTGTAGTGACATATATTATTAAAAGTATCCTATGTGTGTCAGTTGTGTAGTAGTAATATGAGGTAATACTGGTTTTGTTTTGTTCAAGCTCTGTTGGTATTTGTCATCATGACTTCAATAGTTTGTCTTTATTGGAACTAGTATTGGAGATGTTCTCAGTTCCTGATATTAAAACAATTTACTTCCCCTCTTAAGTTTATGTTACAATGTTATTTTAAGATGGGGGTACATAATTTTGAGCTCAGCTGGCCACATCAGCTTATCTTGCGTGATGGCGGCAGGAAAGGACTCCTCTGCTCGATTTCTCCCCTGTGCTCTGGAGACACCTCACTGATAGCTAAATGGACCAAGGAGTATGCTGTCCGACTCTGGATTCAGCAAAGCTCTGACCAGGTGCTGCTCAATACCATCAAGACCACGGTCCCTGAAAACAAGAAGGATGTACCTTCTACTTCATAACTAATTTATACTCTCTTTTTACACTGAGCACAATACATCACAAACATTGAGTTCAGAGCGTTAGGCCAACTGTCAGCTTCATCTGAAATACTTTATACCAGTATTAACCTCCTTAATGGTTACTACGCCTCTGCACTTCCAGCATTATTTCTTTCTAGTCAATCATCTAGGTGTCAGTGTACTGTTTGGCCATTCCATGCCGTTTTACTTTCCTCCGACACCTTCTGTTCAGGCTGGAGCATTATAGGCTTTACATCATGTTTGCTACTGAACTACACATATATACAGGCATAAATTAACAATTCACATTCAATTTTCATTAAAAGATACTGAATGTTTCAAGCTTACCACAATTCATGGAAACAAACACAGATACGTTGATTAGCAATGAATTCTGGCACAAATACTGGCACAAATTCCCATCTGCTTATGTTCCAGGCTTTTATTTAGCAAAAATATGAGCTGGCTTCAACGCACTGTTGCTTTATCAAGCTTATTTGAACTAGTGGTCTCGAACTAACGCTCCTAAGTGAGTATATCAGCGAGTCTGGCCAATGGAGCCACGTTTCGACAAGTGTTTGAAAAAATTTTACCTTCCTACGTCTCCCCTAACAACCAAGGATAGCATTTATAGTCCGACCAATCGTGTTTAGCCTTACATATCATTCCAGCCAATCAGTTCAAATGTAACTTGTGGCCCATTTCCCGTACAATGGTGGTGTAAAAAAATCTACCACTGAGCGATTCTGATTTTGGGTGTTGTCTGACAGCACCATCATTTTATTTTGGCTATAACTTGTTAATTCCTAGACTATTTGCGTAACGTTTACATATTCTTTGTCAGCAAGCCCTAAGGAACCCAAATATACAAATTTAAAAGAGCTAAGTGGCTGCGTTCAAAATATGCAATTTCTTCTACCTCCTGTTTCGAAGATGTGCTGTCTGGGTACTGTAATGTTTTCAAACGTAAACCCATCTAATGTTATCTTTTCTAATAAGAGTTTTTCAGGATTTAAAAACCTAACTCTGGGAAGGTTAGTGTTTTTATCACTGTCCGTCCGAAAAAGTTAGTGCATGTGGCCTTACACGCGTGATAGTAGTAATTGTGTATCGCGCGACGCGTGTTTAGTGTTGCACGTGTTCGGCTTTATGCCTCTCCCTTCTCTCTATCCTTTAGTCCATCTGTCTTTAGTTACGCCGTGTATAAAATGGAATGAATGAAATATTTAAATTAGGTCATTGTTCAGCTTGGTATCTCAATGTTTTTCCAAGAAATACAGCACACGTTTCATTGAAGAAAGCGGGTAATAATACAGTAGGCTTTTACTATCAACGTGAAAGCGTTACAATTTGCAGACGAAGCAGAAAACAAGGGGATTTCGAGTACAGTCATTGTGACAGCACTGTTATTTTACCATTGCTCTTTTCTTTATTAGAATTTATTTGTTAGGCTTTATATTTACCTGATAATTTATATATGTGGATTAGAATATTTCACGACACCTCCCCTCTTAAAACAGACATCCCATGTCAGTCCTTTATTCTATATACACATAGATAAATGTAAGTCAACTTGACTTTACTCTGCTGTGGTGCTATCATGGTTTTATGTAGTTGGGTCCATTCAGAGTAGGCACTACTCATGAAATCTGCCTCAGACTTCTACAACCAATAATATATTTCGGTTATGTTACTGAACAGCCGCAAGTGTGAGTGCTTGTCTTAATGCTGCTTCGCAACCCGTATTCACCATTTCTCTTCTCTGAGTCTGCGCAATGACATGTCCAGAGAACATTATATTTCCCTCAAAATGTACGTTATGAGGAGATAACATATACCTGGTGATAGCAGAGTTTTCGTAGTGGATCCCATAATCTTCTTATTATCCTGTATGAAACATTCGGAATATCCTCAATCAAAGAGGCAACTCAGGGATTCATTACGTTCCTCCGAAATGTTTACATCCAACTATTTTTTCTGATCTCAGGTTTTACTGGAATCTGATAGTATCCTTTACTCAGATCCACCCTTGAGAAATATTTAGCTTTATTTAGTCTGGCAAACAGCTGATTTGTATCCGGCAATGGATCCACCTGTCCTTCTGTAATAGCATTCAGTCTCCTGTAATCTATACAGAGTCTATGTTCTCCAGAGGGCTTCCTTAAGAGTACAACACCGGAACTATACGAAGATTCACTGTGCGAAATAATTCCTTCCTTCAACAGATAGTCTATCTCTTCCTTCAAAGCTTTCTCCTTAGCAAACGGAATCGAATATGGTTTCATACAGACAGGTGTGGGGTCTATCAGTTTCATATCATATTCCAATAGGTTTGTATGCCCTGGTCGGTCTGTTAACACCTCTGCATGATTATTTAGAACCTGTTGCACTCTCTCTTTCTGAGTTTTCGTTAAATGTGTACTGATTTTCACCTGTGCTGCTGTCTCACAGGGGTGTAATGGATATTCAAATGATGAAAGTGGTTCCTTTTTCATCTCCATGGCGATGGACAAGGTCAACAAGTGTGTCTCTTCCTGATGTTCTCTTTCCAAATATTTCTTCAGGAGATTCACATGATAGATTTTTTCTTTCCCCTTCTTATCTATCTTATAATTTGTTCTAGACACCTTCTCTAGAACTGTATATGGACCCTGCCATCCAATTTGTAACTTATTCTGACTCCCGGGCAAAAGAAGCAGTACTTTCTCTCCCACAGCCAAATTTCTGTCTTTCGCCTTCCTGTTATAATAGGCAGCATGTTTCTTCCTGGCTTGTTTCAAATTTTCATTGGCAAGTTTCCAGCCAGTTTTTAAACGAGTGGTCAGCTCATTCACATATTGGTATGAAGATGTAATGTTTTCCTCTGCCTTTTCATCAGTCCACGTTCTTAACAAAGCTACATATGGACCTTTAATTGTGTGGACCTATTTGTCCATGCACCGGTATGGTCTCTTCCACTCGAAGCTTTATAGTGATGATTTTTCCTCCCAGAATTATCATTCACAAAACGACCGCTACCAATTTTTCTTTTGGGGCTTTCTCCCCACTTAAAATTCTTGATGAGAGATTTCCTCTCTACATCCTCTTCCTCCAGTTTGTTTAAGTCCGATTGAGGGATTTTCGGCTTATCCTGGGGTAAGACATCTTTTTGCACTCTCCGCATAGTGGCCATTGTAAAACAGTTAAGTGAAGCTTGTCCGTGAAAAGGGGCTTCCCATTCCATTTGGTCCACTTTATCAAATCTATTTTTCTTTTTATTATCAGGCCTAATTTTGCCCCGTGGCGTGTCCAGGTCCTGATCCATGTTCCCACTTGTGGGTGTTCCCTCATGTGCTATGCTACACCTTTCTACAAAATTCTCAATGTCCCATCTTGCTTTGGGCCAATAATAATTGTGAGCCACCTTTTGAATGATGGTACCTATCTTCTCATGGTCCCCATCTGGTTTCACATGTAGGCTCCTTATTAAGTCTGCCCTATATCTTTTAGGAAGTACCAGCTGTCCCTGACCTTTGGATCTAGCTCCAGTCTTCCTATACATCAACTTGTTTTTCATGTAAAAATCTCCCTTGCCTGGAGTTGTATGACAAGTTGACAATTTTCTGAAACAAGGCTTGAGTGTTTTATCCCCAGCCTGTGCCTTCCTCATCTCTTCTGGAGTGGTATCTAACATAATATCCTCCTCCTGTCTTGAGGTCGACCTGACCTGAAGGGTTGCCATATACACAGGTTTCCTTCTGCAACGGTCAGTGTCATGATTGTCCATCTGACAATTCTTACACCACCTTTTTCCTTGGTTGAAAGATTTTCTTTCATCATATTTCCTTTCATCGAATTGTGGGAATTTATTTTTATTTTCATACCGTGGCCTATCAAATTGGTGCTTACCTTTGTTTTGATCCCTAGGATCAAATTTATTAAAGTTCTGTGGTGCCCTAAAGTTATCCACTTGTTTCTTTTTATTACCTGTTACCTCTGCTTGAGCTGCTTGATACCTTTCAGCAACATTTAGCAACTCACCCAGCCTCTCTGCACCTTGTTCCATGAGAAACTTTCTCAGGTCTGGAGCCATGGACTCTCTTAATTGCTCTATAAGGACCATTTCCTTAAGATCTTGGGTTTTCCCCAGAGAAGTCCATTTCTCCAAGTATGTCTCTATTCGTGCAGAGAACTGGTGATAGGTTTCACCTGACAGTAGTTTAGCATTCCTAAATTTTTTCCTATAAAATTCTGCATTCTTTTCATATCTTAACAAAAGAGCCTGCTTTAGCATGTCATAATTTTCCTGATCACCTCTGCTCATTTTTGCAAAAACTTCATAAGCTGCCCCACGAAGTCCTTGAGATAACTTTAAGCTCCACCTTTCTCTCTCTAACCCATACGTGGTAGCTAATAGTTCATACCTATTTAGATAGCTCTCTATATCATCGTCTTTCTCAACAAAATGATCTAAATGAAAATTCATAGCTGAGGTTGAGGCTCCTTGGCTAGCAGTGGCATCAGAGGCAAAGGGACTGGCACCATTTTCAGGAGCATGGCCTTGAAACTCAAACTCCCTTAGTCGTAACTCATGTTCCCTTTGTAATCTTTTATCTTCTGCTTCCCTTTCTGCAGCTAATTTCTTCTCTTCCCTTTCTGCAGCTAATTTCTTCTCTTCCCTTTCTGCAGCTAATTTCTTATCTTCCCTTTCTGCAGCTAATTTCTTCTCTTCCCTTTCTGCAGCCAATCTTCTTTCTTCTGCTCCCTTTCTGCAGCCAATCTTTTGTCTTCTCTTTCTGCTTCCAATTTCTTAGCCTCAGCCTCAATCTGCAACCTCTTAGTCTCAGCCTCAGCCTCAAATTGTAACTTCTTAATTTCCCTTTCAGCCTCTAACTTTCTTTCGGCTTCAAACCTTCTTTCTTCGCGTTCAATAAATTTGTCACATTCCGTAGTGACATAGGCAACCATAACTTGCCCATCTAATCCTAACTCTTTTGCAGTCTGAACAGCAGCAGATCGAAATTTGGCCAGGTCCGCCATTGTCTATCAGGTAAATTTATACAATGTCTAACCAACAATTCAATCTCTAAATATATATCTAATGTACAACACAGGCACCGTGAGCTCAACCTTATTTAATTCCACCCAAGGATACCTTTTAATTCTTATATTCCCTGAAGTGAATTACCCCCAATATTTTTAATAGTTAAAGATTCAAAGTCCCAAGAGCGAGACCCCAATATATGTGGTGAAGTGGGATGTTATAAATACTTATAGGGGACTTAGTGTACTGACTGAGATCAGCTGTGAAGGTATCTATATCTAATAAGAGTAGTGTATTATAGATAACCTTACTTGCTGCCACATATATATATATCTCAGTCAGAATTATTCTGGAATAGTGTGATGACTACGTTGTATGTCTAGGGTATGTGTATGATGAAGTGTAAGTCATAACAACAACAGACAGATAAACAATTTAATTTATTCCACCACACTTGACAACACTGTGACACTCACATACATAAAACACTCTACAAGGATATCTTAAAGGAGTCACTGATAACTTTTCAAATAACAATATGTATTCATTGCTGTCATGAATGAATATGTGTCCTGATTCAAATACAAAGGGAACCAGGAATCACAATCAATTTTAATTACAAGTTATATGTACAGAATTTATCAATATGAATATTGTAGTGACATATATTATTAAAAGTATCCTATGTGTGTCAGTTGTGTAGTAGTAATATGAGGTAATACTGGTTTTGTTTTGTTCAAGCTCTGTTGGTATTTGTCATCATGACTTCAATAGTTTGTCTTTATTGGAACTAGTATTGGAGATGTTCTCAGTTCCTGATATTAAAACAATTTAATTCCCCTCTTAAGTTTATTTTACAATGTTATTTTAAGATGGGGGTACATAATTTTGAGCTCAGCTGGCCACATCAGCTTATCTTGCGTGATGGCGGCAGGAAAGGACTCCTCTGCTCGATTTCTCCCCTGGGCTCTGGAGACACCTCACTGATAGCTAAATGGACCAAGGAGTATGCTGTCCGACTCTGGATTCAGCAAAGCTCTGACCAGGTGCTGCTCAATACCATCAAGACCACGGTCCCTGAAAACAAGAAGGATGTACCTTCTACTTCATAACTAATTTATACTCTCTTTTTACACTGAGCACAATACATCACAAACATTGAGTTCAGAGCGTTAGGCCAACTGTCAGCTTCATCTGAAATACTTTATACCAGTATTAACCTCCTTAATGGTTACTACGCCTCTGCACTTCCAGCATTATTTCTTTCTAGTCAATCATCTAGGTGTCAGTGTACTGTTTGGCCATTCCATGCCGTTTTACTTTCCTCCGACACCTTCTGTTCAGGCTGGAGCATTATAGGCTTTACATCATGTTTGCTACTGAACTACACATATATACAGGCATAAATTAACAATTCACATTCAATTTTCATTAAAAGATACTGAATGTTTCAAGCTTACCACAATTCATGGAAACAAACACAGATACGTTGATTAGCAATGAATTCTGGCACAAATACTGGCACAAATTCCCATCTGCTTATGTTCCAGGCTTTTATTTAGCAAAAATATGAGCTGGCTTCAACGCACTGTTGCTTTATCAAGCTTATTTGAACTAGTGGTCTCGAACTAACGCTCCTAAGTGAGTATATCAGCGAGTCTGGCCAATGGAGCCACGTTTCGACAAGTGTTTGAAAAAATTTTAACTTCCTACGTCTCCCCTAACAACCAAGGATAGCATTTGTAGCCCGACCAATCGTGTTTAGCCTTACATATCATTCCAGCCAATCAGTTCAAATGTAACTTGTGGCCCATTTCCCGTACAATGGTGGTGTAAAAAAATCTACCACTGAGCGATTCTGATTTTGGGTGTTGTCTGACAGCACCATCATTTTATTTTGGCTATAACTTGTTAATTCCTAGACTATTTGCATAACGTTGTACATATTCTTTGTCAGCAAACCCTAAGGAACCCAAATATATATATTTAATAGAGCTAAATTGCTGCGTTCAAAATATGCAATTCCTTCTACCTCCTGTTTCGAAGATGTGCTGTCTGGGTACTGTAATGTTTTCAAACGTAAACCCATCTAATGTTATCTTTTCTAATAAGAGTTTTTCAGGATTTAAAAACCTAACTCTGGGAAGGGTAGTGAATTTATCACTGTCCGTCCGAAAAAGTTAGTGCATGTGGCCTTACACGCGTGATAGTAGTAATTGTGTATCGCGCGACGCGTGTTCAGTGTTGCACGAGTTCGGCTTTATGCCTCTCCCTTCTCTCTATCCTTTAGTCCATCTGTCTTTAGTTACGCCGTGTATAAAATGGAATGAATGAAATATTTAAATTAGGTCATTGATCAGCTTGGTATCTCAATGTTTTTCCAAGAAATACAGCACACGTTTCATTGAAGAAAGCGGGTAATAATATAGTAGGCTTTTACTATCAACGTGAAAGCGTTACAATTTGCAGACGAAGCATAAAACAAAGGGGATTTCGAGTACATTCCTTGTGACAGCACTGTTATTTTGCCATTGCTCTTTTCTTTATTAGAATTTATTTGTTAGGCTTTACATTTACCTGATAATTTATATATGTGGATTAGAATATTTCACGACACCTAGGACATGTGTGAACAGTGCTAATAATTTCTGTTATATATGTGGTGAGGTGACACTTCTATCACAAAAACGAAATATAACTAAAGTGATTAAGAAGGCGTACAGTTTGTATTTTGGCTGCAGAATAGGAGATTAAGATAAGAGCTGGGCGCCACACATATGCTGCAATACATGTGCCACACATATGCTGCAATACATGTGCAGCACATCTTAAACTGTGGTTGACAGGCAAAAGGCAAGCTATGCCTTTTGCAGTCCCAATGATTTGGAGAGAGCCCACTGATCATCTCAACAACTGTTACTTTTGCATGGTCCCTCCAATTGGGAAAGGCATATCAAAGAAGAAAAATTGGACTCTGGAATATCCAAACATCCCCTCTGCAATACGTCCGGTACCACATAGCGATGACCTACCAGTTCCCAAAGTGCCAGAATCATTTTCTGCTGCTTCCACTGATGAAGAAGAGGACATTGGTGGTCCGGAACCATCAACCTCAAGCGACCCAGATTTTGAGCAAACTACATCCACTAAACCACACTTAATAACCCAAGGTGAACTGAATGATCATGTAAGAGATCTGAATTTACCAAAGAACAAGGCGGAGCTTTTGGGTTCCAGATTGCAACAGTGGAATCTCCTGGCAGAAGATGTTACACTTTCTGTGTATAGGAACTGCCAGAAGCCGCTTATTACATTCTTTTTCAAAGAGGGTGACCTTTCTGCGTGCCACAACATTTCTGGTTTAATGGCAGCCCTCAAAATCAATTACATACCGGAAGAGTGGAGGCTTTTCATTGATTCATCCAAGACGAGTCTTAAAGCTGTTTTGTTGAATAATGGTAATGTGTTACCGTCAATTCCAGTTGGTCACGCAGTTCATATGAAAGAAATTATGAAAACATTAAGCAGCTTTTGAAGTGTATAAACTACGATCATCATCATTGGTCACTTTGCTGTGACTTAAAAGTGGTCGCTCTTTTGCTTGGACTACAGGGTGGATACACCAAGTACTGTTGCTTTCTCTGTGGGTGGGATAGCCGTGCACGAAGTGACCATTACATCAGAAGACATTGGCCAATCAGGCAGTCATTGCAGCCTGGCAGTAAGAACGTTGAGAACCCAGCACTTGTCGACACCAGCAAGATTTTGTTGCCACCCCTGCACATTAAGCTGGGTCTCATGAAAAACTTTGTCAAGGCAATGGAGAAAACAGATGAGGCTTTCAAATACCTCGTCAGAAAATTTCCAAGACTGAGTGAAGCTAAAATAAGAGAGGGAGTATTAGTTGGTCCGCAAATTCGAAAACTTCTTTATGATGACGAGTTTCATTGCGTGTTGCATGGCAAGGAAAAAGCAGCATGGCTAGCATTTAAGTCAGTGGTGGACAATTTTCTTGGAAACAACAGATCTGATAATTAATTACAATGAAATTGTAGAAAATCTCCTTCTGAAGTATAAGAGTCTTGGCTGCAACATGTCTTTGAAAATTCATTTTCTGGATTCTCATCTGGATTTCTTTACGTCAAACTGTGGAGCGGTCAGTGATGAGCATGGTGAACGATTTCACCAGGACATTGCTGCTATGGAGACAAGGTATCAAGGCAATTGGAGCCCTTCAATGCTTGCTGATTACTGTTGGACTGTGATAAGAGACACCTCAAGCAAAGAGAGCTCGAACAGTGACTGAATAATGATGGAATGGGTTCAAATGTGCCTTTTTAAAACATGATATGTGAACTTTAAATAATGTTTTTATTTTTTCTATCATTTATGTTGAAATATCAATTAATTGAGTATGTAACCACAATTTTTATAATGCTAAAGTAGAAAGACTAGCTGTTCACCCCAGAGAATTAAACAAGCATACATTATTTGAATGACTGTAATGTAAATTCATCATTAAAAAAAAAACCAGAGCCAATTGGTGAATTTCATTATGATATTTGAAATCAGCATGTCAAAATCAATAAGAAATGGTATATTTAATTTCTGGTACAAATAACTTTTGAAAATTTGTTGACTAGTGTTATCATTACGTTACATGATACCATGATTTTACTTTGAAAACGTGAACTATTAAAACCGATGGATCTTACGTTTGAAATGAACGAGGCGTGCTTCGTTAAAACGAGTGGAAATTCTAATGATTTCCCCTTATTACTCCCACTTCCAGCCCCTTCCAGTTATTTCCAACGGCCTCTCTCGATTAAAATCCGTTTCTTCTAGCACATAACATTTCACCCTAATGTTTCAACAAGTGGTCTCTTAGGAAGCAAAGAAAGAATAAAAATACTGCTACGTCAGGCATGTAACAAGATTCGGCTAACATGAGGTTATGTACGTGGATGGAAACTTCATGTAAAACCTACTGCTACGTCAGGCATGTAACAAGATGCGGCTAACATGAGGTTATGTACGTGGATGGAAACTTCATGTAAAACCTACTGCTACAGAAACCACAGCTGCAAAGCCCACGTGAATGCCTTGATGCAGGCTTACAGTTAATGGACGAGCTGCAGTGATCGCCTCATCCTCCTAGGAGAGCCAAAAGGGCCATGAACGAATGAATGACATCAGATTTCGTATCTGGCCCTGCACGGAGGACTTTAATATGCATTATGTATATGGTCGGCCTAGATACTCGTTGGTTTGAATGCTAGTTTTCTTTTGTGTCTCTCCAATATACAGCTGGGTGAAAAAACCATTGAGTATGAAAGTGAAATGCATCTTTGTTTCTTGGATCTGGAAAAGGCGTTTGGCAAGGTCTCCTTGAGGAAACTTTGTGACTGCTTGGCAAAGAAAAACATGCCAGAATGGGAGGAGATCGGCTTCCACGACTAGTGTGTGAAACTAAGATCCATAGATCCAGATCTTCAGAACGACCTAGAGGCAGGACAGCATTAGACAATCTCTGAAGGACCGAGGACTAGACTGGAACTAGGCCAGGAGGAAGCCAGCCGATAGGATAGTATGGCGCTCTCTCTGAGAAACCTCTACACCCCAGGGTGGATGAGAAATGACTAACTAAGTAAGTCTACCCAATACAATATGAGAATTAACATAACATTTGCGTTTACTGATGACTGACGTTTAAAACCAATTCTGCTTTGTATATTTAGAAAGCCAAATATGTGTGCACTAAAAGACATTGCTACAACAGCACGTTTTAAGTTCTTCACTGCTAATTTATCAATACTCGTAACACACTAAAACATTTCTACGCTGTAGGCCCTCAGCGTTAAGCTCTTCACTGCTAATTTATCAATACCCATAAAACATTTCTACACTGTACGGCCTACACGTTAAATTCTTCGCTACTACTTTATCAATACTCGTAACACACTAAAACACACTAACCGAAATGTTCTTCACTGTTAATTTAGCAAGATTCGTAACACGTTAAACACACTTCTACACAGTTGGGCTTAATAGTAGGATACCTTGATAGGGTAAAAAACTCAAATTTTCCTTTCAGAATCAAACAACCATGGGTATAGTGTTAGTATGGACTTAAAATTTGTGTCCACATAATGACCTCATTAATTATGCAAATTAGCTATCCAATATGGCCGCCGTAGTGAATAAATTATACACCTTTTTTAAAACATCATAACTATGTCATTTGTACAAGGATCTGACTGAAACTTGGCAAATTGAATCATTATACGAGGTGTGTTCAAATGAAACCCGTCCCAGTGGCTTTATAACAAATATATGTAAGGTACGTCAGCAGGAGTAGTAGAATTAAATACAGCAATTGTTAGGAAGCAAGTACTCACTGGGGTCCTTTAGAAATAGTCACCATAGGCATTCAGACACGCATCCCACTGCTTGGGTAGACGGCGGATGCCGTCCGAGAAAAATGACTTTGGTTGCATATTGAACCATTTGGTCACCGAGGCCCTGACGTCTGCATCGGAGTCGAATCGTTGTCCCTTTAGAGATTTCTTTAAGGGTCCGAACAAATGAAAGTCACATGGTGACAGATCGGGGCTGTAGGCTGGGTGTGGCAGAACTTCCCACCTTTTCCTTGCTAACGCTTCCTGCATAATGTTCGCAACATGTGGACGAGCATTGTCGTGCAACAGAATCACACCACGCGAAAGCATGCCGGGTCGTTTATTCTTGATGGCTGTATGCAGGTTGTCTAGTGTGTCTTTGTAGCGGATGGCATTGATGTTCACGCCAGGCTCTTTAAAGTCTACCAATAGAAGCCCTTCATGGTCAAAAAATGCGGTCAGCGTAACCTTACCGGCGGAAATCTGTGACTTGAATTTTTTGGACGGATTCCTTATCACACCGGCCATTATTTTAACGGTCTGCAGCACAAACAATGAATACTAGGAGAATGAACACTTACACACTTGTACATTCGTATGTGCTTATTACGTCAGATGTGACTTCATCATGCTTCTCCTACGAATGCCCACTTGGCGCAGCACGGTCGGGTTTCATTTGAACACGCCTCATATATAGCGTGAGGTCATGAACTAAAATGACAGAGATTGACAGAAAGGTTAATTTTTAATGAATTTTCAAAATTTATATTTCTGGAATGTTTGATATTTGTGCCTCATTATATATGCATGATGGTCATAAAACTAAAACTTTGAATTCAATTGTATCCATTTTAGGTCAGAATATGTAAGATTATATGACAACCAACTGTTTTAATTTTCATGTCAATTGAATGTACAGATCCAGAGATATCTTGTTTTAAAGATCATCAATTATGCTGAAAAAACCATTCCGAGAAAACAAAGAAAAACAGAAAAAGAACTCACAAAATGAAGTTTAATGAGCTCCTGTTGAATAAAGGTCTCCTTCTACTGCAGTTGCAGTGTCTATGAATCCCCTTTTCAGTGCTCTCAGGGTCTTTCCATTGCAATGTCCTTACTTGCTGAATAGATCCTGTGCAGCGTTCTCCTGTATGCTTTCTTCGCCATTGTCATGGAATATTCTAATCCACATATATAAATTATCAATTAAATATAAAGCCTAATAAATACATATATTAAAGAAAAGAGCAATGGTAAAATGACAGTGCTGTCACAAAGAATGTACTCGAAATCCCCCTTGTTTTCTGCTTCGTCTGCAAATTGTAACGCTTTCACGTTGATAGTAAAAGCCTACTGTATTATACCCGCTTTCTTCAATGAAACGTGTGCTGTATTTCTTGGAAAAACATTAAGAGGCAGACTGCGTAATGACCTAAATTTTAAATTCCATTCATGTCTTTTTCTACATTACGTTACCAAAACGAACGAACAGATGGACAAAAGGATAGCGAGAAGGGAGAGGCAGAAAGCCGAACATTAAACACGCGTCGCGCGATACACAATTACTACTATCACGCGTGTTAGGCTACAAGCACTAACTTTTTTTTTCAGACGGACAGTGATAAAATACACTACCCTTCCCCAGAGTTAGGTTTTAAATCATAAAAAACGCTTATTAGGAAAGATAACAATAGATGGGTTTACGGTTGAAAACATAACAGTACCCAGACAGCACATCTTCGAAACAGGAGGTAGAAGAAATTGCATATTTTGAACGCAGCCACGTAGCTCCTTTAAATTTGTATTTTTGGGTTCCTTAGGGCTTGCTGACAAATAATATGTAAAACGTTACGCAAATAGTCCAGGAATTAATAAATTATACCCAAAATAAAATATTGGGGGTGCCTGACAGCATAAAATCATTTCTGCTCATAAAATTTTTTATAACGTGTTTGAAAAAAATTTACGTTACAGAAATAGCCTACCATGTAAACTCCAAATTGATTGGAGCGCAACAAATGAAAGCCTAACCACGATTGGTCGGGCTATAAATACTATCTTGGTTGTTAGGGGAAACGGGGAAAGGTAACATTTTTTCAAACACTTGTCGAAACGGGGCTCATTGGTCAGACTCGCTGATATACACACTTGGGAGCGTTAGTTCGAAACCACTTGTTTAAAATAGCTTGAAAAAGCATCAGTGCGTTGAAGCCAGCTCATAATTTGGCTAAATAAAAGCCTGGAACATAGGCAGATGGAAATTTGTGCCAGTTTGTGCCAGAATTCATTGCTAATCAACGTATCTGTGTTTATTCGTATGAATTGTGGTAAGCTTGAACCATTCAATATCTTTTAATGAAAATTGAATGTGAATTGTTGATTTATGCCTGTATATATATGTGTAGTTCAGTGGCAAACAGGAGATAAAGCCTATAATGCTCCAGCCTGAACAGAGGGTGTCGGAGGGAAGTAAAACGGCATGGAATGGCCAAATAGTACACTGACACCTGGATGATTGACTAGAAAGAAATAATGCTGGAAGTGCAGAGGCGTAGTAACCATTAAGGAGGTAAATACTGGTATAAAGTATTTCAGATGAAGCTGACTGTTGGCCTAACGCTCTGAACGCAATGTTTGTGATGTATTGTGATCAGTGTAAAAGAAAATATAAATTAGTTATGAAGTAGAAGGTACATCCTTCTTGATTTCAGGGACAGTGGTCTTGATGGTACTGAGCAGCACCTGGTCAGAGCTTTGCTGAATCCAGAGTCGGACAGCATACTCCTTGGTCTTTTTAGCTATCAGTGAGGTGTCTCCTGAGCCCAGAGGAGAATTCGAGCAGAGGAGTCCTTTCCTGCCGCCATCACGCCAGATAAGCGAATTGGCCAGCGAGCTCAACATTATGTCCCCTCATCTTGAACTGACTTTGTAAAATTAACATTAAGAGGGGAATTTACTTGTCTTAAAATCAGGAACTGTGAACATCTCCAATACTAGTCCCTAAAGACAAACTATTGAAGTCATGATGACAAATACCAACAGAGCTTGAACAAAACAAAACCAGTATTACCTCATTTTACTACTACACAACTGACACACATAGAACATTTGTAATAATATATGTCACTACAATATTCATATTAAATACATTCTGTACATAACTTGTAATTTAAATTGATTGTGATTCCTGGTTCCCTTGTAGTTGAATCAGGACACATATTCATTCATGCCAGTAATGAATACATATTGTTATTTGAAAAGTTATCAGTGACTCTTTAAGATATCTTTGTAGAGTGTTATATGTATGTGAGTGTCACAGTGTTGTCAAGAGTAGTGGATTAAATTAAATTGTTTATCTGTCTGTTGTTGTGACTTACACTTCACCATACACATACCCTAGACACATAACGTAGCATCACACTATTCCAGAATAATTCTGACTGAGATATATAGATATGTGGTAGCAAGTAAGGTTATCTATAATACACTACTCTTAATAGATATAGATACCTTCACAGCTGATCTCAGTCAGAACACTAAGTCCCCTATAAATATTTATAACATCCCACTTCACCACATATATTGGGGTCTCGCTCTTGGGATTTTGAATCTTTAACTATTAAAAATATTGGGGGTAATTCACTTCAGGGAATATAAGAATTAAAAGGTATCCTTGGGTGGAATTAAATAAGGTTGAGCTCACGGTGCCTGTGTTGTCCATTAGATATATAGTTAGAATTGAATTGTTGGGTAGACATTATAAAAGTTTACCTGATGGACAATGGCGGACCTGGCCAAATTTCGATCTGCTGCGGTTCAGACTGCAAAAGAGTTAGGATTAGATGGGCAAGTTATGGTTGCCTATGTCACAACGGAATGTGACAAATTTATTGAACGCGAAGAAAGAAGATTAGAAAAAGAAGCCGAAAGAAGGTTAGAGGCTGAAAGGGAAATTAAGAGGTTACAATTTGAAGCTGAGGCTGAGACTAAGAGGTTGCAGATTGAGGCTGACAAAGAGGCTAAGAAATTGGAAGCAGAAAGAGAAGACAAAAGATTAGCTGCAGAAGAGAAGAAATTAGCTGCAGAAAGGGAAGAGAAGAAATTAGCTGCAGAAAGGGAAGAGAGGAAATTAGCTGCAGAAAGGGAAGCAGAAGATAAAAGATTACAAAGGGAACATGAGTTACGACTAAGGGAGTTTGAGTTTCAAGGCCATGCTCCTGAAAATGGTGCCAGTCCCTTTGCCTCTGATGCTACGGTTACTCAAGGAGCCTCAACCTCAGCTATGAATTTTCATTTAGATCATTTTGTTGAGAAAGACGATGATATTGAGAGCTATATAAATAGGTATGAACTATTAGCTACCACGTATGGGGTAGAGAGAGCAAGGTGGAGCTTAAAGTTATCTCAGGGACTTCGTGGGGCAGCTTATGAAGTTTTTGCAAAAATGAGCAGAGGTGATCAGGAAAATTATGACATGCTAAAGCAGGCTCTTTTGTTAAGGTATGAAAAGAATGCAGAATTTTATAGGAAAAAATTTAGGAATGCTAAACTACTGTCAGGTGAAACCTATCACCAGTTCTCTGCACGAATAGAGACATACTTGGAGAAATGGACTTCTCTGGGGAAAACCCAAGATCTTAAGGAAATGGTCCTTATAGAGCAACTAAGAGAGTCCATGGCTCCAGACCTGAGAAAGTTTCTCATGGAACAAGGTGCAGAGAGGCTGGGTGAGTTGCTAAATGTTGCTGAAAGGTATCAAGCAGCTCAAGCAGAGGTAACAGGTAATAAAAAGAAACAGGTGGATAACTTTAGGGCACCACAGAACTTTAATAAATTTGATCCTAGGGATCAAAATAAAGGTAAGCACCAATTTGATAGGCCACGGTATGAAAATAAAAATAAATTCCCACAATTCGATGAAAGGAAATATGATGAAAGAAAATCTTTCAACCAAGGAAAAAGGTGGTGTAAGAATTGTCAGATGGACAATCATGACACTGACCGTTGCAGAAGGAAACCTGTGTATATGGCAACCCTTCAGGTCAGGTCGACCTCAAGACAGGAGGAGGATATTATGTTAGATACCACTCCAGAAGAGATGAGGAAGGCACAGGCTGGGGATAAAACACTCAAGCCTTGTTTCAGAAAATTGTCAACTTGTCATACAACTCCAGGCAAGGGAGATTTTTACATGAAAAACAAGTTGATGTATAGGAAGACTGGAGCTAGATCCAATGGTCACGGACAGCTGGTTCTTCCAAAAAGATATAGGACAGAATTAATAAGGAGCCTACATGTGAAACCAGATGGGGACCATGAGAAAATAGGTACCATCATTCAAAAGGTGGCTCACAATTATTATTGGCCCAAAGCAAGATGGGACATTGAGAATTTTGTAGAAAGGTGTAGCATAGCACATGAGGGAACACCCACAAGTGGGAACATGGATCAGGACCTGGACACGCCACGGGGCAAAATTAGGCCTGATAATAAAAAGAAAAATAGATTTGATAAAGTGGACCAAATGGAATGGGAAGCCCCTTTTCACGGACAAGCTTCACTTAACTGTTTTACAATGGCCACTATGCGGAGAGTGCAAAAAGATGTCTTACCCCAGGATAAGCCGAAAATCCCTCAATCGGACTTAAACAAACTGGAGGAAGAGGATGTAGAGAGGAAATCTCTCATCAAGAATTTTAAGTGGGGAGAAAGCCCCAAAAGAAAAATTGGTAGCGGTCGTTTTGTGAATGATAATTCTGGGAGGAAAAATCATCACTATAAAGCTTCGAGTGGAAGAGACCATACCGGTGCATGGACAAATAGGTCCACACAATTAAAGGTCCATATGTAGCTTTGTTAAGAACGTGGACTGATGAAAAGGCAGAGGAAAACATTACATCTTCATACCAATATGTGAATGAGCTGACCACTCGGTTAAAAACTGGCTGGAAACTTGCCAATGAAAATTTGAAACAAGCCAGGAAGAAACATGCTGCCTATTATAACAGGAAGGCGAAAGACAGAAATTTGGCTGTGGGAGAGAAAGTACTGCTTCTTTTGCCCGGGAGTCAGAATAAGTTACAAATTGGATGGCAGGGTCCATATACAGTTCTAGAGAAGGTGTCTAGAACAAATTATAAGATAGATAAGAAGGGGAAAGAAAAAATCTATCATGTGAATCTCCTGAAGAAATATTTGGAAAGAGAACATCAGGAAGAGACACACTTGTTGACCTTGTCCATCGCCATGGAGATGAAAAAGGAACCACTTTCATCATTTGAATATCCATTACACCCCTGTGAGACAGCAGCACAGGTGAAAATCAGTACACATTTAACGAAAACTCAGAAAGAGAGAGTGCAACAGGTTCTAAATAATCATGCAGAGGTGTTAACAGACCGACCAGGGCATACAAACCTATTGGAATATGATATGAAACTAATAGACTCCACACCTGTCTGTATGAAACCATATTCGATTCCGTTTGCTAAGGAGAAAGCTTTGAAGGAAGAGATAGACTATCTGTTGAAGGAAGGAATTATTTCGCACAGTGAGTCTTCGTATAGTTCCGGTGTTGTACTCTTAAGGAAGCCCTCTGGAGAACATAGACTCTGTATAGATTACAGGAGACTGAATGCTATTACAGAAGGACAGGTGGATCCATTGCCGGATACAAATCAGCTGTTTGCCAGACTAAATAAAGCTAAATATTTCTCAAAAGTGGATCTGAGTAAAGGATACTATCAGATTCCAGTAAAGCCTGAGGTTAGACCATACCTAGCTTTTAGTACCTCAGAAGGACACTATGAGTTTAATAGATTGCCATTTGGATTGAAGAATGCGCCTAGTGTCTTCTCTAGAATGATGAGAAAATTATTGGATCCTCTGAATAATCCCTGTATAACAAATTTTATGGATGATATCCTTATAGCAACAGAAACATTTGAGGAACACATTGACTCTCTGAACATGCTGTTTGATCGACTTAGGGAGGCAAATTTAACAGCCCGACCAACCAAATGTTGCGTTGGATGTAAAGAATTGGAATTTTTGGGACACACAGTTTATCAGGGAAACATGACCCCTGACCCAAAGAATTTAGAGAAACTACAGAAAGCCCCGAGACCACAAACCAAGAAGGACGTGAGATCCTTTGTCTCATTATGTGGTTTCTACCAGAAGTATATCAAAAACTTTAATTCCATATGTGCACCGTTAACTGAATTGACACGTAAAGGACATCCAGATCGCATTACATGGACACCACAATGTGAAATGACTTACCAAGAATTGAAGGAAAAGCTCACAAGTAAACCCATTTTGAAATTACCTGACTTAAGTCAAGAATTCATAGTAAGGACGGATGCAAGTAATATTGGGTTAGGTGCAACTCTACTACAGAAATCAGATGCATTGGATGGGGAATTAAGCCCAGTGGCATATGCTAGCAGAAAGTTGAATAAAGCTGAAATCAACTACTCAACTAGCGAAAAAGAATGTCTTGCAGTAATATGGGCAATAAAGAAATTCAATATTTATCTATATGGGAAGGCATTTAAGTTGCAAACAGACCACAAACCTTTATCGTTTCTAGCACAGGCTAAGCATGAGAACTCTAGGTTACTCCGATGGTCTTTACTTCTGGCTCCATATAATTTTAGCATTGAGTATATATCTGGAAAAACCAATTTGGGAGCGGATTTTTTAAGCCGCCATCCGTGTGATGAGAATCACCGTAAACCCCAGAAATAATAATAAATTTCTCTATGTGTATATAGAATAAAGGACTGACATATAATGTCTGTTTTAAGAGGGGAGGTGTCATGGAATATTCTAATCCACATATATAAATTATTAGGTAAATATGAAGCCTAACAAATAAAATTAATAAAGAAAAGAGCAATGGTAAAATGACAGTGCTGTCACAAAGAATGTACTCGAAATCCCCCTTGTTTTCTGCTTCGTCTGCAAATTGTAACGCTTTCACGTTGATAGTAAAAGCTTACTGTATTATACCCGCTTTCTTCAATGAAACGTGTGCTGTATTTCTTGGAAAAACATTAAGAGGCAGACTGCGTAATGACCTAAATTTTAAATTCCATTCATGTCTTTTTCTACATTACGTTACCAAAACGAACGAACAGATGGACAAAAGGATAGCGAGAAGGGAGAGGCAGAAAGCCGAACATTAAACACGCGTCGCGCGATACACAATTACTACTATCACGCGTGTAAGTCTACAAGCACTAACTTTTTTTTTCAGACGGACAGTGATAAAATACACTACCCTTCCCAGAGTTAGGTTTTAAAATCATAAAAAACGCTTATTAGGAAAGATAACAATAGATGGGTTTACGTTTGAAAACATTACAGTACCCAGACAGCACATCTTCGAAACAGGAGGTAGAAGAAATTGCATATTTTGAACGCAGCCACGTAGCTCCTTTAAATTTGTATTTTTGGGTTCCTTAGGGCTTGCTGACAAATAATATGTAAAACGTTACGCAAATAGTCCAGGAATTAATAAATTATACCCAAAATAAAATAGTGGGGGTGCCTGACAGCATAAAATCATTTCTGCTCATAAAATTTTTTATAACGTGTTTGAAAAAACCTTACGTTACATAAATAGCCTACCATGTAAACTCCAAATTGATTGGAGCGCAACAAATGAAAGCCTAACCACGATTGGTCGGGCTATAAATACTATCTTGGTTGTTAGGGGAAACGGGGAAAGGTAACATTTTTTCAAACACTTGTCGAAACGGGGCTCATTGGTCAGACTCGCTGATATACACACTTGGGAGCGTTAGTTCGAAACCATTTGTTTAAAATATCTTGATAAAGCATCAGTGCGTTGAAGCCAGCTCATAATTGTGTTAAATAAAAGCCTGGAACATAGGCAGATGGAAATTTGTGCCAGTTTGTGCCAGAATTCATTGCTAATCAACGTATCTGTGTTTATTCGTATGAATTGTGGTAAGCTTGAACCATTCAATATCTTTTAATGAAAATTGAATGTGAATTGTTGATTTATGCCTGTATATATATGTGTAGTTCAGTGGCAAATGTGAGGTAAAGCCTGTAATGCTCCAGCCTGAACAGAGGGTGTCGGAGAGAAGTAAAA
This sequence comes from Oreohelix idahoensis, assembly GCA_024509875.1. Classification (NCBI taxonomy): domain Eukaryota; kingdom Metazoa; phylum Mollusca; class Gastropoda; order Stylommatophora; family Oreohelicidae; genus Oreohelix; species Oreohelix idahoensis. The sequence continues at coordinate 27,413 of JAMPIV010009610.1, forward strand.
CGGCATGGAATGGCCAAATAGTACACTGACACCTGGATGATTGATTAGACAGAAATAATGCTGGAAGTGCAGAGGCGTAGTAACCATTAAGAAGGGTAATACTGGAATAAAGTATTTCAGATGAAGCTGACTGTTGGCCTAACGCTCTGAACGCAATGTTTGTGATGTATTGTGATCAGTGTAAAAAGAAAATATAAATTAGTTATGAAGTAGAAGGTACATCCTTCTTGATTTCAGGGACAGTGGTCTTGATGGTACTGAGCAGCACCTGGTCAGAGCTTTGCTGAATCCAGTGTCGGACAGCATACTCCTTGGTCCTTTTAGCTATCAGTGAGGTGTCTCCAGAGCCCAGAGGAGAATTCGAGCAGAGGAGTCCTTTCCTGCCGCCATCACGCCAGATAAGCTAACTTGGCCAGCTGAGCTCAACATTATGTCCCCTCATCTTGAACTGAATTTGTAAAATTAACATTAAGAGGGGAATTTACTTGTCTTAAAATCAGGAACTGTGAACATCTCCAATACTAGTCCCTAAAGACAAACTATTGAAGTCATGATGACAAATACCAACAGAGCTTGAACAAAACAAAACCAGTATTACCTCATTTTACTACTACACAACTGACACACATAGAACATTTGTAATAATATATGTCACTACAATATTCATATTAAATACATTCTGTACATAACTTGTAATTTAAATTGATTGTGATTCCTGGTTCCCTTGTAGTTGAATCAGGACACATATTCATTCATGCCAGTAATGAATACATATTGTTATTTGAAAGTTTATCAGTGACTCTTTTAAGATATCTTTGTAGAGTGTTATATGTATGTGAGTGTCACAGTGTTGTTAAGAGTAGTGGATTAAATTAAATTGTTTATCTGTCTGTTGTTGTGACTTACACTTCATCATACACATACCCTAGACACAAAACGTAGTCACCACACTATTCCAGAATAATTCTGACTGAGATATATAGATATGTGGTAGCAAGTAAGGTTATATATAATATACTACTCTTATTAGATATATATACCTTCACAGCTGATCTCAGTCAGTACACTAAGTCCCCTATAAATATTTATAACATCCCACTTCACCACAGCCATGGGTTGACTTGTGTTCATGTATATCGAAAAATTCTGCAATGCACTGTGGCCTTTCCCAATAGAACGCACAAATGTCACCATTCGCACATTTACTTCTTTGTGTTTGTGAGTAGATGAAGATGAAACATCAGAAGTATTGAAATTGGCATTCCATTCGCCACAGTTTGTGCACTTGATACTGATTTCATGACAAAAGCCATTCCGAGTCTCTTCGACTATCTCACAGGTCAGTGAGTACTGATAACATTTGTCACATCTAAAGTTAGCGCATAAAAACCCAAACAGTAGTTTTACATCCATAAGGATAAACCCATTTCCTCTGTTGTCATTTTTAGCTTGTCCTTCACTTTCTTGGACCTTTATTTTCTTTGCTGAGGAGCACAGAGACTTTATAGCGTCACTATCGACAATAGGTGTCTCATTTTCAGGCAACGGTTTGTTGGTGTACACGCCTCCCAGTGTTTGCCATATTTCCCATTTTGAACAAAAGAAGCTCTGCTAACTACTATTATACAGAATCAGTATAAAACTAGCAATAAATAGAGTTGATGTGGGTGAAAATGCACAATGCATGTAACAAATGTTGAAATTTACGATCAAAGCTTTCTAGACACACCCTTTTGAAAAATTCATAAGAAATCATTGAGTGATTCCCCGTGGAAAAGTTATAAATATCTATTTCCTGTTGCCTCAATATAATTATAATTTCGCAGTTTTACCATTACGCACCTTCATGTTGGGTCATTATTCACATGTTAACCAACTATAAACATTGGTTGCTATGCAAATCACTCAAGGGGGTGTGTGTAGAAAAACACTGATTCCTATCAAACCAGAGTATCTCTAAGCTTCTATGAATTATTTTTAGTTCAAGAACAAGTTGACGATGATTTAAAGCATGAAAATGAAAATTGTTGGATTTTTTTTTTTTTTTTTAAACCTTTTCTGGGTATACTACTACCTTAATTTAGTAATACCGGTAAAAAAATTAACTACACTTTTACACTGTAGGCCGTACCAGCAGTACGATTAACTGAGTTCTCATCTTATTATTACATACGATAAACGCGGTGGAACATAACGTGTACATACACATCACGCTGTCACCTACCACACAGGCTAGAGGCTGTACAGTATAAACGTGACATGGCACATCTGCTACATCCCATGACAGTGGCAGTACAATTTAAACGTGTACAGAAACGGCACATCAGCTACCACACATGATAGTGGCAGTACAACATAAATGTGTACAGAAACGGCACACCAGCAACCACACATGATAGTGGCAGTACAAGATAAAAGCGTTCAGACATGGTACTTCAGCTACCACACATGATAGTGGCAGCAGTACAACATAAACGTGTACAGACACGACACATCAGCTACCACACATGATAGTAGCAGTACAACATAAATGTGTACAGAAACGGCACACCAGCTACCACACATGATAGTGGCAGTACAACATAAACGTGTACAGACACGGTACATCAGCTACCACACATGATAGTGGCAGCAGTACAACATAAACGTGTACAGACACGGCACACCAGCTACCACACATGATAGTGGCAGTACAACATAAATGTGTACAGAAACGGCACACCAGCTACCACACATGATAGTGGCAGTACAACATAAACGTGTACAGACACGGTACATCAGCTACCACACATGATAGTGGCAGCAGTACAACATAAACGTGTACAGACACGGCACACCAGCTACCACACATGATAGTGGCAGTACAACATAAATGTGTACAGAAACGGCACACCAGCTACCACACATGATAGTGGCAGTACAACATAAACGTGTACAGACACGGCACATCAGCTACCACACCTGATAGAGGCAGTACAACATAAATGTGTACATACACGGCACATCAGCTACCACACACGATAGTGGCAGTACAACATAAATGTGTACAGACACGGCACACCAGCTACCACACGACAGTGGCAGTACAACATAAACGTGTACAGACACGGCACACCAGCTACCACACATGACAATGGCAGTACAACATAAACGTGTGCAGACACGGCACACCAGCTACCATACGACAGTGGCAGTACAACATAAACGTGTACAGACACAGCACACCAGCTACCACACATGATAGTGGAATTACAACATAAACGTGTACAGCACAGACACGGCACACCAGCTACCACATATGATAGTGGCAGCAGTACAACATAAACGTGTACAGACATAGCACACCAGCTACCACACATGATCGTGGCAGTACAACACAAACGTGTACAGACATAGCACACCAGCTAACACATATGATAGTGGAAGTACAACATAAACGTGTATTGACATGGCACATCAGCTACCACACATTTTTACCATAATTCAAGGCGTCCATTAACCATTCCCTCTGACTACTGCCTACGCCTTTTTGTTCCCCACATTCCCACGACGTTTTCCAGTTACTGTACGTCTCTAGTGAAGATTGAACTTGTTTCACAATAATTTCCTATTTTCCAGCAGTTTTTCTCAAGTACTCTACATTTGTTATGTCAAACACGATTAACATTCTTCTGCGGACCCACATCTCAGCTTCCCGTAGTCCTTGTCTTATCTGTGTTTTAAATGTCAAAGGTTCTCTTGTCTACAAAACAAAACAACAACAAAATATGTTCAACGTATTATTTTACTAGTTACTGTAAAACGAAAAGGATTTTGTTGCACAGAATATCTCTCATTTCATTGAACAACTGTCTATTCTTCATGGAGCAGTTGCTTTGTGCTCGGAGCTGGTGCGGAGCTGGAACACCGAACATCTTGACTGCTCCACTGCTCCAGTTTCTTCTTTTCATTTTAAATCCAAAATGAATTATACTAAATGTAAAGAAATGACATAACATATTTAACAGGTATGTTTTATTTGAGTCACGAGTTGACATTTACTTTTTTTTTTTTTTTTTGTGTAACTTTTAATTGTCAGTAATCTGCAGCATGCTATAAAACAAGGATTAGATTTCAGCAATTTTTATTTTGTATTTCAAGAGAATGAATTATGAACATAAGAATGGCGGAATTATTCTAGTTTAAGCGATATTGAAATTGTCTGACAATTCATGAATAAATCAAATTTCTTTTCATAAAGTTATGATGTGCATGTTTTAAACATGCAAGGTTAAACAGACTAAATGAGTCAAAGCGCGCAGCTCAAATGGAGCGCAGCAAATCAAAAATTTGCTAGCTCCAAATCTCTGATAAATGGAACAAATAACATGAGCATGGCTATCGTACCGTACCAACTTTTGACTTCATTCCTTTTGTAAAAGAATGTAAAGAACCCTAAGGACAGCTATGATAACTAGCGAAGATTATTGAGAATAGCTAAAGAACAAGTAAATATATTAAGAAACATTAGGCGAAGATAACCAGTCATCACTTGGCACGTGATGAGACGAGAAACACACGAAAACATCCTTTACCACAGGAAAAATAACGGCAGAAACGTACTGGTAGACACAGAACAAAGATAATGGATAGCCTGGCACTATGGCCCTGAAGTAGAGCTGGCACTATGACATTGAAGGACAGCTGTCACTATGACATTGAAGGTGAGCTGGGCTGGCACTATGGCATTGAAGGAGAGCTGGCACTACGGCACTGAAGAGTTGTCACTATGGCACTGAAGAGCTGTCACTATGACATTGAAGGTGAGCTGTCACTATGGCACTGAAGGAGAGCTGTCACTATGACAGTGAAGGGCAGCTGTTACTATGAACATTGAAGGTGAGCTGTCACTATGGCATTGAAGGAGAGCTGGCACTATGGCACTGAAGGATAGCTGTCACTACGACATTGAAGGTGAGCTGTCACTATGGCACTGAAGGAGAGCTGGCACTATGGCAATGAAGGATAGCTGACATTATGGCACTGAAGGTCAGCTGTCATTATGACATTGAAGGTGAGCTGTCACTATGGCATTGAAGGAGAGCTGACACTATGGCACTGAAGGACAGCATTCACTATAACATTGAAGGTGAGCTGCCACTGTGGCATTGAAGGAGAGCTGGCACTATGGCACTGTAGAACAGCTGTCACTATGACATTGAAGGTGAGCTGTCACTATGGCACTGAAGGAGAGCCTGGGGCACTATGACAATGAAGAAAAGCCTGGCACTATGGCACTGAAGGAAAGCCTGGCACTATGGCACTGAAGGAGAGCCTGGCACTATGGCACTGAAGGAGGGCCTGGCACCATGGCACTGAAGGAGAGCTTGGCACTATGGCACTGAAGGGAGCCTGGCACTATGGCACTGAAGGAGAGCCTGGCACTATGACAATGAAGGAGAGTCTGGCACTATGGCACTGAAGGAGAGTCTGGCACTATGACAATGAAGGAGAGCCTGGCACTATGGCACTGAAGGAGAGTCTGGCACTATGACAATGAAGGAGATCCTGGCACTATGGCACTGAAGGAGAGCCTAGCACTATTAAAATTAAGGAGAGCCTGGCACTATGACAATGAAGGAGAGCCTGGCACTATGACACTGAAGGAGAGCCTGGCACTAGGACAATGAAGGAGAGCCTGGCACTATGGCACTGAAGGAGAGTCTGGCACTATGAAAATTAAGGAGAGCCTGGCACTATGACAATGAAGGAGAGCCTGGTACTATGGCACTGAAGGAGAGCCTGGCACTATGACAATGAAGGAGAGCCTGGCACTATGACAATGAAGGAGAGCCTGGCACTATGGCACTGAAGGAGAGTCTGGCACTATGAAAATTAAGGAGAGCCTGGCACTATGACAATGAAGGAGAGCCTGGCACTATGGCACTGAAGGAGAGCCTGGCACTAGGACAATGAAGGAGAGCCTGGCAATATGACACTGAAGGAGAGCCTGGCACTATGACAATGAAGGAGAGCCTGGCACTAGGACAATGAAGGAGAGTCTGGCACTAGGACAATGAAGGAGAGCCTGGCACTATGACAATGAAGGAGAGCCTGGCACTAGGACAATGAAGGAGAGTCTGGCACTAGGACAATGAAGGAGAGCCTGGCACTATGACAATGAAGGAGAGCCTGGCACTATGACAATGAAGGAGAGCCTGGCACTATGACACTGAAGGAGAGCCTGGCACTATGACAATGAAGGAGAGCCTGGCACTATGACACTGAAGGAGAGCCTGGCACTAGGACAATGAAGGAGAGCCTGGCACTAAGACAATGAAGGAGAGCCTGGCACTATGACAATGAAGGAGAGCCTGGCACTAGGACAATGAATGAGAGTCTGGCACTAGGACAATGAAGGAGAGCCTGGCACTATGGCACTGAAGGAGAGCCTGGCACTATGACAATGAAGGAGAGCCTGGCACCATGACAATGAAGGAGAGCCTGGCACTATGACAATGAAGGAGAGCCTGGCACTATGACACTGAAGGAGAGCCTGGCACTATGACAATGAAGGACAGCCTGGCACTATGACAATGAAGGACAGCCTGGCACTATGACAATGAAGGAGAGCCTGGCACTATGACAATGAAGGAGAGCCTGGCACTATGACAATGAAGGAGAGTCTGGCACTATGACAATGAAGGAGAGCCTGGCACTATGACAATGAAGGAGAGCCTGGCACTATGACAATGAAGGAGAGCCTGGCACTATGACAATGAAGGAGAGCCTGGCATTATGACAATGAAGGAGAGCCTGGCAATATGACACTGAAGGAGAGCCTGGCAATATGACACTGAAGGAGAACCTGGCACTAGGACAATGAAGGAGAGCCTGGCACTATGACAATGGCCTGGCACTATGACAATGAAGGAAAGCAACAACGGAACTAATCATCAGCATCATTTTTCATTTGGCTCCCAATGGAGCAAGAAGCCCCTGCTACAAGAATCCTGTACAAGACATTCCCAGCGGGTGGTTTCTGTAACAATCTGTTTGACATGATGAGATGGCCAGCCCAACAATGCACAACCTTATGTTGGTGACCTTGTACAACGTACCTGAAGGCGCAGTCATCCTATTCCATAACTGCCTCCATCAGAGACTTCCGGGATTTACACCAGGCAACGGAAATAACGCACAGCACAACAAACAAAATCTGTGGAGTAACGTGATCGCCAACGCCTCGTGGCATAGTAAGTGAGTTCACATCAAAGATAACGCTGAGTCATATCTTGAAACTTAACATCAGCACAATAACCATCAAGATGGGCTAGCAAACAACATCAATAATTCACGCAACTAAATACTACAGCTTAAATATATATACACACACACATAACCAGCTTATATTTATGAATATCTTATATCCACACGAAGTCTGTCAGACACAGCGTGCTCGTGTCACCACTGCAATTAGTATTCACGGCCGCTGGATTAGGCCGGGAAAGACAATATCGCAAGCAATGAAGTAATTCATAAAAATAATACGGTAGAATTCATGATTTCCTGAAAAGGTCAAATTTCACAATTTTTTTGTGTCGTGATTAATTTGGCGCAGGCCAGCAGTACTCAGTAATAACCAATATTATTTATTATTCTCTCTGTGTCTCTCCCTCTCTATCTCTCACTCTATCTCTCTCACTCATCTCTCTCCCTCTATCTATCTATCTAACTATCTTATATATATATACATACCTTAGCTATAAGATAGATAGCTGTCTCTCATGTACATCCCCTACATCGTGTTTCTCAGGCGGTGCACCACTGCGTCTACCAAAGTGTGCCGCAAACATTTTGTAACTTTATTACATAAGGTATTTTTTAGTGATCATGTAATATAAAACTGATCTTACAGCTTGAATTCATCCAATAATAATTGGAGCTATTAACTGCTTTGAACAAAAATTGATATACTTCAAAATTTCATATTACAAAAACGCAAGAGGCGTATAAACAACGTTCAAAGGCCATGGACGAAGCATAGTACTTCCACTTGGACCTAATTATACGTGGCAGAAATATTTAGACGCATAAACAGCGTGAATACCAGTATGCAAGTGCGAAATGAAAACATCCTTATATCTACTAATAAGTTACTGTCATTTAAAAAAGTATATTAATCTGGTTAAATAGAGCTAGGGAGGGTAATCCTGATATGTTTCCACTGGTACCCAAAAAATAATGTAAAAGACATTGCTACCCTCAGAATGGAGCATTCGGAAACATTGGAGCAAATATCCAACATTACTTTCCATCGTTGACTATAGATAGATTCGACTGGGTAAGAAATACATTTTTACCAGTTTCATCTGACTTGGATTTTACAATAATAGAAGAACAGTTAGCTTCTATTTCAACTGATCGCAGTCTTACAATGAAACACTCTGACATACCCCTGGACGTATTCTGGATTTCTGTTAAAGACGAGTTTTCTGTTATTGCAAACTGATCTTAAATTATTTTAATGCTGTTTTCTACGTCATATTTAAGTGAGTTGGGATTTTCAACACTTTCAAGCATTAAATGCAAATAAGGGAAAGGCTTCTCTGTGTTGAAGATGAAATACGAGTTTGCTTATCTCAAATACGCCCTAATATCCAAGAAACTACTCAGTAGCATCACGCCCAAGTATCGCAGTAGGGCCATCAGGGTTGTATGAAAAACATTTTTTTTTTTTTTTCATTTATATGTTCTAATTATTTTAAACAATTAAAATAAAACCTAATTGAGAGTTTCCTTTATTCTAAAGTACCTAAAAATGAGTATATTTAATTTCGTATATATCACTGTAATTTTTTATACAGGCGCGGGGTCAGATAGGTGTGCCGCAAAATGTTATAAAACTGAAAAGTGTGCCGTGAACACAAAAAGGTTGAGAAACACTGCCCTATATACTAAATGTCTAACTGAAACGTCTTTAACAAACTATTAAAAAAGGAAAAGTGGCGCTCTGCAACGTGAAAGCTAAACTGAACATCCATTAAATGAACGCGCATGCCTTGCAATCTTTTCATTGTGCAATATCGGGAAAATATGGGAAATGTGCTTTTTTTAATAGCTGTGCCTCGTTTTGGCGAGGCGCTTCTCATTCAACATAGACAAAAAAGTCCGTCAGTTATATTAAGACACAAGTCCAAATAACGCATTGCACCGTGAAAGTTAAGCTGAACGGATGTTTAACAGCATACCAGAATTTCACTTTTTGCCATGGACCACTGACCACCATAAGTCATGATACGTTTGGACTACAAAGATCCAATGAAGCTGAAATGGAATGAAACGTAGATAAATGAACTGTAGTGAAACATTTTAGAAAGGTATGACATGATCACCAATGTGAAACTGACGACAAGAACCAGAAAGGAGCCAGTGGAACAGGAGATAACAAAAAGAGCCAGTGGAACAGGAGATAAGAAAAACATTATTGCGAGAGCAACGACATACATTGAAGAAATATTTTCATAGCCTTACAAGGTATAGCTTATTCTGGAAACCCCCCCCCCCCCCCTCCCCGGCAATTGAGGTACAGGAACAAACACAACCAAAAAAAAAAACCACACATACACACATGGAGAAGGGAATTAGGCACAGACAAGAACAGGATGAAGAAAACATGGAAAGACCTTGAATGGGTGGCACGTGAGAAGAACGTGCAATGTATTTCTTAAGGTCAATGCTTCTTGGGGGCTGAAGGGTTATGAATAAATATATATGTGTGTGTGTGTGTGCACGCACGCGCTCTGTGCGTGCATGCATCCGTGAGTGAGCGACTGTCGAGTCTACGCTGGGTGGACAAAGAGGTCGTCAAATAAGCCCACTGAGGGAGATGGAAGCATGTCTGCGATTAAATAATTGAGCGTACGTATTTAACACACGTATGCATTCAGCAGAATCTAGTCATAAAATGTTTCTTCCCGGGAGAGCGCTTTGACCGGCGACATTATGATCAATTCATCTCGGCATTCTGGCACTCTGTCAAATCCGTCCTGGCGGCTCTACCTCATGTTTCCCTGTCCGCCCTGTCTGTCTTTTAAGTCAATTACCAAAGCTTAGATTCCTTTCTTCCCACAGGCTTTATTGCCTCCAACATAACCTAGAAGTTTGATACAAACAAAAATAACGTTCAAAATTGTCTTTCTCTCCCCATTAATGCGAAAAGACATTAACAAAATTCTGTCACTGAGTCCAGTAAGTTTCTATATCTAATCTGCTCAACACAAAAATAGGAATCTTCAACTCAAATGTCACGTCAGCCCTATCGTATCGCTGTCAAACACGGAGAACAACAAAAATAATAATCAAACAAAGCTACAGACTTTCATAAATGTGTGCTTGCGTAGAATAGAAGGATTGAAGTGGTGTGACAAGGTCACCAATGTGGAACTGATGTCAAGAACTAGACAAAGTCATCAATGTGGAACTGATGTCAAGAACTAGACAAGGTCACCAATGTGGAACTGATGTCAAGAACTAGACAAAGTCACCAATGTGGAACTGATGTCAAGAACTAGACAAAGTCACTCGTGTGGAACTGATGTCAAGAACTAGACAAAGTCACCAATGTGGAACTGATGTCAAGAACTAGACAAAGTCACCAATGTGGAACTGATGTCAAGAACTAGACAAAGTCACCAATGTGGAACTGATGTCAAGAACTAGACAAAGTCACCAATGTGGAACTGATGTCAAGAACTAGACAAAGTCACCAATGTGGAACTGATGTCAAGAACTAGACAAAGTCACCAATGTGGAACTGATGTCAAGAACTAGACAAGGTCACTCGTGTGGAACTGATGTCAAGAACTAGACAAAGTCACCAATATGGAACTGATGTCAAGAACTAGACAAAGTCACTCGTGTGGAACTGATGTCAAGAACTAGACAAAGTCACCAATGTGGAACTGATGTCAAGAACTAGACAAAATCACCAATGTGGAACTGATGTCAAGAACTAGACAAAGTCACCAATGTGGAACTGATGTCAAGAACTAGACAAGGTCACTCGTGTGGAACTGATGTCAAGAACTAGACAAAGTCACCAATGTGGAACTGATGTCAAGAACTAGACAAAGTCACCAATGTGGAACTGATGTCAAGAACTAGATAAGGTCACTCATGTGGAACTGATGTCATGAACTAGAAAAAGTCACCAATGTGGAACTGATGTCATGAACTAGACAAAGTCACCAATGTGGAACTGATGTCAAGAACTAGACAAAGTCACCAATGTAGAACTGATGTCAAGAACTAGACAAGGTCACTCGTGTGGAACTGATGTCAAGAACTAGACAAAGGCCACGGGAACAAGATTCGAAGGTACCCTGGTGATTAATACGACATACATTGAGGAAACCTGTTGATAGCATTACAAGGCAGTCTTTATTCTGGAATCATTATAGTAAAATGTAAAAGGAGACTCAAAAAAGGAGACTCAAAAAAAAGGACACGGATAAGTGAAGTGAAGACAGAAATAACAGGGATAGGGAAGACATGGATAGACTTTGAAAAGATTGCACAAGACAGAGCTCTGAAGGTGTTTGTTGAAGGCCTAGACTCCCTGGGGAGCTGAAAGCTCATGATGATGATGATGATGATGCTTGATTAAAAAGTCGGGAGAAGACGCTGGCACTGGATATGACACATGGATGAGAAAATCGGCTGATAGGGTTAACAAGGCAGTACCAGTTTTGGAATCCCAAGGGTAAGGGGAGTAGAGGCAGAATAAAATAACACAGAAAAGACCGGAGACGGGCATGAATGGGTTAACACCATTTGGACAGAAACTGACAACATGGCACAGGACAAGATGTCTTGGAGTTGACTTTTTGAGGCCTCCATAGCAGATGATGTAATGATGATGATGAATCTTTCATAACTAGGTCATTGATTAGATGCTAGTTCTCTCTCTCTCTCGTTCCAGTAGCTACAAATGTTATGACTGGCCTGCTATCACCGACTGGCACTGCATTCGTTGCAACTTTTGTAAGAGAAGCCTCTTCTTATTTGGAGACTTTTGGTTAAAGGATTAAACCTGCAATGAATTCAAACGCAATCCTTGTATTTGTCTATCCATATCCCTCTTATGACACAGATGGGGACGATAGACAGTTTCAGATAAGCGTGCTAGCAGATGCCCAAGGTATAGTTTAGTATCAACAATCATTTTAATTCAAATTGATCACAATTTACTTCTACCTTCTTAATTATAAGTATTTTCCCATGATTCGCCTCCATACAATAATTTGGTTGTGGGTAAAACTATTAAGTAATATGTCAAACGATACTGTGAATCAATCCCTTTCATCCTTCTTTACGTTCCTGGTAGGTGTCTCATTCCATTCAAGAAATACTTCTTTAAATACATTTCCCAACTTACAGACATAATTGACCATCTTTCTCAATATATTAATATTTCCGAAGGCGGACTTTGCCTCTAGAAGTACACATGAGCCTGTAAGTTTCATCAGAAGACACAGTCCATTCCTAACACATCTATACACGTCGTATCGCACAGTTGGATTAATCAATATAATTACACACAATTATATATATAAATAGATTCGTTCTTACCCTCAGGCACACACAGACTTGCCCTCAATGGTTGATTAAGGTCTGCTAACAAGTGCAGAAGGCAAACGCTGGCATTAACATATGCTCGGCTTTCCCCGCTCTGTGTTTTTCAAATAATAGTGACTAAACCTAGTTCGAAAGGCCAGTCTATATATAGTCTGACCTCGGACGTACGAGATGGAATTCCCTAGGAATGTAATCAAAATAAAAAAATGTGGGTACCTTTTAGCCTATCGTACAATGTAGGAAAACTGCTTTTTTAATTATCTCCGTTATTCCTGATGCGATTTTAGTCATTTAAAGCTTACATTATACTTGGAATTAGGCTTTACATATCAATATAATAATCTTTTTGGTTACTACTTGCATTTTCTGTTATGCATTGTTTAAACAGCTAAATTAAGGCCAACCTGAAGCTTCGAATGCATTTAACCTAAGATTTCTCCCATCCTATAAGAGTATTAGTAAAAGTACTACTACTTACTGGTAGAGTAACATCCCAAATATTGTTTTGATAACCTCTGCCAAGTGGTACTTCTTCCATACTGCTGTAGTAAAATTCCGAAGTTAATCATGTTACGCAAATAGGGTCTTGCCATCTTTATTTTCCGAGCAGTTATAAACACAGGACCAAGAAAGCGTTTTCATTGGTCGGTGTATTTTATCTTTTTACAATGTATGTCGCGCCGTATGGCCAGAGTTATTAGAATTCGTGATGTGAAACAGACGTCATTTCACGACAGTAAACCACAAATAATAACATTAATAAAAATGTCACGGTAAAAGTCAATTGATGCTCCAGCGTTTAGACAAAATAAAACAGCATACTAGGTTGACAGTGTGTGTGTGTTTTCACAATTTCCAGCTACTATACTGAAGTTCTCGTTACTCATAAGCGTAACACTGTACCAGACAGCTGTCATAACTTTTCTTATTCAAAATAATAATATAGACAAATGCATCAATATTTTCTGTTCACGTACTTCACACGTCTTCTTAATTCTTCTTACTACTTACTCTCTCCAGTTCTCTTGTCCACTTTATAAACAAAAATGTTTGGTGGAGGGGTCCTCCCGCTTTTTCTTCTACCCTGGAGAGCCTAGAACAAGAAGTGACCTGTGATGATTACAAACGTCTTACCCAATGTGTTTCCTATCCACATGCAATATCTGTTCCTATTCTCTTGTTCTTGTGGCTTGTGTCGGATTCTTTTCATTAAAGCATTTCAATAATGACCTTTGAGTTCCCCAAGGAGCATAGGCCTTCAATAAAAGCATGCTGTCCTTCAATAATGCCTACTACTTTACCCTGAAGAAATAAAGATTACGTTCGTTCGCTCAATTCTGCACTAATTGCCCATGTATGATACTTTAACCCAGGGGTCGGCAACCAGTCTTTCCCGATCTACCGGTAGACTCCAACGGATTTTTTGGTAGATCATTTGGCGACTGCGGGAAAAAAACAAAAGACTTTTTTAAACTACTGAAATTTCGGACTAGACTTCTCCCGCCGTCATTTAAAATCAAGGTGCCCCCGGGATCAAAGGTACTTTTACCTCATTCTCAGAGAACTCTGGAGCTGGCTAAGGAAATATATTCGTCAACTGTGTAAAATAAGACTACGATCTTTTCTTTGTAATGGTCATCATTTCCTCTTCCCCTCCCCCTTTTCAGCGCTTAAAAATGGCACAGTTACACACAAACACACACACAGATATGTAGAGTAGATCTTTATATGGATCAGTGTTACTAAAGTAGATCTCAAAAGCTCCTGGCTTACCGACCCCTGCTTTAACCTATTGGTTAGAGTTTTTGCTGTCCTGGCCTCTTCAGGGTTACACAACAGTTCAGACCTCACACGTGACTTGGAGATACAATGAAAGTACATCTTGTCTTTCATTCAATAACTCTCAGCTCCACCTGGAGCATTAACCTTCAACGAACATATGCCAAACCCTTCCAGTCATGTGATATCCGTTCAGTGTACTTCCATCACGTCTAATTCCCTTCTGCGTGCTTTTGGCCTCCTCTACTTCTCTTGACCGTCTGAATGGCACAATGGTTGGAGCACTGGACTCTTGCGGCAAAGGCACCGGGTTGGAAACACGCTGGCGTCATACTACTCTACCCAGCTGTAAATGGGCACCTGACTCTGTTCTTGAGTTAGAGAAAGGTAGTAAGGAAGGGAACTGGTCATAGTTTATTTAGGATATTTGTTAACATTGACAATTAGAACTTGTAGTCATACAACGTACAATAAATTATTACCAAATATGTAGAAAGTGAGAAAATGTCAACAATTATCTAGAACAACAGAAACCATTTATCGTGGTTATAACTCATCAGGGGCTGAGCATCAAATTTGCAACCACTCATCATGGTTATAACTCATCAGGGGCTGAGCATCAAATTTGCAACCATTCATCGTGGTTATAACTCATCAGGGACTGAGCATCAAATTTGCAACCATTCATCATGGTCATAACTCATCAGGGGCTGAGCATCAAATTTGCAACCATTCATCAACATCATCACCATTGCCTTTCAGATCCCCAAGGAGAACAGGTTCATGCCAAGTCTTCCTGTCCGCCGCCATTGTAGCGGGAGGTTATTTAAAATTATTTATTATGTAACAGTATGCCAGTAAAGAGTTCTGGTCTTACAAGTAATACCCCAGTCTTAGAAATAAGCACTGGTGTATTGTTATCATAAAAATAGTCAGACTGTGAAAACCCTGGCCCAGTTGGTAAGAAGTAGTACCAGGATTTAAGGTGTCTCCTCCCTGTGACTATCTTATGATTACTTTTATTCTAGGGGATAAGTAAAATGAACATTCACTGAAACCACAAATGGAAGAAGTGAATAAATCCTCAGGTACAGTTAAAATAGTTTAATAATTACACTAATATTCTATTTCTACTAGTTGGAAAAGAGTATACACATATATATATAAAAATATTCACACAATTACTATTATTGTCTGTTTAGACTTCAAGATCTTAAAGGATAAAGTTACTGAAATCACTGTTATTAGTCCTTTGAATTTTAGGATAACTGTCATCAGTTGACTGAGTTTATGTATGGTTACTTATTGTTTTCAACTATTGGCTGTTTCACATGTATAGGTGGTCAGTGTCAAACAGGACACTTATCTTTCCAACTTGATACTGCTGAAACTGTCCTTTGCTGATATCAGACTTGGTAGGCCCAACAGTAGGGATGCCAATGATCAGTTGAAGTTCACTCTTTGGGGTCCTGCACTTTTGTGGGATTGCCTCGGAGGAACTGCACCGGCTTCTGATACTGGACAGTCTGGTTTGAGTTATTTCATGGAACCTGCAACATATCAGCCTTGGCTAGTATCTGGCTAGACTTGTAGCTGACTAGCACAGATGTCAGACCAGTCAGTCATCAGATGTCACCGTTTTACAATCATAGTAAGCAAGGACATCATTTCAGTGATATAGCATTAATATTAACATGTCAATTAAGTGTAACTGACAACACATAAGTCAGACAAGTCAGTCATCAGGTGTCAAAGTTATACAGTCATAGCAAGTAACATCATTTCAATGATACAGAATTAATATTAACATATCAGTAATAAACATCATCTGGTTTATTCCGCTCCTATACATCCCTTCATATTCTATAACTTGATCCTTCTAAATCATATCAAGTACAAATTCAAATACTGATGCTATCCTTAGCATCTACACAAAAGTAATACATAAATAAAGAAAGTGAGTGACCACGTGATCAGGTTGCTTTCTACTGAAACGTGGCTATAGAACACTCCAGTTTACCAGCTGTAAATGGGTACAAAGTTGTGCGCTCGAACTAGGGAAGGCAAAGGCAGCGAGGAAGGGGACTAGTCACCTAACCTCGTAAAAGCGGTATCTTCCATGCTGAAGCTTCTAACAATTTATTTCCCTAAGACAATCTCTGGTCATGGGACTGCCTTTATCTTCGTAAGCGATAATGCATTTAATATCGACGAGATACAGCATTAAATATAATAAATATTTTCTATTTGGCTGTGGGGCTAGTTTTGATACGTTTTTGTACAAGCAACCATCTTCCACTAAGCACATGAATAAATCATATTAAATAATAATACGTTATATCAATGAATATTATACAGGCATATTTTGTGAATTCTAAATGAACCTGTAATACAAAATAAAAGAAATTATTATACAGGATAGTTATCGTAAATTCGCTTACCCTCAGACTCCAGACACTTAGACTGAAATTTTCTGGCGATCCGCTCACACTTCAGATGGATTTAGAGTCGTGGCGTTATCTGCCCTCAGTCTTGCCTCAACCTCTTGCGTTGTGTATCTCTCTCAGTTTACCGATCCGCTTTAAATACGTATAGCGCGGACGTATCGGAGAGTACCGACGTCACAGCTTAAACCTAACCTGAAAAATCCTTCCCGAACAGTGATTTCGGCAGATCTGTGCGTCGACTGAAATTTTGCCTTTATCATTCTCGGCATATATAATATCCATATTGTTCCATCTTATCTAGTTTTATACAGTGGATAAAACTCTATCTTCCTATCCATGTAAATTCCCAAACTGTTATTTGTTGATTTTAATATTTAGCACAGAAGTGGGTTTACCTGCTTTTAGCGTAACTGTGGGCAGCCGAAATACGCATATATCTCCGTAAATGAGAACTTCCTACCGTTCCATCTTATATGCAGTTATACACCATCCTTCCCTGTACTGAAATGTAAAATCCTTTTCATACGGATTCCCTTCTGTTGTTATTTATCGTTGGCGATTTCCTCTGTCCGATATACATTTCGCTGATACGCCGCCATTTTGAAAGCGGTCACTCGATCGTAGATGGGTTTATAAATCTAACTGAACTCATTTGCAATGACTTGAAACCAATTTTGCGACAGCCATCAGTCACAGCTGGTTTTAAGTACCGGTAACTCGGACTATGGCCAGGGATGCCAAGCGATTTAGGCTTTACTTTGATGTAAATCCACAATGGTATGTTTCAAACATGTTATAGGGGCGCCAAAGTTTTGCTTTGCCCAGGGGCGCCAGCAAACCCTAGCCCTGGTCGTGTCTTCCTCATCCCTTTCACTTGTGTCTCCAGTTCTCCTCTCCCTGCGTTTCTCCGTCTCCCTTCACCCATTTTACCTCAGCGACTCTCGAACAAGGACTGCCTTATAACGCTTTCAACTGGCTTCCTTAATGTGTGAGCCAGCGTCCTCTTCTCGCAATTTGTCCCACATCTATTTGTCCCACATCTATTTGACCCACATCTATTTGTCCCACCTCTATTTGTCCCACATCTATTTGTCCCACATCTATTTGTCCCACATATATTTGTCACGTTATGTCCACCAGTTCCACATTGGTGACCTTGTCATACCATTTCAAACCTTCTATTCTATGCAAACCCGCACTTACGAAAGTCTGTATCCTTCCGATTGTCATTTTCATTAGTCTCCATGTTTGACAGCCATACAATAGGACTGACTTGACAGCTGAGCTGAAGACTTTTATCCATTAAATTAAATAATAAAGGAAGAATGAGAGAAGTACGAAGGATAAAGACAGAAAACAAGCTGGGGGCATCACAAAACATGCTAATATTTATGAGAAAATATCACGAGCAAGTTTATGGCTGTAATTCATTTCTTTTTTCGTGTCCAATTCTCATCGCGCGCGCCAACTTTTTTCACAGTTGATCAAACTCCCCTAGGAATATTGCTTCTTTAATACAAAACTGGCATTTTCTAGCGGCCTGTCTCATCTATGTTCTGGAAATGTCAACTTCATCCTATCACACTTTATCGCTCTTTACGTCAATGCAATTTTCCAGAACACACGGGCTGGGAATAAAGTGGTGAAGTTCAACACGTTCCTCAAAAAAAGAAAATAAAGACAAGGAAGCATGTTAAGTCCTTAATACATGCCGGCCTGCCACACGTGCCATGTTTGATTATGAAAATAACCTTTCCGTCCAGATATTTTTGCTTCACGCTTTCGGTTCAGTCCAGAACCTGGTGAAATATTCATTCATTTAAAAACGCATTCACCTATTTATTTATTCTCGTGTTTTCATTTTCATGCGAAACACACACTGCTACAATGTAGCTGGCCAATGACTACTATTCTGGGCTGCTTTTTCATCACTGCACGTGGAGATCTCTCTTGGCTTGATTTCTTCTTCAATTGTTCTTCTTCGCGTTCTCTTTTGCCTCTCCATTTTCTCTTGCCCTGCGGTTTCCACTCAAGTGCATTTCTGGGTTATACTATTTGGCTGTTTACTCAGTGTGGGTCCCGTCCATCTCCACGTTCCCTCTGTAACCTTCACGTGTGTTTGTCTTTGTTCACTCTGTTCAACAGGTCTACGTTCCTGGTGGAACATGGTGAAGAGAATTTGAACCCAAACACAAATAGTAATGTTTAATGAAAGAATCAAGAAAGTATTTAATGGCAAAGGATGGAAAACTGAACATTAACTTGTTGACGGCATATGGTTCACACGGAACCAACAGGCAATCATGGATGATAATAGTTCATTTCATCACACATCTTTTTGTCTAAAGCATTACTGTTTTATGCTTGTGTAACGGCCATCAAAATTAGACAGCTAAAATATGTTGGCCATATAAAAAGACATAACACCTTACTGAAGAACATAATAGAAGGTAGAGTTGAAGGCAAACGTGCAAGAGGAAGACAGCGCTATAAGTGGGATGATAACATCAAGAGATGGACAGATAAGAATTTGACAGAGTGCACCATCAAGACAAGAGACAGAAGACGTTGGAGATATCATGCAGCCGACCGTCGACGTGGAGATGGCAGCTGATGATGGTTTGGATGATGAACAGTAATGTCGACCTCATTAATATAGATAAGGGGGCGTCGGCAACAGGTCGATCGCGAGCTGCCGATAGCTCATTAGGGATGATTTGGTAGATTTCTAGGTAAAAGATTACCGGTAATTGTTAATCTTGTGGATTTCGGCCTAACCCTCTCCCTCTTCTGTAAAATAGAAATGCCAAACAGGCCGCATGTATTCCAAAATTGGCCATACTCCGAAACCTGAAATTCTACAGGGTTTTATCAAGGTAATCTTCATAGCACTCAGTGTTTCTATAGTAGATCCCTAACAGTCCCTGGCTAATCTACCTCAGATATACATAGTTGCAACAACGTCGCCAACTTGACGGCCAAACAACGGCTTCAGCCAACATCGCAGATTATAAACGTGAAAACAATGAGCCACAGGTGGGGGGGGGAAAAAAACCCGCAAAAACAATGAACCAGAAATAAACAAGGAAGCGGTCACAAAATATAACTAGACCTATAGCCGCAATATATGAATACATCTTAGAAACAACAAAGAAAAGGTGACCACAAAAACAAACAAACAAACGAACCAAGAGGTGGAACAACGAAGTAAGTCGATGGCACCAATTGAATAAAAAAAAAAAATGTAAGGGAATCAAACCCCAAAAAAACAAACGCTATAACACAACATCAAAATACTGTAGTCTTGTGGCAGAACGGATGACGACATGGTACTGAAGTGTGCAAAACTGGCGTGTGAGTAGTCATGCGAGACAAGAGATATGGTCTCCTTCATGGTAGAAATGTGACATCACAAAGTCATGGCGAGATTTCTAGAGTTATGTACGCTTGAAGTTGTTCTTTCTCTTTCTGTCTGTCTATCTCTTTTTCTCTCGCATACCGCTGTACTTTAGAAATGTGAGTCGTGAGAATGTACCCACATACCACTGTACTTTAGAAATGTCAGTCGTGAGAATGTACTCACATACCACTGTACTTTAGAAATGTGAGTCGTGAGAATGTACCCCCATACCACTATACTTTAGATATGTGAGTCGGGAGAATGTACCCGCATACCACTGTACTTTAGAAATGTGAGTCGTGAGAATGTACCCGCATACCACTGTACTTTAGAAATGTGAATGTTTTCGCTTGCTTAAATGGGATGATGTATATGAGTGTGGTGAAGTGGGATGTTATAAATACTTATAGGGAACTTAGTGTACTGACTGAGATCAGCTGTGAAGGTATCTATATCTATTAAGAGTAGTGTATTATAGATAACCTTACTTGCTACCACATATCTATATATCTCAGTCAGAATTATTCTGGAATAGTGTGATGCTACGTTATGTGTCTAGGGTATGTGTATGGTGAAGTGTAAGTCACAACAACAGACAGATAAACAATTTAATTTAATCCACTACTCTTGACAACACTGTGACACTCACATACATATAACACTCTACAAAGATATCTTAAAAGAGTCACTGATAAACTTTCAAATAACAATATGTATTCATTACTGGCATGAATGAATATGTGTCCTGATTCAACTACAAGGGAACCAGGAATCACAATCAATTTAAATTACAAGTTATGTACAGAATGTATTTAATATGAATATTGTAGTGACATATATTATTACAAATGTTCTATGTGTGTCAGTTGTGTAGTAGTAAAATGAGGTAATACTGGTTTTGTTTTGTTCAAGCTCTGTTGGTATTTGTCATCATGACTTCAATAGTTTGTCTTTAGGGACTAGTATTGGAGATGTTCACAGTTCCTGATTTTAAGACAAGTAAATTCCCCTCTGAATGTATTTTTATAAAGTTATTTCAAGATGAGGGGACATAATGTTGAGCTCAGCTGGCCAACTCTGCTTATCTTGAGTGATGGCGGCAGGAAAGGACTCCTCTGCTCGAATTCTCCTCTGGGCTCAGGAGACACCTCACTGATAGCTAAAAAGACCAAGGAGTATGCTGTCCGACTCTGGATTCAGCAAATCTCTGACCAGATGCTGCTCAGTACCATCAAGACCACTGTCCCACAATTCATACGAATAACACAGATACGTTGATTAGCAATGAATTCTGGCACAAACTGGCACAAATTTCCATCTGCCTATGTTCCAGGCTTTTATTTAGCCAAATATATGCTGGCTTCAACGCACTGATGCTTTATCAAGCTATTTTAAACAAGTGGTCTCGAACTAACGCTCCCAAGTGTGTATATCAGCGAGACTGGCCAATGAGCCACGTTTCGACAAGTGTTTGAAAAAATGTTATCTTTTCCCGTCTCCCCTAACAACCAAGATAGTATTTATAGCCCGACCAATCGTGGTTAGGCTTTCATTTGTTGCGCTCCAATCAATTTGGAGTTTACATGGTAGGCTATTTCTGTAACGTAAATTTTTTTCAAACACGTTAAAAAAAAATCTTATGAGCAGAAATGATTTTATGCTGTCAGGCACCCCCAATATTTTATTTTGGGTATAATTTATTAATTCCTGGACTATTTGCGTAACGTTTTACATATTATTTGTCAGCAAGCCCTAAGGAACCCAAAAATACTAATTTAAAGGAGCTACGTGGCTGCGTTCAAAATATGCAATTTCTTCTACCTCCTGTTTCGAAGATGTGCTGTCTGGGTACTGTTATGTTTTCAAACGTAAACCCATCTAATGTTATCTTTTCTAATAAGAGTTTGTTATGATTTATAAACCTAACTCTGGGAAAGGGTAGTGTATTTTATCACTGTCCGTCTGAAAAAGTTAGTGCATGTAGACTTACACGCGTGATGGCAGCATTTGCGTATCGCGCGAAGCGTGTTGCATGCGTTCCTGATTTTCAGCCCTCCCCTCTCGCTATCCTTTTGTCCATCTGTTCGTTCGTTTTGGTAACGTAATATAATTAATGTTAGGATTAATTTAGGTCATTACGCAGTACGTCTCAATGTTTTTCTTAGAAATACAGCACACGTTTCATTGAAGAAGGCGGGTAATAATACAGTAAGCTTTTATATCAACGTGAAAGCGTTACAATTTGCAGACGAAGCAGAAAACAAGGGGGATTTCGAGTACATTCTTTGTGACAGCACTGTCATTTTACCATTGCTCTTCTCTTTATTAATTTTATTTGTTAGGCTTCATATTTACCTAATAATTTATATATGTGGATTAGAATATTTCATGACACCTCCCCTCTTAAAACAGACATTATATGTCAGTCCTTTATTCTATATACACATAGAGAAATTTATTATTATTTCTGGGGTTTACGGTGATTCTCATCACACGGATGGCGGCTTAAAAAATCCGCTCCCAGATTGGTTTTTCCAGATATATATTCAATGCTAAAATTATATGGAGCCAGAAGCAAAGACCATCGGAGTAACCTAGAGTTCTCATGCTTAGCCTGTGCTAAAAACGATAAAGGTTTGTGGTCAGTTTGCAACTTAAATGCCTTCCCATATAGATAAATATTGAATTTCTTTATTGCCCATATTACTGCAAGACATTCTTTTTCGCTAGTTGAGTAGTTGATTTCAGCTTTATTCAACTTTCTGCTAGCATATGCCACTGGGCTTAATTCCCCATCCAATGCATCTGATTTCTGTAGTAAAGTTGCACCTAACCCAATATTACTTGCATCCGTCCTTACTATGAATTCTTGACTTAAGTCAGGTAATTTCAAAATGGGTTTACTTGTGAGCTTTTCCTTCAATTCTTGGTAAGTCATTTCACATTGTGGTGTCCATGTAATGCGATCTGGAAGTCCTTTACGTGTCAATTCAGTTAAAGGTGCACATATGGAATTAAAGTTTTTGATATACTTCTGGTAGAAACCACATAATGAGACAAAGGATCTCACGTCCTTCTTGGTTTGTGGTCTCGGGGCTTTCTGTAGTTTCTCTAAATTCTTTGGGTCAGGGGTCATGTTTCCCTGATAAACTGTGTGTCCCAAAAATTCCAATTCTTTACATCCAACGCAACATTTGGTTGGTCGGGCTGTTAAATTTGCCTCCCTAAGTCGATCAAACAGCATGTTCAGAGAGTCAATGTGTTCCTCAAATGTTTCTGTTGCTATAAGGATATCATCCATAAAATTTGTTATACAGGGATTATTCAGAGGATCCAATAATTTTCTCATCATTCTAGAGAAGACACTAGGCGCATTCTTCAATCCAAATGGCAATCTATTAAACTCATAGTGTCCTTCTGAGGTACTAAAAGCTAGGTATGGTCTAACCTCAGGCTTTACTGGAATCTGATAGTATCCTTTACTCAGATCCACTTTTGAGAAATATTTAGCTTTATTTAGTCTGGCAAACAGCTGATTTGTATCCGGCAATGGATCCACCTGTCCTTCTGTAATAGCATTCAGTCTCCTGTAATCTATACAGAGTCTATGTTCTCCAGAGGGCTTCCTTAAGAGTACAACCCCGGAACTATACGAAGACTCACTGTGCGAAATAATTCCTTCCTTCAATAGATAGTCTATCTCTTCCTTCAAAGCTTTTTCCTTAGCAAACGGAATCGAATATGGTTTCATACAGACAGGTGTGGAGTCTATGAGTTTCATATCATATTCCAATAGGTTTGTATGCCCTGGTCGGTCTGTTAACACCTCTGCATGATTATTTAGAACCTGTTGCACTCTCTCTTTCTGAGTTTTCGTTAAATGTGTACTGATTTTCACCTGTGCTGCTGTCTCACAGGGGTGTAATGGATATTCAAATGATGAAAGTGGTTCCTTTTTCATCTCCATGGCGATGGACAAGGTCAACAAGTGTGTCTCTTCCTGATGTTCTCTTTCCAAATATTTCTTCAGGAGATTCACATGATAGATTTTTTCTTTCCCCTTCTTATCTATCTTATAATTTGTTCTAGACACCTTCTCTAGAACTGTATATGGACCCTGCCATCCAATTTGTAACTTATTCTGACTCCCGGGCAAAAGAAGCAGTACTTTCTCTCCCACAGCCAAATTTCTGTCTTTCGCCTTCCTGTTATAATAGGCAGCATGTTTCTTCCTGGCTTGTTTCAAATTTTCATTGGCAAGTTTCCAGCCAGTTTTTAACCGAGTGGTCAGCTCATTCACATATTGGTATGAAGATGTAATGTTTTCCTCTGCCTTTTCATCAGTCCACGTTCTTAACAAAGCTACATATGGACCTTTAATTGTGTGGACCTATTTGTCCATGCACCGGTATGGTCTCTTCCACTCGAAGCTTTATAGTGATGATTTTTCCTCCCAGAATTATCATTCACAAAACGACCGCTACCAATTTTTCTTTTGGGGCTTTCTCCCCTCTTAAAATTCTTGATGAGAGATTTCCTCTCTACATCCTCTTCCTCCAGTTTGTTTAAGTCCGATTGAGGGATTTTCGGCTTATCCTGGGGTAAGACATCTTTTTGCACTCTCCGCATAGTGGCCATTGTAAAACAGTTAAGTGAAGCTTGTCCGTGAAAAGGGGCTTCCCATTCCATTTGGTCCACTTTATCAAATCTATTTTTCTTTTTATTATCAGGCCTAATTTTGCCCCGTGGCGTGTCCAGGTCCTGATCCATGTTCCCACTTGTGGGTGTTCCCTCATGTGCTATGCTACACCTTTCTACAAAATTCTCAATGTCCCATCTTGCTTTGGGCCAATAATAATTGTGAGCCACCTTTTGAATGATGGTACCTATCTTCTCATGGTCCCCATCTGGTTTCACATGTAGGCTCCTTATTAAGTCTGTCCTATATCTTTTTGGAAGAACCAGCTGTCCGTGACCATTGGATCTAGCTCCAGTCTTCCTATACATCAACTTGTTTTTCATGTAAAAATCTCCCTTGCCTGGAGTTGTATGACAAGTTGACAATTTTCTGAAACAAGGCTTGAGTGTTTTATCCCCAGCCTGTGCCTTCCTCATCTCTTCTGGAGTGGTATCTAACATAATATCCTCCTCCTGTCTTGAGGTCGACCTGACCTGAAGGGTTGCCATATACACAGGTTTCCTTCTGCAACGGTCAGTGTCATGATTGTCCATCTGACAATTCTTACACCACCTTTTTCCTTGGTTGAAAGATTTTCTTTCATCATATTTCCTTTCATCGAATTGTGGGAATTTATTTTTATTTTCATACCGTGGCCTATCAAATTGGTGCTTACCTTTATTTTGATCCCTAGGATCAAATTTATTAAAGTTCTGTGGTGCCCTAAAGTTATCCACCTGTTTCTTTTTATTACCTGTTACCTCTGCTTGAGCTGCTTGATACCTTTCAGCAACATTTAGCAACTCACCCAGCCTCTCTGCACCTTGTTCCATGAGAAACTTTCTCAGGTCTGGAGCCATGGACTCTCTTAGTTGCTCTATAAGGACCATTTCCTTAAGATCTTGGGTTTTCCCCAGAGAAGTCCATTTCTCCAAGTATGTCTCTATTCGTGCAGAGAACTGGTGATAGGTTTCACCTGACAGTAGTTTAGCATTCCTAAATTTTTTCCTATAAAATTCTGCATTCTTTTCATACCTTAACAAAAGAGCCTGCTTTAGCATGTCATAATTTTCCTGATCACCTCTGCTCATTTTTGCAAAAACTTCATAAGCTGCCCCACGAAGTCCCTGAGATAACTTTAAGCTCCACCTTTCTCTCTCTAACCCATACGTGGTAGCTAATAGTTCATACCTATTTATATAGCTCTCAATATCATCGTCTTTCTCAACAAAATGATCTAAATGAAAGTTCATAGCTGAGGTTGAGGCTCCCTGAGTAACCGTAGCATCAGAGGCAAAGGGACTGGCACCATTTTCAGGAGCATGGCCTTGAAACTCAAACTCCCTTAGTCGTAACTCATGTTCCCTTTGTAATCTCTTCTCCTCCTTTTCTGCTTCCCGCTTCCCTTTCTGCAGCCTGTCTTCTTTCCTCGGCTTCCCTTTCTGCAGCTAATTTCTTCTCTTCTGCTTCCAATTTCTTAGCCTCTTTGTCAGCCTCAATCTGCAACCTCTTAGTCTCAGCCTCAGCTTGCAACCTCTTAGTCTCAGCCTCTAACTTTCTTTCGGCTTCAAACCTTCTTTCTTCGCGTTCAATAAATTTGTCACATTCCGTTGTGACATAGGCAACCATAACTTGCCCATCTAATCCTAACTCTTTTGCAGTCTGAACCGCAGCAGATCGAAATTTGGCCAGGTCCGCCATTGTCTATCAGGTAAATTTATACAATGTCTAACCAACAATTCAATCTCTAATGGACAACACAGGCACCGTGAGCTCAACCTTATTTAATTCCACCCAAGGATACCTTTTAATTCTTATATTCCCTGAAGTGAATTACCCCCAATATTTTTAATAGTTAAAGATTCAAAATCCCAAGAGCGAGACCCCAATATATGTGGTGAAGTGGGATGTTATAAATATTTATAGGGAACTTAGTGTACTGACTGAGATCAGCTGTGAAGGTATCTATATCTATTAAGAGTAGTGTATTATAGATAACCTTACTTGCTACCACATATCTATATATCTCAGTCAGAATTATTCTGGAATAGTGTGATGCTACGTTATGTGTCTAGGGTATGTGTATGGTGAAGTGTAAGTCACAACAACAGACAGATAAACAATTTAATTTAATCCACTACTCTTGACAACACTGTGACACTCACATACATATAACACTCTACAAAGATATCTTAAAGAGTCACTGATAACTTTCAAATAACAATATGTATTCATTACTGGCATGAATGAATATGTGTCCTGATTCAACTACAAGGGAACCAGGAATCACAATCAATTTAAATTACAAGTTATGTACAGAATGTATTTAATATGAATATTGTAGTGACATATATTATTACAAATGTTCTATGTGTGTCAGTTGTGTAGTAGTAAAATGAGGTAATACTGGTTTTGTTTTGTTCAAGCTCTGTTGGTATTTGTCATCATGACTTCAATAGTTTGTCTTTAGGGACTAGTATTGGAGATGTTCACAGTTCCTGATTTTAAGACAAGTAAATTCCCCTCTGAATAGTATTTTTATAAAGTTATTTCACGATGAGGGGGCATAATGTTGAGCTCAGCTGGCCAACTCTGCTTATCTTGCGTGATGGCGGCAGGAGAGGACTCCTCTGCTCGAATTCTCCTCTGGGCTCAGGAGACACCTCACTGATAGCTAAAAAGACCAAGGAGTATGCTGTCCGACTCTGGATTCAGCAAATCTCTGACCAGGTGCTGCTCAGTACCATCAAGACCACTGTCCCACAATTCATACGAATAACACAGATACGTTGATTAGCAATGAATTCTGGCACAAACTGGCACAAACTTCCATCTGCCTATGTTCCAGGCTTTTATTGAGCCAAATATATGCTGGCTTCAACGCACTGATGCTTTATCAAGCTATTTTAAACAAGTGGTCTCGAACTAACGCTCCCAAGTGTGTATATCAGCGAGACTGGCCAATGAGCCACGTTTCGACAAGTGTTTGAAAAAATGTTATCTTTTCCCGTCTCCCCTAACAACCAAGATAGTATTTATAGCCCGACCAATCGTGGTTAGGCTTTCATTTGTTGCGCTCCAATCAATTTGGAGTTTACATGGTAGGCTATTTATGTAACGTAAGGTTTTTTTCAAACACGTTATAAAAAAATTTTATGAGCAGAAATGATTTTATGCTGTCAGGCACCCCCAATATTTTATTTTGGGTATAATTTATTAATTCCTGGACTATTTGCGTAACGTTTTACATATTATTTGTCAGCAAGCCCTAAGGAACCCAAAAATACTAATTTAAAGGAGCTACGTGGCTGCGTTCAAAATATGCAATTTCTTCTACCTCCTGTTTCGAAGTTGTGCTGTCTGGGTACTGTTATGTTTTCAACCGTAAACCCATCTATTGTTATCTTTTCTAATAAGAGTTTGTTATGATTTATAAACCTAACTCTGGGAAAGGGTAGTGTATTTTATCACTGTCCGTCTGAAAAAGTTAGTGCTTGTAGACTTACACGCGTGATGCCAGCATTTGTATATCGCGCGTCGCGTGTTGCATGCGTTCCTGATTTTCAGCCCTCCCCTCTCGCTATCCTTTTGTCCATCTGTTCGTTCGTTTTGGTAACGTAATATAATTAATGTTAGGATTAATTTAGGTCATTACGCAGTACGTCTCAATGTTTTTCTTAGAAATGCAGCACACGTTTCATTGAAGAAGGCGGGTAATAATACAGTAAGCTTTTATATCAACGTGAAAGCGTTACAATTTGCAGACGAAGCAGAAAACAAGGGGGATTTCGAGTACATTCCTTGTGACAGCACTGTCATTTTACCATTGCTCTTCTCTTTATTAATTTTATTTGTTAGGCTTCATATTTACCTAATAATTTATATATGTGGATTAGAATATTTCATGACAATGAGAATAAGGAGATATTACATAATTTTTTTTTTCAAAGACTTTACCTGCCACACAAGCTGGTGTTCTACTTCTTTATTCCCTGCGAGTGCCTGATAACATACCTTTATATTTGTTTCATATTAATTTACTGTTTACAGGCCTCGGGTTTCCCTCAATTATGTGTAATAAATGTTTATACAATACCAAACCTACCCACTATTCTGTTCTCACTGTTCTAGTCTACTATCATTTACTGGACACAGTATTAAGGTCCTTGTCTTGTTGGATTCGGCCTATACTGCTTGATAGAAATACAACAGAAGTGATTGCGTCATTAATAGGCTGAACTGCCCATGGTGGACTTCTGGTGTCATGTATTGTGGTTCGCACTGTTGACCTGCCATTGAAACATCATTTTTGATGATGCGTAGATGGCAGGGCGGATAGTGTGATTCGCTTGCATGGCTAGGCGGGGTTGTCGCACGGAAGGTCCAGTGTTCAAATCCTGGGTAAGCCACTCATGTCTGTTGTTTTTCTGTTGTCTGGTGTTCTACTTCTTTATTTCCTGCGAGTGCCTGATAACATACCTTTATATTTGTTTCATATTAATTTAAAGAAAGTGTTATTATTATTATTTCATTTTCCACCAAGAATGTATGGATATAAGCGAGAATGTGTTTATGTCATTTGTTTTATTGATGATTGATGACACATTCAAAAATACAGATTAATTGTGGCGTTTTGACCGCATGAGTGAGTGTCGGTATACAGAATTTATTTATTTTTATTTATTTATTGTTTTGTTTATTTTATTTTATTTTTCCCAGTTACTATCTTGTTTGTTAATTTTAAAAAAAACCTACTTTTTATTTTTTATTATGATTGCATACTGTAAATGAATGCTGTTATGTTAACTTTATAATGTTGCATGCCTTTAAATTAATGCTTAAAGTAACATGTGGGAATGAAAGGATATAGTATGCAAGATAAATGAGAGTGGAAGGGCAAAATGTTAGACGGGCCAGCGCGCCCAATTCTTAACCCTTCGAAAATAAAGTTTGTTCGTTCGTTCTCCCTCCCTTCCTCTCTTTCTGTCTGGCCCTCTCCCCCTCTCTTTCCCTCCCTCTCTCTCCTATCCCGCCCTTCCCCTCTCTCTCTCTCTCTCTCTCTCTCTCTCTCTACGCGTGTGTATTTTTGAAGTTGTGATAATAAAAGCATACCAAGGACTTTGCCGTTGCTGTTAACGATCCATTAAAGATAATAAATAGACTATAAGAAAGAAATAAAATACAGCTGTAACTATTATATTCTTCTTCATCTTCTGTCGTTTGCTTGAACTATATTGTCTATATCTGCAATGTTGTTTCTTGTATAAACTTGACTGTCTTTTGTAGTTCATACAGAGGTCCATATAGTTTTGCTTCCAGTGTTGTTTCTCTGGGCCAGTGGGTTTGCCTCAATATATCATATTGACTATTATATTACAAATAAAGTGATATACCAATACCTCACTCATATGTTTTACTCACTCATTTCCATTTTTTGTTAACTCCTTATGACGTATGGAACCATGTCTACTGCTGTCCCCTTGCACGCAGCTTACATCAAACTCCGTCATCTTGTCACAGTGTTTTCTATGTCGCTTTCTATGTCGCAGTGTTTTCTATGTCGCTTTCTATGTCACAGTGTTTTCTATGTCGCTTTCTATGTCACAGTGTTTTCTATGTCGCTTTCTATGTCACAGTGTTTTCTATGTCGCTTTCTATGTCACAGTGTTTTCTATGTCGCTTTCTATGTCGTAGTGTTTTCTATGTCGCTTTCTATGTCACAATGTTTCCTATGTCGCTTTCTATGTCGCAGTGTTTTCTATGTTGCTTTCTATGTCACAGTGTTTTCTATGTCGCTTTCTATGTCACAGTGTTTCCTATGTCGCTTTCTATGTCACAGTGTTTTCTATGTCGCTTTCTATGTCGTAGTGTTTTCTATGTCGCTTTCTATGTCGCAGTGTTTTCTATGTCGCTTTCTATGGCACAGTGTTTCCTATGTCGCAGTGTTTCCTATGTCACAGTGTTTCCTATGTCACAGTGTTTTCTATGTCACTTTCTATGTCGTAGTGTTTTCTATGTCGCTTTCTATGTCACAGTGTTTTCTATGTCGCTTTCTATGTCACAGTGTTTTCTATGTCGCTTTCTATGTCACAATGTTTCCTATGTCGCAGTGTTTCCTATGTCACAGCGTTTTCTATGTCGCAGTGTTTTCTATGTCACAGTGTTTTCTATGTCGTAGTGTTTCTATGTCACAGTGTTTTCTATGTCACAGTGTTTTCTATGTCGCAGTGTTTTATATGTCGCTTTCTATGTCACAGTGTTTTCTATGTCGCTTTCTATGTCACAGTGTTTCCTATGTCGCTTTCTATGTCACAGTGTTTTCTATGTCGCTTTCTATGTCGTAGTGTTTTCTATGTCGCTTTCTATGTCGCAGTGTTTTCTATGTCGCTTTCTATGTCACAGTGTTTCCTATGTCACAGTGTTTCCTATGTCACAGTGTTTTCTATGTTGCTTTCTACGTCGCAGTGTTTTCTATGTCGCTTTCTATGTTGCAGTGTTTTCTATGTCGCTTTCTATGTCACAGTGTTTCCTATGTCACAGTGTTTCCTATGTCACAGTGTTTTCTATGTTGCTTTCTATGTCGCAGTGTTTTCTATGTCGCTTTCTATGTTGCAGTGTTTTCTATGTCGCTTTCTATGTCACAGTGTTTTCTATGTCGCTTTCTATGTCACAGTGTTTCCTATGTCGCAGTGTTTCCTATGTCACAGTGTTTTCTATGTCGCAGTGTTTTCTATGTCACAGTGTTTTCTATGTCGTAGTGTTTTCTATGTCACAGTGTTTTCTATGTCGCAGTGTTTTCTATGTCGCAGTGTTTTCTATGTCGCAGTGTTTTCTATGTCGCAGTGTTTTCTATGTCGCAGTGTTTTCTATGTCGCAGTGTTTTCTATGTCGCAGTGTTTTCTATGTCGCAGTGTTTCCTATGTCGCAGTGTTTCCTATGTCGCAGTGTTTCCTATGTCGCAGTGTTTCCTATGTCGCAGTGTTTTCTATGTCACAGTGTTTCCTATGTCGCAGTGTTTCCTATGTCGCAGTGTTTTCTATGTCACAGTGTTTTCTATGTCGCAGTGTTTTCTATGTCGCTGTGTTTTCTATGTTGCAGTGTTTTCTATGTCGCAGTGTTTTCTATGTCGCAGTGTTTTCTATGTCGCAGTGTTATACATGATGAGGTTGCCAGCCCCGTGCACAACCTCATATTAGCTGCCTGAGCAAGCAGTAGTCATATTCTTTCTTTGTCTCCCCGAAGACCTCCCAAAATGTAGACAGAGGTCGTAGACATTACAAATCCTAACCCTGGCACTAACAATAATTCTTGTCTCCCCGAAGACCTCCCAAAATGTAGACAGAGGTCGTAGACATTACAAATCCTAACCCTGGCCCTAACAATAATTCTTGTCTCCCCGAAGACCTCCCAAAATGTAGACAGAGGTCGTAGACATTACAAATCCTAACCCTGGGCCTAACAATAATTCTTGTCTCCCCGAAGACCTCCCAAAATGTAGACAGAGGTCGTAGACATTACAAATCCTAACCCTGGCCCTAACAATAATTCTTGTCTTCCCGAAGACCTCCCAAAATGTAGACAGAGGCCGTAGACATTACAAATCCTAACCCTGGCCCTAACAATAATTCTTGTCTCCCCGAAGACCTCCCAAAATGTAGATAGAGGTCGTGGACATTACAAATCCTAACCCCGGACCTAACAATAATTCTTGTCTCCCCGAAGACCTCCCAAAAAGTAGGCAGAGGTCGTAGACATTACAAATCCTAACCCTGGCCCTAACAATAATTCTTGTCTCCCCGAAGACCTCCCAAAATGTAGACAGAGGTCGTAGACATTACAAATCCTAACCCTGGCCCTAACAATAATTCTTGTCTCCCCGAAGACCTCCCAAAATGTAGACAGAGGCCGTAGACATTACAAATCCTAACCCTGGCCCTAACAATAATTCTTGTCTCCCCGAAGACCTCCCAAAATGTAGATAGAGGTCGTGGACATTACAAATCCTAACCCTGGCCCTAACAATAATTCTTGTCTCCCCGAAGACCTCCCAAAAAGTAGACAGAGGTCGTAGACATTACAAATACTAACCCTGGACCTAACAATAATTCTTGTCTCCCCGAAGACCTCCCAAAAAGTAGGCAGAGGTAGTAGACATTACAAATCCTAACCCTGGCCCTAACAATAATTCTTGTCTCCCCGAAGACCTCCCAAAATGTAGACAGAGGTCGTAGACATTACAAATTCTAACCCTGGCCCTAACAATAATTCTTGTCTCCCCGAAGACCTCCCAAAATGTAGACAGAGGTCGTAGACATTACAAATCCTAACCCTGGCCCTAACAATAATTGTCTCCCCGAAGACTTCCCAAAAAGTAGACAGAGGTCGTAGACATTACAAATCCTAACCCTGGCCCTAACAATAATTCTTGTCAATAAGAAGTTAAAAAAAAACAGGACCCATATTCTAAAGGTAAAGATAAAGGATCCCATTGCACGCCCATTGATGTATATTGGGAATATGGTGTTGATCCCCAGTTGAAGTGGGATTTTTTAGACCGCAAACGGCTCCGGGGTCGACCCAGCCTCATGAACTGGGTACCAGAGCAACTCTGGGAAGGTTAAGGCGGCCAGCGTGATGCTGACCACATCACCCCGTGTCCCGATGATCAAGAAAATACATATTCTAATACTTGAAAATAATCAGAATCGACATATTTTAGGAAATCGTAATTTCCAGACGCGCACGTTAGAAGCACTCACGATAAAACAGGTCATAAACATTACACCGTCAAGTTATTTAAAGTAGCGGCGAGTACACAAAAGAAGATGCCTCGTTCGTAACATGCATCCTAGCAATGTTTACACACGACAAGAACGCAACCATGTTTGCTTTCCAGCCATGTTTTCCAAGCTCCTACAGTCAGCCCTGTCGGTTTGTTTTTTTTTTGTCCAGGAAGGTGTTCTCTTTCTCCATTTCCCGGCTGACAACGGTGCGGAAGGTTCAATATTGATATTCGATGTCTGTTGTTAATACGGTATCGACTGTGACGAAGTTATCCCTTCCTGCTGCTATTGGCAAGCCAACGAGTCCCCGGGTTATGTGGCTACCCGACTTAACAACTTCTATCTGTCTGGGGGTTTTAGAATTTGCTAAATAAGAGGTACAGGGCGGGAAGCAATGGATGATCTGTACCAGCGGCAGGCAACCCAGGGACTGTGAAAATCTACTTTTGAAACACCGAGCTCTCTAAAGATCTACCATGATAAAACCATTTCAGCATTTTAAATTCGGAGTAAGTAACACAATCAAATCATAGCCCTGTCAGACCAAATCAGAATATGGCAGAAACGATGAAGACACCGAACCGAAGCACGTAAAACTGAGGTGATCATATGTCATTTTAACCTTTAGACAATTCAGACACATTGATATTTTTCAGGACTTGGTATCTATGAACATTGCACCTGAGTTGCCCTGATATAATCGACGTATTTCAGTCTAGGTTGAAAGGCGTGCCTCGCCACTAGAAAGCGAACACTTCAAAGAAATCCAAAAATACAAGCGATGATCTGTCCGCCGTCCATGTCCCTTCATTTCAACCTGTTAACACTCTCTTGAACGTCTGAGTAACAGAGTGGTTAGACCACTTGTCTCTCCCGGGAAAGGGAGGAATGAATTCAAAACTTGGTCGTCATGCTCCAGTCTACCTAGATGTAAAAAATGGGGTACCTGACCGCGCTCTATGTTATGGAAAGCAAAGGCGGCGAGGAAGGAAAGCGATCACACCTGCCTCATAAAGCTGTGACCTAGTACAGTCTCTAAAACTTTACTCCCCCTATAGCAGTTTATGCTAGAGGAATATCTTTTATTTTCTCCTGGGTTATGAAATGCAATGTTAGGATGAAAACAGCGAGGTAAAAGAAAAAGATAATGCGTCGACCCTAGGAGAAAGGACAAAGAAAATGCCTACGTTACGGCCACAAGGCCTTCGTCGGGGAAAACACACAAAAAACAGAAGAGGAAGACAGCGAGAACGAAGTTAAATATATAATAGAAAATACTGGAATGAAAAGAGAGCGCTTGACTGAGGCATATATTAAATGGAAAACAGTCTGCCATGCTCGCACTAGCTAACATGCAAGAAATATGGTTATGTTGTTTATCAAACATCAATACATGTGTACAATTTGTATGGCTAATTTTTCTGCTGATGATGATGATGATCACGATGACGATGGTGATGGTGAGAATGATGATGATGATGGTGGCAGTGGTGATTATAATGATGATGTTTCTGGCAATAACGTTAATGATAATAACGACGATCGCCATGAACATCATCAGTGAGATGACGGTGGCGTATCTGCAAAAGATAATGTACGAGCTCTTGAGCAATTCCACGGAAACGAAAGCTTAACGAGAGTTTGTGCAACACACAGCCCCAATTATTATTATTATTAGATCGCTGGCTCACCGTGACAGCAGAAAGAGTGAGGACACAGATTAATTTGTATGTTTGAAGAGTGGTATAAAAAGACACAAACGGAAACAAAGAGGGCGTGTTTGTGGAGCGTGTCATGAGTGGAACAGACAGTATTTGATCTGTGCCCACTGCCACATATGGGAATTGGTTTCCGTGCCAGTTTTGATTTCCTTTTTTCCCCGGGTCATTTGCGAAACAATCTGATGAGCTAAAACTAGCGGGAGCACAAGCGATCGTGTTGTCAACAATCTAGTCATCTTCCTCTGTTGTTACAACTCGTCAAACAGATAATACGCCCCGAGATTCATACAGAGATACACAGCTTCGTTTAAACACAAAAATTATAATAATAATGAACATGTCTTCCATAGTTGTCAAAGAAATGGCAATAGTGGAATGGTGTTGGTGGTTGATGGTGGGCGTAGTTATGACAGTGGTAAATGTAGTGGTGACGGTGGTGATAATGATAAACGGTAAAGGTAGTCCCATCACAGATACTGAGGTAGGGGAGTGAAGTGTTAGAGACTTTATTATACTAAGTCGAGGTGGGGTGGCCAGTTCCCTTCCTTGCTGCCTTTTCCTTCCCTAACTCAAGAGCAAAGTTAATGGTAGTGGATGATTTTATTTCCGTGATGATACGGATACTGATGAACGTCGACTGGTAGAGCGGTTAGAACTTAGAACGCCTGCTTCTCGACGAAAGGTTACAGGGTTCGAAATATATTGTAACATGACTTGACAAGACAATCGTTTGTGCTCCAGTTACTGTTGACCACTGAAATTATCCTTCATTCATTCAATTATCACTACCTTTCACTTTCTTGTGCAGCATATGCCTTCTTTTAGTTTACGTCACGTCCTTCCGTCCCGTGCTATCCATTCCGATTCTTTCCAAGCCTTCTTCATCCTCTTAAAGCCCATCCCCAATTCCTTTTGCCATATTTTTGGAAGGTCCCATCTATTTCTTTTACATGTGAAAGTCAAGAAAAAGAACAGCCTTGTAATACTATCAACTGGTTTCCTCAGTGTGTGTTCTATTCACTACGTACGTCTTTCTCGTGTCTTCTTCCACTGGCATTTGTCTGATATGAAAGTCAGTATCTTCTCGGTTGTCGTTTGTTGTTGTTCCCCATGTGTATGATGAAATTAGACAAAGATGTTTCGCATCAGGAAAAAGCCCAAATCAATATGCAAGTCTAGTTAGTTTGTCAAGTAGAAATGCGATACCTCAAATCCCCACTCCGGCAGTCAAAGTACCCGTAATGACATAAATTCAATTACGCATTCTTAGTACAATCTGGCTTCATGATCACGCTTGTCAATGCTTTATGGTAAGCGAGACAAAAAAATGAAATTTCCTATTTAAAAAAATAATGCTTCATTTTTATTTTTTACCTCGTCCCTTATTTTCGAGAATTTCTGAACAATCTGTAAAATAACATCATCATTATCAGATGCCATCTCCACAACGAAGCTCGGCTGCAATGGATTTTCACCATCTTCTGTCTCTTGTCTGATTCGGATAGTCTCTTTCCTGTCAATCTCTTGATGTTATCTTCCCATTTATAGCGCTCTTTTCCTCTTGCACGATGGCCTTCAACTCTGCCTTCTATTAAGGTCTTCTGCGATGTGCTATGTCTTCTTATATCGCCAAAATATTTTAGCTGTTTAATTTTGATCTCCTTCATTAATTCTAATTTCATACCTAGGTTTTCTAGCACCTCTTTATTTGATTTCTTCTCTTTCCATGAGATGCGCCCCAGTCTTCTATATATATCCACATCTCAAGAGCCCATATTCTTTCTTCAAATAGCTTGTTCATTGTCCATGTTTCTACACCATACAGTAATGAAGAATATATGTAACACTTGATGATTCTCATTTAATTGGTGAGTTTATTGTTTAGATGTCAGTATTTGTCTCAAGTTGTTAAATGTAGCTTTGGCCATTTGTCACAGGGTTAATCCAAGGATTAACCAGGGAGAGTTCTCGTTGTGGTGCAGGCGTTGTCAGTGGCTCAGATTTGCCTTGCAACCAATTGAAGATAGGCAGAAGGAGTGGGAGAAGGTGAATTTGAGGCTTTGTGATAAGTTCCCAGCAGATAGCCCCAGTGATTCTGAATCTCGTAACACTGTTACTCCTACCAATCTATCATATTATAAGCTCGCGAGCCCCCACTCCCTCTATCACACTGAGTGAACAGAAGAGGAAGAAAGGAAGAAATGTATGTCTCTCTCGCACACTTTCTTTCCTTCTCTATATATGTAATTAACGTGTGCTGGTAACGCAAACACAACTACAACATTTATTGGATTACTCATATATATATATATATATATATATATATATATATATATATATATATATATATATATATATATATATATATATATATATAACATCCAAATACAATAATACAAATGTAATGACGACTAACATTAACTATACCTGGAAAAGAAGATAGTAGTTAATGCATAAAATACACAAGCTAATCTTAAGTCTATACTACGTGATCATGATTATGAATTTAATCTAATCCTAACTACTCAAAACAGGATATCTTGTTTCTTGGCCTCTTGCTGACTATCAATAAAACTCTGAGTATTTGTATACAAGGGACAATTCTTTGTCTGCATTCAATAACACTGGACGGTCCACTCAATTTCCGTCAGGGACGGTGGCCTGTTCTTTTGTTCTTCGCAATGCGAGTGTTGAAAATGCCACGAGCGGCTGAGGTGTCTTATTCATAGGTTGTGTTGAACGCAATGTTAGGCGGTAGAGACTTCGTCTGGTATGCATATGTCCTTTTGTTGTGATATTTTTCTCATGTGGTGATGATATGAATATGTTACATATTTGTATATGTTGACGCATCAGTTTTACTTGGAGAGTCTGTCCATTACCGCAGGTAATTTGGGATCTCAATAATTTTCGTAGGCGCTTGTTGTAAAAAATCTTCCGTATACTCATGCAACTTCTGATCAATAATTCTCGTAGGTACTTGTTGTAAAAGATCGTCCGTATACTCATGCAACTTCTGATCAATAATTCTCGTAGGCACTTGTTGTAAAAGATCGTCCGTATACTCATGCAACTTCTGATCAATAATTCTCGTGGGCAGCTATTTGTAATTCGTCTATTATTGTAGGTAATTTCTGATTACTTTTCTGTGTGGGTGGTTGTGTGCAGAAAGTATCCTATGCCCCCTGGCAAATTCCTTCCTAAAACCCCCGTTGCTTGTTGGTAGGTTTGAAGCCGTTAAATATCTGTGAGATACGTGTCGTCGCAGTATATCTGATTGGCCCTACGCATTAGCTTGTCCCAACGACCGACGCCAGCCAGGGTAGTAAGACAAAGGCTGAGTTATCTCAAAGGGTCCCTGTCTCTTCCACTGCGATGGATAAGATGATAAACCTCATGAGTACCCCGTAAATCTATCTTACGCGTGTGGTGTGTTCTTGTATGTGAAATCTTATCACTATAATGAATGAATGCGCGGTGTTTACTGCACTGTTAACGGGTAATGTAAGAAGTAATAGAAAAGTGTCTTGTATTTACCTCGTTATAGTTACTGGAAACTGTGCAATCTTATAAATATAATGATTCTCTGCACGGTGTTTATTGCAACCTGTACTCAATAGTGAAAGACGCAGCAATAGAGAACGCAGTCAGCGACTCATAGCTTGACTGCCTGCGTCAGGACCAGCGAATCAGAGCTGGTCAAGACCGCACTCCACCTCCACGTGGTGGTCCTGGAAACAGTCTGCAGCAGTGCAGTCTGGCTGAGCGAGTGCGGATCGCAATGGGAAGGCAAACCCGGTCCCTAAAAAATGCCGTGCTGAAGTCGGATGTGTCGACCGAAAGGTGCAGATATCACAGCTTAGGCGTAAACAGACACAACGCAACCACCGTCCTTTTCAGGGCGAACGAGGAAGAAGAAGAAGAAGTACTCAATAGTGTAAAATATAGTATTATGGTAAAAATTGACTGGTATTTACCGTGTTATATTTATGGGGGGGGGGGGAGAGAATATATATATATATATATATATATATATATATATATATATATATATATATATATATATATATATATATATATATATATATATATATATATATATAACTGGAATTAAAATGGATGTATATTAATAATTTACAAACTATAGTACACTAACCTTCGTTTCCATATAAAGAAGTCACTGACCACAGGTCCTGGATCTTCCTCGTGAAATATAGAAACAAGTCGGGCTGACGGAATGCTTTCTATTAGCAATACTGAAAGACGAATCCCTCTGGCTTATATGGTGACCGACAGGCCGCTGGCGATTCCCGTGTTCTCTTCTGATGTCATGTGAAGTTCCATTCGTCTTAACTTTTAGTCAGGCAACCAGTCCCCATTACTCTGTAAAGTTTTCTGTAATATTTTGCTATGATCGCTTTCATATTTTGCTTAGCCCAGACAATCCGTATGCGTCCGTCTTTTGGTGTATGTGCAGTGTTTCTAGTCCCTTTATAATTTCTTCTTTCATACTGATCTTCGCTCAGACTTTCGGTCTCCGTTAATCCAATATTTATTTGCTTGTTCCATGAGATCCGACTGAACACAATACTCATTGTAAAGTTTCCTCGCCGATCTGTCTCCGGTATTCCATCATGTTCTGTTACTAGCCAAAATAATACTTGTGTATTACTGCCGTTGTGTAAATACGACCGAGCCGTAT
This sequence comes from Oreohelix idahoensis, assembly GCA_024509875.1. Lineage (NCBI taxonomy): Eukaryota > Metazoa > Mollusca > Gastropoda > Stylommatophora > Oreohelicidae > Oreohelix > Oreohelix idahoensis. The sequence continues at coordinate 67,541 of JAMPIV010009610.1, forward strand.
TGGAGACTACTTCTAATTGTCCCTGGATGGTATGTTGAACTAATGTCTCCTGGTTATGTAACCATTCCATGCTAATTTTGTTGCTTTCCCCGGGCTTATGAAGAACGCTGTCTATTTTGAACAATGGATTTAGACAATCGACTGCTTTCTCATGCCTGGTGAAATTTATCCGCAACAGTTCGACACTAGGTTTTAAGAATTTAAATGAAGAATTACTCGCGTCCCGTGACACCATTCCTATTCTCTCTAGATTTTTGTTTGACATCTGCCATCTTCTGTTATTATATGACCAAGATATGAAAAACTCTTGATTTATGTTGCCATTGTTGTTGTTGATTAACTAGGGCTGCTGAGCTCGTCGTTCTTTAGCAGTCAACGTCAAGTTGAAGAATTCCTGACTTATGTAAAACATAATACTTTCCAACAAACAAACAAAACGTGAGTAATATCACACATATCATCATTAATACCTATAAGTTCCAATAGGAGCATTGTTCCTCAAAAAATACACCACGCCTGCCTATCATGTGAACATTTCGGCTTCCTATCATGTGACCAGTTCGCCTTCCTATCATGTGCCCATTTCGCTTTTCTATTATGTGACCATTTCGCTTTTCTGTCATGTGACCATTTCGCCTTCCTATCAAGTGATCATTTCGCCTTCCAAACATGTGACCATGTTCAAAGTCTTTCCGTGACTATCTTCATTCGCTATCATGTCTGTCTCCAGTTGGAAATATATATGTATATACATAAATATATGTATTTTGGTCTCCTATTTCTTTTACTTTGGAGATTCCAGAACACGGATTGCCTAGTAATGCTATTTACAAGTTTCCTCAATGTGTGCCCTATCTAATGAATGTTTCTTCGCCTCACCTCTTGATCCAATGTTTTTTGTCTGTTTCTTTTTATCAGTTTCACACAATTTGTTTGTAAATATGTTGAAAGATACATTAATTGTTTAAAATAAATTAATCGCATCTCTATTTCCAAAGACTATTGTTTGATCTACAGAATACTACATTGACTACCAAATGCAAGTAAACATTATGATGGCTGGGATCTTTAACGATTAATTAATCGATTAACCGGAATATAAAAAAGGAATCCACTATTTGATAAAACAAAATTTAATCGATTTTCCAATTTTTTGCAATAGTTTTTCTTAAATGCTAGAACATTTGCTATGCTACAGGTTTGTGATATATAGTTTGGCCAGTATTGTCAATAATAATAATAACATGTTTGTTTATAGCCTTTCAGTATTTCCAATATATTTTCTGGTAGATGTTGCATTATAACAATTAAAATAAATAAAGTCTTTAGTGATTTTTAAAAAAATGTTATTATGATTTCTTATAATTTTTCAAGCTGTTCGATTAATCTTCGATTAAAGAAACTCGATTAGTCGATTAAGATTTTTAAAAAATCAATTCCAGCCCTAAAAATAATAAACAGTTTACAGATGTGAAAAACTTATAAACATTTTCAAAAAAGATAAGTGGATGAAGAAGAAGATGATTGAAGAAGACGAAGAAGAAGAAGACGGAGGAGGAGGATGATGATGTTGGTGATAAGGATGATGATGATTCTGAAGAATAGGACAGGGCGTGAAGGCTTGACGTTATTTGTTGAGGGCCTATGCCCCACGGAGAGCTGGATGGAAATAAACGAACTCTCACGACGGAATTAGCTGGACGGAAATGAACGAACTCTCCCGACGGAATTAGCTGGATGGAAATAAACGAACTCTCACGACTCAATTTGCTGGACGGAAATGAACGAACTCTCCCGACGGAATTAGCTGGATGGAAATAAACGAACTCTCACGACGGAATTAGCTGGACGGAAATTAACGAACTCTCCCGACGGAATTAGCTGGATGGAAATAAACGAACTCTCACGACGGAATTAGCTGGACGGAAATGAACGAACCCTCCCGACTGAATTATCTATTAACCCTTGCAGTTTGGAATATTCCAGCTCAATCAAAGCTATCAACTTTGCTACGACAACATTACAGAGACATATATGAAACAGCTATTGAATTATTCTAATTCTGGTGTCTGTCTAGAAATAACTTCTACAATCATTCGCAGAATTTTCGTCAGGGTAATTTGCTTCGCTACAAAACATCAATCGTTGTGGCACAATGTGAAGACGGGCATTAAACCCAAATTTAGTAACATGGACAAGTACAAATGTTTTGAAAGACAACTAAAAAGGCACACCTTTTGAACGATGGAGAATTAGAAAGGTCGAACAATAATTAATCAATTAATGTAGCAGGCGAAAGAGTCTGTGAATGTGCGGACTGAATACCGATCGTGCTGAGGGGATGAGGATGGGTGGAAGTGTCACAAATATGGACACAAGGGTGGAAATACAGTAACAGACATAAATGTAGAAGAATGGAAACAAATAAACTTTCGTAACCTCAGGCTGTGTGTACACACACACACACACACACACACACACACACACACACACACGCACACACACACGCACACACACACTCAGCGACCGACTGTCTTCAACATACCAAACATACTCAGCATATGAATGGTTAAACATACTCTACACACGACTGGCTTAAACATACTCTGCACACGACTGGCTTAAACATACTCAGCAAATGAGTGTATCAAACAAACTCAGCGAATGACTGTTAAACATACCCAGCAAATGGCTGTTTTAAACATACTCAGCAAATGACGGTCTTAAACATGCTCAGCAAATGTGTGTCTCAAACAAGCCCAGCAAATGACTGTCTTAAACATAATCAGCAAAAGACTTTCTTAAACGTACTCAGCAAATGAATGTCTTAAACACACTCAGCAAATGTGTGTATCAAACAAGCTCAGCTAATGACTCTTAACCATACACAACAAATAACTGTCTTAAACATACTTAGCAAATGACTGTTTTAAACATTTTTCCGCAAATGACGGTTTTTTTTTTTTTTTTCTAACCAGCGGCACTCGAGCTTTCCAGCTCTTTTGGCCCAATGACATGTCATTGTGAGGCTGGGGGGTCAATGGACTTTCCTTCCAACCCGGTCAGGAGCTTCGCTCCTTCCCATCCACACGCAAGCTCAGAAAATGACTGTCTTAAGCATAAACGCGACTAGCTCAAAAATTTTCCACGAATCCCTCTTCTCAAACATACTCAGCAAATGACTCCTTTAAACGTACTCAGCGACTGACTGTCTAAAACACACTAAACAAGCGACCGACTTAAACATACTCAGCAAATGACTATCTTAAATGTATTAAGCGACCATACTCCACGAAAACCTCTTTCGAAACATTCTCAGCAAATGACTGTCTTAAACATTCTCGACGAATGACAGTCTACACAAACTCAGCAAATGACTGTCTTAAACATTCTCGACGAATGACAGTTTTACACAAACTCAGCAAATGACTGTCTTAAACATTCTCGACGAATGACAGTCTACACAAACTCAGCAAATAACTGTCTTAAACATTCTCGACGAATAACAGTCTACACAAACTCAGCAAATTACTATCTGAAACATTCTCGACGAATGACAGTCTATACAAACTCAGCGAATGACTGTCTTAAACATTCTCGACGAATGACAGTCTACACAAACTCAGCAAATAACTGTCTTAAACATTCTCGACGAATGACAGTCTACACAAACTCAGCAAATTACTATCTGAAACATTCTCGACGAATGACAGTCTATACAAACTCAGCGAATGACTGTCTTAAACATTCTCGACGAATGACAGTCTATACAAACTCAGCAAATGACTGTCTTAAACATTCTCGACGAATGACATTCTACGCAAACTCAGCAAATGACTGTCTTAAAAATTTTCGACGAATGACAGTTTTACAAAAACTCAGCAAATGACTGACTTAAACATTCTCGACGAATGACAGTCTACACAAACTCAGCGAATGACTGTCTTAAACATTCTCGACGAATGACAGTCTACACAAACTCAGCAAATGACTGTCTTAAGCATTCTTGACGAATGACAGTCTATAAAAACTTTGCAAAAAGACTTGTCTTAAACATTCTCGACGAATGACATTCTACACAAACTCAGTGAATGACTGCCTTAAATATTCTCTGCGAATGACAGTCTATACAAACTCAGCAAATGACTGTCTTAAACATTCTCGACGAATGACAGTCTACGCAAACTCAGCGAATGACTGTTTTAAACAAAAATGGCGATTGACTGTCTTTAAAGTATTCAGCGATAGACCCGGTTATAAATTCTCAGCAAATGACTATCTTAAACATATTTAACGAACGAGTGTCGGACATAATCAGCAAATGACTGTCTGCTAAACGACTTATATATTGTTCCATTAACCACAGTAGTGATCCATTAGTCACTCAGCCTTCCTTCCCAAAATACCAAACATGCACAGAGAGGGATTTCCAGAGACCAGACAATGTACGGGCTTATCTGACCATTGTTGAAGGTCAGGTGAGGAGAAGGCAGCGACCTGAACTACATCTGTCTCCAATATTTCACGGAAGTTTTAAAAACATTTATTACTCATTTTCGACGTGTATATGTGTGTGTTGATTTTTTTTCTTTATTTATGTGGTGAAGAAAATCCATCGATGGCAAACGCGCTGGATTATACACTCGATTCCGTATAGCAGTTCTTCACTCAGTGTTGTACAATGTCACACTTATTCTAAACCAACGGCAGGCAATCCAAGCCTACTTTAGAAACACTGAGCTTTGTATTGATCTACCTTGCTAAATTTATGTCTGTTTTCAGATTACAGAGTATTTGGAATGCGTGTAGCCTTATTTAACTTTTATCTTAACAGGCAATCTGCTGTTTGCAACTGCATATGCAACCGCAGATGCCGTAAAAAATTCAAACTAAATAATTTTTTACCGAATGTTAACTTCACTTCAATGACAAGATCGCGTTTCCTATTTCATGCTGTTAAAGCGATTTTTTATAAGATAACGCGTGAGTTTGCACTGGGAGTTTTCACTGAGAACGTGGGAAAGGTGCCTTTAACCCCGGGGGTAACGCAAACATGCCAGCGGACGGGGTCTACGACGAAATTTCCCCAGCTTAAATTATATTCCCACCCCTCTGTCGCCTACAGATCTACCCAATCATCCAGTATCTGCCTATAAAATAGGATCTACCTCACGCCGACCCCTGATCTAAAGCTTTGCTCTACAATGTAATCAACACTTGTGTGCCCATATATATATATATATATATATATATATATATATATATATATATATATATATATATATATATATATATATATATATATATATATATGTATATATATATATATATATATATATATATATATATATATATATATATATATATATATATATATTATGCATACATACACACGGCATATGAAATGTTCAAATAAATAACTAAATAAAGACCGCGGCGAAATTATGTCTTACAATCACAGAAACGGTCTAAGTCACTGCCACCTTATGAAAAGGGCCATCGATTATTTCATAGCTGAGAAGAAACCAAGCCTTCAAAGCAAAATCTAAGAAGTCTATAATATGAAGTCTTGGCATATTTTTTTTAAATCGGCCCAGGAAAGTCTGCAGAAAAATAATGACCACGCTGAACACCTTTTGGTGTGCGTTTCTTTCATTTAGCCATGTCGTCAAATACAAGTATTACGAACTTTTCAGTAATAAAAGCAGTGTTTAGGAATATTATAAGGCAGGTGGGCGAAAGATGTGAGAAAAACTGACAGAAAAATAGAGACAATGACAGGTAGACACAGAAGATGATGTTAGATAGACGCTCCAGACAACTTGTATCGAGATGTTAACAATCATATAAGAGAACGGGAGAGACACAGAGAGAGAGAGAGACAGAGAGAGACAGAGATTGTAAAAAATAGAGAACAAGTCCATCGAGACGAGAGAAGGACATACAGAGAAATTCATATCCGCCGTTATGGATCCGACACGGCTGCTAACCGCTCATAATAAAATGATAAAGCATAACAGACGTACAGATTAGATTCCATAGGTCAAGTGTTATCCAATCAGATTACACAAACGAACACGGAAAACTGAAGAATAATCAATATAACGTTACATAACATTCCGCACATAATACTCTACATAAATCAAAGGTTGACAATTTCAAGAATTTTACAGTAATATGAATCTTCAGAAAAATATCAGCGAAGAGCTGCTTTAAAAACAGTGAATGACTTAAACATACATTTCATAAACATACTCAGCGAATGCCCGTTTTAAATACACTCAGAGAATGACCGTTTTAAGTATACTCAGTAAATGACCGTTTTAAATATATTCAGCAAATGACAGTTTTAAATATACTCAACAAATGACAGTTACGAAAAGCAATCTGTAAATGACTGTCTTAAATACACTCAGCAAATGACTGTCCCAAACATAGTAAATGACTGTCCCAAACATACTAAGCAAAAAATTTTACTCAATAAGCTCAGCAAAAAACTGTCTTGGACATAGTAATTAACTGTCCTAAACATTCTCAGAACAAAGCTGTTTGAGAGTCCTCAGCAAATGACTGTCTTAAACATACTTTGCAAATGAATGTCTCAAATATACTTGTCGCAGGTAGGTATAAATTGCAAATAGATTATGTCTGAGTTCAGACAGATTATGAATGTGTAATGCGAAAGCAAAGGAGATAATCACTAATGAAACTGTAGGGAGAGATATGACTTCTGAAGAGTATTGGGATACTTCTTCAGCCTCCTGCTACTGACTTTTACTAAGTCAATCCCTCGCCTTTCTCTCTGAACAAATTAGAATACTTCTAATGCAGTAAGAACTAAAGCACGACATCAGGTGACAGTTATAATAGAGAAACCCTGACGACAGGATATATGTATATATATATATATATATATATATATATATATATATATATATATATATATATATATATATATATATATATATATTTATTTATTTATTTATTTATTTATTTATTTATTTATTTATTTATTTATTTATTTATTTATTTATTTATTAAAATTAAAACAACAACAACAAGCATTCAAAATGTCTCCACTGGCTTGGTAAGACTAGTGAAGTTATCACATAAACAACTTACTAACAAATGACAACCGACTTTACACAATCGCACACATGCCAAAATCGCCTCACTCCACACCGCCAACCGTACACTTCCTGACACAAATAAAACTATAGTCTACTTAAAGGGGTGAGGCCCCCAGCTCTCGAACAATGAAAGCGGCCAGTCCACTAAGGTCACTAAAGCTTGTAAGGTAATCTCCACTCCTCTGCAAGGAAGAATCACACTGTTCCCCCAAAGGTTTTGTATCCTCGGAATATGGAGATAAGCTTCCACTGGAATGGAACGAGTAATAATTCTAAGGAATCACACTTTTTTGTTGCGGGTGGGCACCTCAAATTATGCGAATATAATCTAACAATGGCTGAGACAGTTGTGCTCACTGATCAAGATATATGTATATTCCCAGGCGAATAAGTGAAGTGCAGCTAGCAAACTGGTTATCCAGGGAAAACGACCCGAGGGATAGGCTCTTCTGATAAGAGATATGAAGCCTGGAACCCACAGGTGCAGATACTGGAAAATCGTTGGCTTCTTCCTGGAGAGTACGTTAGTAATATCCACGGCGAAAGGGCCTAAATGGGTTTGCCTATGTTGCCCAGAAGAATGGAGGGCGACGGCAACGGCCCTTATGCACTGTGGTGGGCGATAGGTAAATACTCCCCAAAGATCACCCGGTAGACTGGGCGACTGATAAGCCGTTTGGCCGGCCGTGCGGTCTGAATAAACTTGTGGCTGATAATGCAGGGCAGAAGAAAATAAAATCAAAGGGCGCGTTCTCGTAAATGCCCAGTATAATTCTGGAGAATCGTTTAGGACAGCACAGACGGCGTCAGGGTGACCAGCTCTGAAATACTCAGACAAGTCAAAAAAATATACCCAACCACATTAATCCAGCACTATTCGTTTACTAACACATACCACAGTACATTCTTTCGCTCCATCACAAAAACAAACACACCCCTTCTAAAATCTACAACACACACCTTCCCCCCCCCCCCCCCTTTTTTTTTTGTCTGCTCGGGTTAGCCTAACAATCGCACAGGTAAATTTCAACCCTGCGGGACGGCTGCGTGGCGCGCACGCGAGTCTAATTGGCCGCGCGTTCATAAACACACACACACATAACCTCCGAAGTTGGGCAAGGCTATAGTAACCATTCAAAACACGAATAGATAATTAAAAGTATTCAGATGTGATTATACTGGAAGTTATAAAATTCATGTTGCGGTTACACACACCAATAGCAAAACGAGTAGCAGACTTTATACAGAATTAATATATTTCCATCTTTGCAAATGGAAATACATCGCGAAAACAAATGAAATACATATGCCTCTCTCTCGCTTCTGTCTGATAAAATATATCTCTGTCTTATATATATATATATATATATATATATATATATATATATATATATATATATATATATATATATATATATATATATATATATATATATTTTTTTTTTTTATTTTTTTTTTTAAATAAAGTTTTGCCTCATTTTGCGAGGCGCGTCCTGTTCAACCTAGTCGTCTTATATATATATTTTTTGTCTTGGCCGTACTTCTTAAGCGGAGTTAAAACTGGTATAGTGATTAATAAAAATCAGAATTACCCGGTTCCCCAAAATATACTTTACTTTAAGAATTAAATATTCAAGATGGAATTAAAGTAACCCGGGATTAAGCTCTATATAATTAAGCAACTTCCCAAAAAATTAACTTTAAAAAAATTATGGTGCTCTTACTAATCAATCAATGAATTTCCGCACAAATACTAGTTACAAACAGCTCTCAACTGTAGTACAAAGTCACTGGCAGCAAACATCCTTAAAGAGACAACTGGTGAAGGGTGATAGAGACCTGCCCTTAAATAGTAAGAAAAGTTGCCAGAGGTTCGGCCAGCGTTTAACAGTCCGCTCGAGATGGAACATGATGGCGGCACGACATAAAAGGACAGAGAAGTTTCCCGTGCCAACGGGAAAAAAGAGAGCACTCAAGCTAGCCGCTCGCAACATAAAAGACTTTATAGGCAAAATGCCGCCTTCTTCGTTCTATGTTCGGGAAGGAAACCGAGAGCGCCAAACTCAAAAGGACACAGAGTTCCCCATGTCCGCTATAATAAAAGGGACAGAGTACTAGCAGTTTTCCCCAAGAATGCCCACGTAAAAGACTTAGGACAAATTGCCGCTAGCGCACGTGCTGAGAGGCGGGTTAGCCTGGCTCTATCGATATTGACAGGTACCCTGACAGAATTCGAGCTGTTAGAGCAAAAATGACAGAAAAGGTGGACGGTGTCGAGAATTAGAAAGAAAACAGACAGGCCAATCAGGCTAAAGGGCAGACAATTCCAAACAAAGCGTGACAATACTAAGCAAATGAATTCTTATATATACTCAGCAAATGACTATTCTGTATCAAATTCAGCAAATGACTGCTCTGAAACGTACAAAGCAAATGACTGTATTAAACATACTCAGAAAATGACTTGTGAATTATATTCATCAATGAGTGTTTTGACACAATTATACTATCAACAACAGTTAAGAATATTGTCTCCCATAGGCTGTTCATTACCCTGCTATGTCCTGGTAACACAGAATTACGAAATAACGATGAAATCTCCATCAACTACTGCTATCACAGTATATTCATCATCATCACCCTAAAGATCCATGTAAACCAAAGGCCTTCCACAAGTTCATGCCCAGCCTTCCTGTTCTGTGCCATCCTTTCAACGTCTCCCATTGTCTTTTTTGTCTTCAAATCCCAACTATGCCTTTTTATGTTTCTTTCTATTTCTCTTGCCTGGGGTTTCCAGATCACGGACTGCATTTTAATGCTATCAAGTGGCTTCCTTAATGTGTGCCCTGCCCAACGCCAACGTTTTTTATTCTCCTCAAGTTCCATAGACATCTGATTAAAGCAAACTGGTCATAGAGAATTAGAAAGGAATTTTGAGGAAAAATCTTGCAGGTCTGAAATGGTTGAGTTGGATGAGAATGGCTGTTAAGTTGGATAAGAATGGCGGTTAAGTTAGATGAGAATGGCGGTTAAGTTGGATGAGAATGGCAGTTAAGTTGGATGAGAATGGCAGTTAGGTTGGATATCAATGGCAGTTGTTGGATATCAATGGTGGTTAAGTTAGATGAGAATGGTGGTTAAGCTGGGCGAGAATGGCGGTTAAGTTGGATGAGAATGGTGGTTAAGTTGGATGAGAATGGCATTTACGTTGGATGAGAATGGGGGTTAAGTTAGATGAGAATGGTGGTTAAGTTGGATGAGAATGGCGGTGATAATGGCATACTTAATATTGGACTGGCCACTATTGATAACGTCGGGGATGTATCCACTACTGTTGCAAGGAAGTTAATAGGACTGTTGCATGGTGTGTAAACTGAGGGTGTGCTATGTTCCATAAGAAAGTGCGCTGATGAAGTCATCCAGCTAGGTCGGGCTTATTCAGATGGCCGACAAAAGGTGTGTGGGTGAGTAGATACCAATGCGTGCAAATGCGTGTAGTTCATGTAAGTCAGTGACAATCACACACACCAAAATATGCACATCATAGTCAGAAAAATATTGGAACTTCATGTAACATTGATCACAGTTTTAATACGCCACAATAACGAATGTTCACATCACCAAAATACACTGTCACTAGCATAGTTCATAGCACGTCATGAAAGTAACGACAAATCAATATCAGTATAACGTATGAATGGCGCCTATATGTACCAGCCGTTCCCTGGCTCTGCAGTACTATAAATAATCTCTTTGACTTCACCAATAATCAGTAAATAAGCCGCATGAGTGGCGGGCTCCCATATAATATTCTCTGTGTGTCCTCTGACAAACAAGTCATATACTTCTTTGCCAATATAAGCCGCATGAGTGGCGGGCTTCCATATAATATTCTCTGTGTGTCCTCTGACCAATAAATCATGTAAATCTTTGGCAAGATAACAATATCCATATACTTATAAACTCTCCTCCGCACCAGGAGAAAGTCACCTCAATATCAGCCAACCATCTTGGGCTGGTAGCATCATAATACAAAAGTCTTGGCTACAAAAAATAGTTTAAAGGGTATTTTTACCTTCCCTGTCATCCAAGAATAAACCACAATAAACGTACGCCCTCCTTGGCTCTCAGAAATATGTCAGAATAATAGCCAGGGAAAACTCTCAAACATTCTTATCACACAGAGGACTTCGTTCCCCGATTACACAGGCGAGAAAAATGACTGACCTCCCTGGTCAAGCGCCCAAAACGAACTGTCACGAGATATCGCATATCAATTCCCGCCAGATCATTCACGCATGCGCGGATAATCGCGTGACGTGAGTTTAGCTCACACGAGCTAACGTTCTCGAAAACTGTTCAAGAAAATCTTAAATGACCAAATAGCAAGTCAAGGGAGACAACAACTAAATCAAACCTGTCTCAAAAAATATTATAACCTGTTAACTCCCTTAGACCACAGTATAAAAAAGTTTACATCGAAAGCTAAAACAAACTGACTTTAACAGGCGGTTAAGTTGGATGAGAATGGCGGTTAAGTTAGATGAGAATATTGGTTAAGTTGGATGAGAATGGTGGATGAGTTGGATGAGAATGGCAGTTAGGCTGGATATCAATGGCAGTTATGTTGGATTTCAGTGGTGGTTAAGTTAGATGATAATGGCGGTTGGATAAGTGGTGGTTAAGTTGCATAAGTATGGTGGTTAAGTTGGATAAGAATGGTGGTTAAGTTAGATGAGAATGGCAGTTAAGTTGGATAAGAATGATGGTTAAGTTGGATGATAATGGTGGTTAAGCTTGGCGAGAATGGCGGTTAAGTTGGACGAGAATGGTGGTTAAGTTGGATGAGAATGGTGGTTAAGTTGGACGAGAATGGTGGTTAAGTTGGACGAGAATGGTGGTCAAGTTGGACGAGAATGGCAGTTAAGTTGGATGAGAATGGTGGTTAAGGTGGACGAGAATGGTGGTTAAGTTGGACGAGAGTGGTGGTTAAGTTTGACGAGAATGGAGGTTAAGTTGGATGAGAATGGTGGTTAAGTTGGATGAGAATGGCAGTTAAGTTAGATGAGAATGGTGGTTAAGTTGGATGAGAATGGTGGTTAAGTTGGATGAGAATGGTGGTTAAGTTAGATGAGAATGGTGGTTAAGTTAGATGAGAATGGTGGTTAAGTTGGATGAGAATGAGACTCTTGAAGACACTGGAGAATAGTGATCGGAGAGAGGTAATAAGCTAGACAGAGACTTCAGATGGAGAAATTGATAAACTTCACGAAATAAGACGCCACTGGACGAACAGAAGACGGGAGGGAATATTGGACGGGGGCATGGATAGACAGATAATCAACAATAGGCAGGCCGGCGTACAGATAAATATACGGGCAGCTAGACAGAACTGACGGACATATTATACGTATGTACAGACTCAACAAGAACAAATTCTCGCAGAAATAAAAACTGAAAAGATGCACAGAGATAACGGATAACGAGCCGAAATTGTGTATTGTTGTCAAGGTGAGTAAACAGACAAGATGAGCTATATTTCTGAAGTTGGAGGACATTCTCAGATAATATGTTACTTACAAGCAATAGAGTATGGTGGAAGGCATAAGGATGAACAGTAAGAGAGAGACAGTGAGTGGAAGATGCACATCTTCTAAAGGGGAAAAGAAAGACAGTAAGAGAGGAGGGACACCAAAGATAATGTTGCCGGTGTCACACAATTCAAGACTTAATTCTACATAAGATATAACAGAGAACTACAAGACTATCTAATTGAGACAGACTTGTAGTTCTCTGTTATATCTTATGTAGAATTATGTAGAACGACTGATAAGCCGTTTAACCGGCCGTGCGGTCTGAATAAAATTGTGGATGATAATACAGGGCAGAAGAAAATAAAATAAAGGGCACGTTCTCGTAAATGCTCAGTATAAGTCACGAGGAACTACTTAATCATTTATACGCAAGACTTAGCAAAGAATAATATGTACTGTCTACACACGATTTATGTGACGCGGGGTTCGAAAATTTTGGCCACTAGGGTGGAGCTTAGGCTTACTTACTTACTTAGTCGTTCCCCTTCTACCGTGAGGTGTAGAGGTAAAAGCTTAGGCAACCCCCTAAATTCATTTTGATGTTTGGCCCGCCTATTTCATTTCTTCTTGGTCTCCTGTAGTTGTAAAGTGGGGTAACTGGTCTGTCACTTTAAATCGGACAAGTTCACTCCCCTTTTTCTTTAATGTGGGAGGAGAAATATTTGACGCTTCCAGGACTCTCTGTCGCGGTAGGCGGCATATTTCTTAGAATTCTTTGACCACGAGTTTAAACCTGGCACTCGGTTTCTGGGAGTAGTGCGGCAAACTTTCCCTGGCCTTTGACACCAGGGAAAGCCATCACCTTCCGTGTGTCCACGGGTAGTAGACCCGATTACGCCAGAAATGGCGGTCTCTCTCTTTTGGCTTGGTTTTTGTCAACGGAACAAGGGAAACTAGTTCTCCGGGGTTCCGTAGCGATTGCGTCACGTTATGTACAACCCAGGCGAAAGAGTCACTCGAAATCGCAGGTGGCCGAACACCTGTGGCCTGAGAGCACTATATAATCTGAACTCTTTAGTTATCTGGCACTTAATGCTCCAGAAAATTCTAGTAGAGTGGACGTGTCATCTTTATGTGGCAGATTCGACCAGCTACTGTGGTGTTAGTGGATTACATTGCAATATCGGCAAGAGCACTAATTTTCCGGTCGGGAAGTTTTAAATAACACCTCGCGTGTTTAAAAAATTAATTTTAATATCCACGCGTGACCTCTTTATAATAAGACGTAATATTGTTCCAGCTGCACCTATCTGCCTCCCACATTATTGTGACCATGTTTTCCTGGCGTAATGTCTTCCGTCAAGATGTCTACCCCGACAGGTTATCCAATTATCGCCTTTATCTGCGTGCCTCCGCCAGACAGATGTCTGGTCAGACAATGTTGTCTTCTTTCATCGTACGCACAACACAAGCTTGTATCAACACGATCAGCAGCTTTTCGCTGGGGTCAAATGTTGGACCGACACGTTTTCACCTTCGCCGGATAGGCACAAGAGTGCCACGATAATTTGTTCAAGTCCAGGATATTACCTCACTGACAGACAGGGATTTTATCTCAAAGACAAGTGGCAGAAATTAATTTATCTTTAAGAAGTCCTTGGTGGTGCTTATCAATCAATCAATCAATCAATACCCTTTAGCTCCCCAAGGAGCATAGGCCATAAACAAACACATGCCAAGTCTTCCTGTCCTATGCCATCCGCTCAAGTTCTTTCCATGCTTTCCTCATCATTTTCACCTCTGTTTCCAGTTCTCTTCTCCATGTGTTTTTTTGGTCTACCTCTGCTTCTCATTCCCTGTGGATTCCAGAACAATGACTGCCTTGTAATGCTATCAACAGGTTTCCTCAATGTGTGTCCTATCCATCGCCAGCGTCTTCTTCTCAACTCTTGTTCCACTGGTACTTGTCATCAATTCCACATTTGTGACTTTGTCATACCATTTCAGTCCTTCTATTCTACGCAAGCACCCGTTTATAAAAGTCTGTAGTTTTTGGTTGTTGTTTTTGTTGTTCTCCATGTCTCAGAGCCATACAATAGGACTGACTTCACATTTGAGTTGAAGATTCTTATTTTCGTGTTGGACTTGATTTCTCTTGTTCTCCATACGTTTCCCAATGCAATGAAAGCTCCTCTTGTTTTTTGTATTCTTATTTTGATATCACCGTCTGCCCCTCCAACTTTGTCTATATTACTTCCAAGATATGTGTAAGATTCTACATCTTTTAGTGGTGTTTCTTCAAGTTCAACCTTGTTATCATTCCTTGCATTTATTCTCATAATCTTTGTCTTTTCCCTGTGTATTTTCAGGCCCACTTGTTGTGACCTCTCATCGAGAATTTTCATTTTCTCTTGCATCTGATTATGGTTATGGGACAGAAGGGCCAAGTCATCTGCAAAATCCAGATCATCAAGCTGTTTAGTCAGATTTCACTGGATTCCATTTCTGTTGTGTTATGTCGATGTTTTCATAACCCATTCTATTGCTAGTAAGAAAAGAAATGGAGACAAGAGGCATCCCTGTCTCACTCCCGTTCTAATCCTAAACCTTTCTGTAAGTTGTCCTTCATGAAGAACTCTACATGTCATATCTTCATAGGTCTTCTTTATTAAGTTAATGATCTTCATGGGAACTCCATAACGCCTCATCAATTTCCAAAGCGATTCTCTGTCTACACTGTCAAATGCCTTTTCATAGTCCACGAATCCGATGTACAGCGGTGAATTCCATTCCAGACTATGCTCAACTATTATTCTCAATGTGGCTATCTGGTCTGTACATGATCTATTTTGTCGAAAACCTGCTTGTTCATCTCTCAGTTGCTTGTCTATGGACTCTTTAATCTCTCCAGGATGATTCTGTTTAATACTTTTCCTGGCACTGATAGTAACATTATTCCTCTATAGTTTGTGCACTCTTGTAAGTTTCCCTTCTAAGGCACCTTGACCAGATAACCTTCCTTCCATTCTGCTGGTATTTCCTCTCTCCCCCAGACTTTGCCAAGTAGTTTGTATAATATCTCTGTAGAGGTATCAATATCTGTTTTGATGACCTCTGCTGGAATGCAATCTGGACCAGCTGCTTTTCCATCTTTCAGAAGCTTTACGGCTTTCTTTATTTCTTCTCTACTTGGTCGTTCACAGCTGATTTGTAGCTCCTCTTCTGCTGGCTGGATGTCTGGGGGATTAGTTGGAGATAGTCTATTGAGAAGTTCCTCAAAATGTTCTGTCCATCTCTTCATTTGTTCTTGTATATTACTAAGTAATTTTCCATTCTTGTCTTTTATTAGGCCATTTGCTTGTTTACATTTCCCTGTTAGCTTCTTTCTGTTGTTGTACAGGTCCCTCATATTTCCTTTTGCTGCAGCTTCCTCTGCTTTCCTTGCCAAATCATCAATATATTTCATCTTGTCTCTTTTGATGTTTCTTCTTACTTCTTTGTTTGCTTCTATGTACACTTCATGAGCCTTGGCTTTGGAGCTTCTGGTTTTGCTTCTGTTTAAATCTGCTTTCTTGTTTTTCCTGCCTTCTATCTTACTAATGGTTTCTGTTGTTATCCATGCTTTGTGCTGATGTTCTCTTTTTCTCAGTACTTCTTCACATGTCTCGTTCCATATATTTTTTACTTGTTGCCAGTGGTCTTCCGTATTTGTTTTTATCTTCCAGCTGTTCGAGTACTTGGTATTTGTTGGATACTGTGATTGAAAATTTTTCTCTTATTTCCTGATTTCTTAGATATCCCACATTATACTGCTGTCTATAGCTATATGCTGTTGTAAATTTCTTGAGTTTTAATTTTTTTTTTAGCCAACAGAAGATAGTGGTCTGATACAACATCTGCTCCTCTACATACTTTCACATCATGCAATGATGACCTAAACATCTAGCTGATGCATATGTGATCAATCTGATTCTCGGTTCTGTGGTCTGGTGATATCCATGTTGCTTTATGTATTCTTTTATGTGGAAATATGCTTCCTCCTATAGCTAATTGATTTGAAGCACAGAAGTTTGCAAATAGTTCCCCATTCTCGTTCATCATACCTAATCCATGCTTTCCCATGATTTCTTCAAAGCCAGTGTTGTCTGTTCCTATTTTCGCATTTAGGTCCCCCATCAAAATTGTGATGTCCTTTCTTTTCTTGTTGTCCAAGACACTTTGTAGTCTGGTGTAAAAGTCTTCTTTCACAGATTCTTCTTTATCGTTTGTTGGTGCATAACACTGAATGATGTTTATATTTACTTTCTTTTTGGCTGATTTAAACCTTGCTGTTATAATTTGGGGTCCCATTGTTTCCCATTCTATAACTGCCTTCTGTGCTTCCCTGGACAACATTAGAGCCACCCCTTTACTGTGGTGGGCTCTTTCCTCCTCATGTCCTGAGGACAACACCATTTCTCCTGTGATCAATCTCCTCTTCTCTATGCCTGTCCACCGTGTCTCGCAGAGACTCAGGATATCAATCCTGTAATTTACCATTTCTGCTGCTACCTGTGCAGTTTTCCCTTGTTCACACAGAGTGCGAACATTCCAGGTGCCAATCCTGGAGATTTTCCTAGACGAAAAAAGGTTAGTCGGCAACCCAGACTCCTTTCGACTTTCTCTGGGTTGCTTCATGTGCCTCCTTTCCAGAGGATCTTCTTCTGTCTTGGGCGGTTGAGTTGATTTATATTCTTTATTTGACTTGTCAATATTTGTTGAAGTTTTTGTGGTAACAAGTTTTTTACGGGATGGGGTTACCAGCCCCATGCCCAACCCTCAGTCGCTTTTTACGACATGCCTGGTAGGGAACAGTGTTACCATTCTTTGCTCCCCTTTCGGGCCCCGGTAACACACGGGTGATGGTGGTGCTTATGAGAGGGTGTTTTCCTCTCTACTTTATTGTTGAGATTTTTAAAGGGTTTTTTTGGTGGTGTGTCCTTTTGCTGTGGGGTGTTTTTTTTTTATGTGTAGCCTGGATCACGGTCGCCTCTATTTGAGGCTGGGGACTGTAGGACGGGGACACAGATTAGAATTGTGTGTTTATTATTTCTAGTACACATTGGGGGTTTGGGGGGGGGGGGGGTTTAATTTTTGGAATTCTTGTGTACAACTTGGTTGCCATTTTGGATTATTAACCAAAATCGGGTTGGGGTTATATGTTGTTAATCTTGTGGTTATTGTTAGTGAAATTATACTTTGTTTGGAGTGATTTTTATAATTCCTGCCATCGCGCAGATATAGTAAGTTTTTTTAAATACATTTAAATCTTAATAAACATAGAATACTATTCAGCTGTGGATCAGAATTGTCTTTTTACCTGCACATCTGTGATTGTTGATGTGAAAACCACTAGGTGTTCAGTCCCTTACTTCATATATCTATTCATTAGCTAATAGATGAGAAAGAGAGGGTGAGTGGAGTTGACATTTAAATAAGTCCGAATGGCAAGGTAAAAGAGTGTTTATCATCTTTGTACGCCTGACTGTCACACTTCCACTCCACATTCACATTCGCTATCTCAGACTTTCCTCTATTTTCTACTCCTCCCTCACACTTTTGTCTTGTCTCAGAAAGACTCTCTTCGCCAGTCGTGACAACTTACTCACCGAGATCTACAGAAGACGTCATTTGGAACTATAACATTATATCTACAGAAAACTTCACCGAGAACTAAGGACTTATATCTATCGAAGATTTCACATACCGAGCTGTCGACTTTAAATCTAATGAAGACTTCACAGAGAACTAAGGACTTACATCTATAGAAGACTTCACATGCCGAGGTATAGACTTAAATCTACAGAAGTCTTCACCGCAATCTATAACTTAACTCTACAGACTAATGCATAGATAATTATAGACTCAAATCTACAGCAGACTTTACCGAGAACTACAGAACTGATGTCTAAGGAAGACTCAGCCAAGAACTACAAACTCATCTCTAAGACAGACTCATATTTACGCAAGACATAGTCGAGAACTACAGACTCAAATCTACAGAAGACTGACTTCATCTAGAACTGTAGATTCATGTCTATATATGTCTTAACAGACAACAACGGACTTGGGACCACGAAAGACAATATTTACAAATGTCTTACGAGAATTCATTGCCTGATATTTAAATTGTCGAGATCCAAGACACTGGCGCTACTGAGATAGCATCTGAACCTAAGAAGATGTAGCAAAATGGTGGTAATTGTATTTTTAAACTAGACTATCACATTCCACATACGCAGACACCCGCTGATGATAATCAGTTTGTGAACTACTGAAACAAACAAGCCTGAAGGAACAGTCAATAGCAAGGGCAAGTCAACGGCTTGGCGAAACTGCCCAAAAGGTGATCTACTGAAGAGGGCTATGGAATTCTGGAAAGTAATTTACACGCAGCAAAACTGTTACTTTTACACAAGTCTCAAGTTGGCAGAATGAATAAAGCCAGGAGTGAATCTGTGAAATTGCAGCCAATGTAAAATGGGTTCAATTCCCAGTGCATGCGGTTTAAAAAAAAAAAAGACCAAACGGGAGGTACATACTTGGAAGTTATGACCTAATTGGGCCTGACACCTTATAATGTTAAGGAGACAAAAGGACCGAAACACCTGCTAGAATGGGAGAACACTTCTGACGATCAGTGTGCCTGCTGTTGTAACGCTCTGTACGGTTTCCTATCATTACTAAGATGACTTAAAAACAAAAGTTCCACAAATATAATAAAAAGACCCAACTAATAAATAACTAAAAAGTAAAACAACACAAAAATAACTTGTGTAACTGTTACTAAATAAACACATAAGAGAGTCAGGAGAGGACCAGCAGATAATTACAAACAGCCCAGCAAGCGTGGCACTGCCCATAATGGCTTCGCCTGTCTGGAGCCTCATTTGAAGAGACTACAGTCCGGTGTTAAGTGATCCGATTTGCTGGTCAATGTCTCTCTCTTACATTCCCTCCTACCCTCATTTATGTCCGATTTTGAGGATTTTTCATAGCTCTCCTATCTATCGATCTATCTCTATCTATCTATCTTTCTATCTATCTATTTATATTTGGACATGCGCCCTAATATAACCGGCTAGGTTGAACGGGACGCGCCTCGCCAAAACGAGGAGAAAATTCTTTTTTTTTAAAATCTATCTATCTATCTAATCTAATCTAATCTATCTATCTATCTAATCTGTCAGTCTGTCTATCTATCTATCTATCTAATCTGTCCGTCTCTCTGTCGGTTTATCTAATATGTCTGTCTTGTCTGTCTATCTTATCTATCTATCTATCTATCTATCTATCTATCTATCTATCTATCTATCTATCTATCTATCTATCTATCTATCTGTCTATCTATCTATATATCTATATATCTATCTATCTATCTATCTATCTATCTCTCTCTCTCTCTCTCTCGTCCGTTCCCTTATATGATTGTTAGCCCGACTATAAATAATGAATGTTGTCATTTCATTAATTCTCTCTCCCTGTCTCTCTCGCTCACTTACCTATTTCTTCACCCTGACTAAATAATGAATGTCGTCATTTCAATAATTCTCTCTCTCACTCTTTCTCTATCTCCATCTCTCTCTCTCTCTCTCTCACTGTCTCTCGTTCTCTCTCTCATTCTCTCTCTCTCACATACACACTCACTCACTCACTTACCTATTTCTTCACCCCGACTAAATAATGAATACTTAATTAAAACAAAATGCATGATAATATCAACCAGACAAAAATTACAAAACTCACAGAAAACAACACTTCAGCTCTACATTGGTACCTCACTAACTGATAACGTAAATGAACATAAAACACATGGACTTATAGTTGACCAACATTTAAATTGGAATTCGCATGGACTAGCGCTGACCAAACAAACGGCACCGACAGTTTACAAGATAGCTAAGATCAAGCATTTCCTAGATAAAGAGGCAAGGAAAATGTTCTACATAGCCCAAATACAAACACGTCTAGACTATTGCTCCACAATGTGGGATGGCTGCTCCACGTCCAACACAAAGAGACTCCATTCATTACGAAAACGTGCAGTACGCCTAGTTTCTGACAAACACCTAACACAGTTAGTAGATATATATAAACATCTTAACATATTACCTCTTAAGAAAGTGCTTCCTCTCCAACAAAGCCAAATTCATTCACAAAATCCTATCACAGAATGCTCCAACGTTATTGTGACCAATTTTCAAATACAACGGAAGAAGCCGTCAACGCTTAAACAAATTACACGTGCCCAAGCCTAGGCTCGACTTATTCAAGACAAGTTTAGCTTTTTCTGCTGCTCAAGTGTGGAAAAATCTTCCACACGACGTTAAAAAACACGCTTAGTCCATATACATACAATCGCAGACTGTTCAAACACATCATGAGTGCAGATTATATGCCACCATAATTTAGTTATGTTCCCAAATCATTATCTAATATGTGTATATTTGAAAGATTATTCTGTCCTGTTCAATATTGATTATGATAAGGTCATGTAAATGTGGTAACTATTATCGTACAGTTACTATTTTATGATTTGATTTGATTGTGTTTTATGTCGTTTATTTCATTATTTTAAAATAATATTTCAAATGCATGTGAGGATAAATGGACTTGATGTGGAAGACAAGAGAAAGAAAGGGCAGAATGTTAGACGTGCCTGCGTGCCCAATTCTAAACCCTTTGAGGATAAAGTTTGTTGGTTCGTTCTATCTATCTTATTCTGCTCTTGAGTTAGGGAGGGCAAAGAAAAACACGCGAAGTCCCTTCTCATTCAATAGCAGACTGTACACACATATTTCATGAGTTCTGGTTCTATGCCACCCTAATGTGATAATACTCGAATTATTGTCTTATTTACTGTATAGATGTTTTGGATTTGTTTTTTGTTCTAGCTTTTTTTTTTTTTTTGGTTCATTACTTTCTTGTTTTTTGTTTTGTTTTTTTTAATATACTTAATTTTGATCATAATTGGAAACTGTAAATGTATGCTGTTAAATTACCTTTATAATGTTGCATGCCTTTAAATTAATGCTTAAAGTAACATGTAGGAATGAAAGAATATAGTATGCAAGATAAGTGACAGTAGAAGGGCAGAATGTTAGACGGGCATGTGCGCCCAATTCTTAACCCTTCGAAATTAAAGTTCGTTCGTTCATTCTCTCTCTCTATCTATCTCCCTCTCTTTCTCTCTCACTCACTTACCTATGTCTTCACCCTGACTACATAATGAATGTCGTCTTTTCATTAATTATCTCTCTCTCTCTCTCTCACTTACATATGTCTTCACCCTGACTAAATAATGAATGTCGTCTTTTCATTAATTCTCTCTCTCTCTCTCTCTCTCTCTCTCTCTCTCTCTCACTCACTTACCTCTGTCTTCACCCTGACTAAATAATGAATGTCGTCTTTTCATTAATTATCTCTCTCTCTCTCTCACTCACTTACCTATGTCTTCACCCTGACTAAATAATGAATGTCGTCTTTTCATTAATTCTCTCTCTCTTTCTCTCTCTCTCTCTCTCTCTCTCTCTCTCTCTCTCTCTCTCTCTCACTCTCTCCCAAATCATTTTCTAATGTGATGTGTATTTTGTCAGAACGAATATTGATATGTTTTGTATTGTTGCCACACATTGGCTTATTGCCATTACTTTTGAGGAAATATGTCTCTTTGTGGTAATTCATGTTTTTGCACGGTTTTTAACTTATACTGAACGCTGCATATTTTATACGTCACCAGTTGTCAATGACGTAATGCGTTTGCACTAATTTATTCTAACGGCTAATATTCGTGGCCTTTCGTTACTTCAAGTCGTCCTCGTAAGACGTGTTTTTTCAAGTTCCAAGAATTGCGGAGGAAGATATCTATTTAAGTGGCATAACTAACTTCGAAGGCTGCCACTATGTTTTCTAAGATGGTCCTGAACTTATATAGAAGTTCCACCTCTTATTGAGAAATATAAATCAAGTGATTGTAATATTCCCGTCGTCTGGTCCACATTACTTTGGTGTTCATGGTAATGCGTGCACCTCTAGTACAGCGGCCAAGACTGAATGATTGAGACGAGACAGATGGAATATTAACTACTATGTATGCCTTGTATGTGCATTGACCATGAAGATGTTTTCCTGAAGTAAATAAATGTTGAAGAGGATATTGTGGACCCTCTACCCGACGTCTTGTGTTCTTCGGCCAGTGATGTCCTGTGATGACCATACCCGTATCCATTCGTGTTAATCAGTATGATGCATGAACGTTTGTAATTCTGTTTCTACTATTACCCAAGCAACAAAGAGGAAAACCACATGTAACAATAATCTGATCGTTTTCTCAAGCTATTTCACTTGAGAAATCGCTCGCCAAGACAACCAGACTGCTACAGTGAAGAATTAGAATTCAGAATTTCATCTTAATATACCTGACACCTTTTATTGGAGTATTTTTCAGGACTTACAATAGAGCCCAGGAAATCTCTACCATTTTAAATAAGGAAACCGGGACTGAGGAAACTGAAGGACCACAGACAAAGTCAGAGAGGGAACTTATTAAATTAACGACACTCCAGCGTGTAAGAGGCTGATTCAAATATCTTTTATTCATCTGAGCAAAAAGTCTGTGAGTCAGGATTGGCGTAAGTTGTGATTTACATTTCATATTTTATTACTAACATGTGAACTAACATATATATACCTTGTATGTATATATTATCATGTGAATTTAATATGTGAAACTCGCTTGTGGATGTCAAAGTCATTTGAGGCTCGCAACCTCAGCGTATAGAATGATGATTCATGAACCACCACTGCACGAGCTGGTGATTGCTTTATTGCTGGTCTCGTAAAGAGAACTAAAAACATAAAGTAGTCCCAGGTTCCTGTGGAGCAGGGAGGGAAAGATGAAAGAAATGATGTACATTCTATTTATAATACTTACATTTTCAAAGCAGTGTAAATGTCCATATAAACATATTCACTTTAAAATTAATGTAAGTTTTCAAGCTTTAAACCAGTGTAAATGTCTATGTGAAAATATTCATTTTAAAGTTAATGTAAGTTTCAAACTTTTCAATCAGTGTAAACATAAATGAAAACATATTCAATTTATATTGTGAACACTTTTCAGTCAATGGAGATGTATATGTAAACAGACTCTATCTGGATTATTAACCTTTTCATTTAAATATAAAGTAACTATGAAAGCTATTCTATTTAAATGTAAAGAAAGTTTTATCCCGAGGGATTAAATTTAATTCTCATCGAGGGTAAAGTCTGAGTAATTGGGATGGTGGTATGGGAAGATAGGAACCCATTACTATGGGGTGGAAAACGCCATACTTAGAAGAGCGTTTCATTCTATTCTTTTACCAAAGTTATTGGTGGTACCAGCAGAAAGTACTATCTCTGGAACAAGAAGGAAACCGTGGCCTAAGCTTTAAGACGAAGGACCCACGTGGTAGACTCTCAGCTACCCCCGACAACCTTGATCAGAGACGAGCGTGAGCAGTGTGAAAAGAACCAACCCATAAGAAGGAGCAGAACCGTCATTGGCAGCTAAGTTCAAATATATGCTGCCACTTGAATTTCTTGTAACATCTCACATTCCATAAAGACTGTGATGATAACTTTTCTTGATCCATAACTATTCAAATTATTTTCCAACTGTTAAAACCTAAAGTGATTATTACATCTTGTTATTTGTAATGTTACAAATTTAACTTCGATTTAATCATTTTAAAGTTACTGCATGTTTGTCTCAGTCAATTTACTACACACCCTAAACAGAGCTATACTAGAATAATAGAATTCCACTGAGTCAGGGGTGGGGGCTTAAACGAGCTGAAAGTAATAAGTGCTTAAATCCATCACAAAAGCGTTGGCAGAATTAGAGTTAACATACTCAGCCATAGCAGTATTGTTCTCGCTTATTCTGAATATTTTGTGAAGACTCCCTCTGTAATAGAAGTGTCATCACCCTTCTATCTACATCTCTGCCACGAGTAATCTTGCGCGAAGGCGAGATACCTTTGAAGCCCATATTAGATACTCTTGAGTGTTGGCCACTGTTAGACCACTACTGCAAAGCAGAGGAGGCAATACCGTCACAGCTGGGGGCATTCGTCCAACTGAGGCACCTGGTGTTATCAACATATACCTAAACTGAAGTAGAACGGCGACGACAGGAACCTTGCCGAAGCAGATTATATCTCAGCTTTTTTGCAACTGACTACACTATATCCTTCAGAACTCCCTATATAGGATTACTCTCCTTCTATCTATACTACTGCCAAGAGTATTTCTTGAGTAAAGGTTCTCTTGGTTTCTAAACTATCTTTTACTCTAAACCGCTGACAGCAATTTGTGGACCACAACAGCAGATTATGGAACTCACGCCACAGTCTCCGCCAACCCCTATGATGAAGAAACTGTACAGCGAGTAGAGCTAGCTAGAGAAGCCTGAGACAGACCACCTAGTTAACGAAACATACGTGGTTGAATGAGACAAAATGACGAAGAAGCCATCACATGAGAATGAAATGTGCAAAAAAAAAAAACAACAAAGAAAATAAAAGTAATATGAGTCTGTTTGTAATAAAAATGAGAGAAATTGGTGATACCTTTCTTACTGGCTATGTACTCTTCTCAATAGTTGTTCTAACCTGGTCATAATAAGACATCCCTGCAGTCCTGCATTATCAGGAATTAAAGGTCTGCCTGTCAGCTTTGTTACTGTCAGAATTGATACTGCCAGACTGGAATCCCTGCCTCACGACATATTATTTAACATACATGCAGTGGCGCAACAATGCAGGTCGCCGCTCTTAGCTTAAAGTTCTCGTTGTTTTCTTACCCCTGCTGTGACAGACATCACTGGCAGTGTATCGGTAATGTCCCTGACCTTTTGTCTCTAACCCTCTGGCGTATTTTTAATGTATTATTTCTCCGCCATTTAAATGAATGATATCTCCAGTCATGACTATACCAAAAGTGACATCAAGATTAACATGTTGTTTCAACTGCAATTAGTTTTACATTATAAGGATACCAGCCTCAAGCATAACCCCATATTAGTCGCTTCTTACTACTTGTATATAAGGGAGTAACAGTGCTGTTCTTGCTCTTGTCAGGGACTCCCCTAAGAAAGCTACACACGGCAAACCTCTTATCTGTCTATCTATTCACACTATGTCTTGAAGTTCTTCTCTATCATTAACTTCTGTCTCGCGTGTTTTTCTAGAGTCTGTCTGCTTCACTCATTTGTTCCTCAATAGAAGCCGACGGCGGGTACTCACTTCGGATAATATAATCGGGTCCTAGCCTGACGAAACGGATGGCACGAGGCTAAAGTGTGTCTATATTTAGAATCGGCTGACGTTACATTCTATCTGCCTTTCTCAAGGATGTCGTGTAATCAGGTCAAGTCTGGGTGAAATAATGTTGTCAGTTAATTAGGCTAATCAATATGATGGACAGAGAATGACATGTCAGGAATGACGAGTTTGAGGAAGAATAACACAACAGAATCGAAAAATCTCATACAGATTAAGTTTTAAAATGTCTAAATAACATTTTCAAGAGCTTTCACTGTATTCAGAAATACACGGAAATCAACGACATCAAGTCCAACTAAAAAAAAATAGAATGTTCAACTTAATCAAGTCAATCCCGTTGTGTAGCTCTGAAACATGGACACAAACAACAACAAAGAAATTACAGACTTTCATAAATGGGTGCTTACGTAGAACAGGACGAACGAATAAATTTTATTTTCAAAGGGTTGACAACTGGGCACGCAGGCCCGTCTAGCATTCTGCCCTCTGTTCTATCATGTTTTATACTGAATCCATTTATTCTCACATGCATTTTACATATCAATATTAAGGAATTCAGCGTCGTAATAGTGAAATAACAGTGCAAAGTACTCACATTTACAGTATCTAATGATAATCTATATATGAGATATGTTGGAAACGATTTTTTTAAACACACACACACACACACAAATCAGCAAAAAATACATTATGTAGTATACAGTATAATGATTTATGACGATTGAAACAGTATGGTAAGATGACCATGTGAAACTGATAAGAAGAATCCTGCTGGCGCCAGTGGAGAACAGGAGATAGGAGACGCTGGCGATGGGCAGCATACACTTGCTGATATCATTATAAGTTGTGAACTGCCCGGGTAACACAGGTAGAAGGATGCTGACAAATACATGGAGAAGAGAACTGAGGACAGAAATAACAATGATTGAGAAGAAAAGACCCTGAGCGGATGCCACAGGACAGGAGGACTTGGTGTTAATATGGTGGCATCCTCTACTCCTTGTGGATATAACGTGTAGTGATAATGATGATGTTGAATTCTTGTTTTAAACCCAGCTCGAGTAACCACACAACTTTCTCGCGAGCTCCATCTTAGGTTGTTAAACTTACAACTGTGTATCCTCTCTAAATAATGAAGGAAGCCTGAGTGCTGTAAATCGTAAATAAATACAGGTAATTAACAGCATTCGTTGGACATAAAAAAAACTGACTGTGTCCTTTCAAGCTTTACTTTCACAGCAAGGCGATGGCGCCGCTTGGATGGCCCTCAGTTCGATTCCCGGTAAGTTATCACTTATTTTCTTTTCTGTTGTCTGGTGTCCTCCCCTTTACGTCCAACGATTGCTCGTTAATTACCTTTATTTATGTACTTTATCTAATGATGAACTTCACTCGACTGAGGTGGTATCACTTCCAAATAGTTAACACTCAGTTATAGCTTAAAAATTATAACACAAATAAAGGACCATAAGCACTCCAAAAAATAAATTAAATTATCCCTTTATTCAACTGCGCAAAATAGAATTGGATGACCAGGTACCAATCAATAATTTTTCATATCATTCACAAATTTGTTTATTTATTTATGTGACGACTGCTCAGGTACAGACTTCCTGCAAGGAGGTCACTGCACTGCTGGCCAAATGGTCATGAAGGATAATGCAAAACTAGCAGACAGATAAGAGAGACGAGGCAAAACCACGTTTCAGTCGCATCTTACGACACACTTGGGGGGAAACCGATGCTAATCTGTCACTGAATTTTCGCACCCCATTTCCCTCGGGGACCTATCACATTCTACTTCTAACATTGTGCCCTTTGTCTCAACTTTCATTCTGTATCATTGCTTGAGCAGTGAAAGTGTACAGTATTTTCCCCCCAGAATGTCTATGGTTATTACTACTGTTGTTGTTGTTCCTTATGTGGCAGAGAATGGTGTGAAGGACTAGAAGAAAAGAAAGAGCAGGCTTTGCCCGTTTGTACTATTCGTGAACCGACCCACATGTACGGTCATTAGCATAGTAAGCTAGCAGGCTACGGTCAGTTCAACGTCCTGGCCTGGGAGACAATTACTGCAGACCTTTTGCAGGTGGACTAACTGTAGGAATAGTTGACATATTTATTTGAAAAAACGGTACTGTCCTGGATATAGTTAGTCTGATAATAAAAGAGTACAAACTGCCGAAGAAAGCAAAGTAGCTTGGGACAAGGAACAATTAACCAGGAACTAACTTTTCCCACGTATAGTCTTTTCGAGATTCTAACTTTAAGGTTGAAAAATGATTTGTTTACGTTATTAGGAACTATAGAAAGCGTGGTCTTTACAGGAAAACACATATTTAGTTTCCTAAAAGTAACAACAGGAAAGGAAATTAACCTGAACACAGAGTCAAAATCCAATTAGTGAATCATTTTCTTTAGTATTTTTTGGAGGACAAACGTAAGGGTGACTGACCCTGACGAGCAAAGTTTAAGGCCATTATTAGGAACTAGAAAGAATATCTTGAGAGGAGAGTTTTCAATTCATGCAGAACAGAGATGTAGCCGCGAGAAGGTCTCACATACTGCGTTAGCAGTCGTGTGGTTTTTGTAGAATATAAATTTAACTTTTAATGATATGTTTAAGAGAGAAGGTTTTCGTAGATATATTTTCATAAGAGAAACACTAGTAACAGTGTATTTCTATATTTAAAGAACATTAGGACAGTGGTTCTCAAGATGTGGATTTTGAAGAAATAATCGACACCATCACACTCAGGGCAACCCAGTGACGCTCCGTATCCCTCAGCAATTGGCGAAGGTGTGTAATAATAATAGCCCCTTTAGTCATAACTGACTATGGGAATGCGCCCCTGAGGTGACAGCTCTCAGCTGCTTATTTTCCTAGTGTTCCTGTCGACGTTTTCTCTTCTTAATCTTCTGCTTGGCGTGAGAGCTTCTTTTCGCCCAAACTGAGCTGCCGCCGTAGAGAGCATCGCCATTTGGTGCGAACGACACCTCCCAGGTAGCTGGATTTTTGTCCAGTGCCCTCATGTCTCTCGTGTACACATCTCTGAACCTCAGCTGCGGTCACCCAACTGTTCCTTTGCCATCTGCCAGTTGTCCGTAGAAGATATCTATAGGGATGTGACCATCTTCCATGCGCTGGACATGGCCAAACCAGCGTAGTCTGCGCTGTCTAAATGGTGTATACATGCTCTGAATGCCAGCACATGACAACACCTCCACATTTGTGAATTTTTCCTTCCACGAAATACCGAGGAAGTGGCGTAGACACCGTAGATAGAACGTATTGGGCCTTCTATGGAAGGTATGAATGCACACTTGATACATCATCTCATGCGTCCATCCCTGCTAGTCCCATGTTCGATGCCTAACCCTAGCAAACGTACCTTGCTGGTTCATCGACTGCAGTGTCATTCTCCTACAGGCGACCGTTAATTGTCCTCAGTATCTCTCCTACAGGCGACCGTTAATTATCCTCAGTATCTCCCCTACAGGCGACCGTTAATTGTCCTCAGTATCTCTCTTTTGAGTATCCCATTGGTAAGTGATTAGAGCGCTAGCCTATCGCAGCAACGTTACGGGGTTCGAAACCTGGTATCGTCACGCTCCGGTCTACCCAGCTGTACATGGGTACCTGAATATGCTCTTGAGTTAGTGAAGACAAAGGCAGCAAAGAAGGGAACTGGTCACCCCACCTCATAAAGCAGTACCTAATATCACTCCCCTACGGCAGTATCTGATATGGGACATTTTCCTCCAATCCCTCCTTTATTCATATCCAATGTCCCCACTATAGAACCTCTCGAGGCTAGGACATTCAGCTCTCTAACTGCCGTGAACGCCTACGACAGACAATCCAATCATTTTTCTTCAATCCCTCCTTTATTCATATCCAATGTCTCCACTATAGATGCTCACGAGGTGTGACGTACGTCTAGTTTGTCAAGTGAATTTTCCCTGATTTGATGGATGATTAAAGGGACTTTAGCTTTTCATAACATTAGAACCCCTAAACATCAGTATTGTTGTAACTTTTCATCAACGAAGAGTAGCGGCTATGATCAAAGCAGTCAAAGACGATCCCCAGAACAGAGAAGCAGAAATTTAGCATCTCCGTGCGAACACTGAACCGTTCGCAAGACGGACACGAGCGGTCAGAAGAAAGCTTCTTGCAGACTTCGCACCTCTGTGGCAACCGGCAGACTTGCCCGAAAGACTGTGGAACGGGAGAGACGGAGCGCTCAGCGTAGCGGATACGATCTGAGGAATCAGGAAACTCACCGCGAACGAGGCTAGTCTCGCAGAAATTTCACATCCTCGTGCGAGCAGCCTGAGACGAACGAAGATCGGAAGCCAGTCGAGCCATCGCGGTTAGCATGGCGGCTAATTAACTTCGACTTTCCCTGGGATCTGAAGAGGCGCGAAATTTTCACACGACCCATTTAACTTACATTCCTTTTAGATATATACAGAATCTGAAAAGGGCAACTTTATCATTCGTCCTGACAGAATTCTAAGACTCACTAGCATATAGTTAAATTCCTGCTAGATTTCATCTAAATTGTTGGCTATTGGAGTGAATTCTTTTTCTGTGCAGACGAATTGATCTTTCGACCTTGCATCCCAGCAATTAATTTATTTTACACTGAGCCCTGCCAACTCAGTCGAAAACTCCAGCAACTTATAAACATTTTAAAATTTAATCTTTGTGGCGATCCTGTGAGATTCAGCTACCTGAAGTTTTTTTTCAGAAACAAAGCACACCCAAAGACTGTTTTAAAATCCAACTTCTTAAAGTTTTTTTAAAAAGAGTTAAACTGGAGATGAACAGTTGCTAGTCGCAATCATTTTACTTATTACTCAATTGATGAAAAAGAACATAGATTTCCCTGACACTGTCTGTAAAGCATAATCATTGGATTTTACCACCCCCTGAAGAACTTACCTCAGTGTTTTGTAGTTTGTGACATTACGGCAAAAGAAAGTTATCTCCACTAGCTGTGCCAATCTTAGAAATCGCACCATACCTCACACCTAGCCAAGTGCCTGTGCCATTCATTAGGAACTTTTATATAAAACCAACAGTAGCCTTTACGCTTCACGGTCTGGCGATTTTTGAGACTATTAGCTACCAGCCCACCTCGTTAAATCTGGGGCCTGACACGGAAGAAATAAAAAGACAATTTCCATTGTTCTACGGTATTAGCTGCAGTTGTAAAGTTCCTAAAGTGCCAGAATTCACAACTTGGTAAGTCTGTGTGTGTGACTGTGTGTTCTGGCCAGCCCAAGCGTGTTTTTGAATGACAGGAGATTTAATCTTTTTTACCCTTATAATTAGTTCGTCCTAGTATCAAGGGGTATTGTATTCATTGTACGGGATTTCTCCTAGCGGGATTGTTTAACTGTGTTCATTTCCCCCTTCCGTAAAGTTTTGTTGAATAAAGGGAAACATTTGAGAACCCTAGCTTTTCCTCTACCCCCTTATCACTGTAACCCCTTGCCTCAGAGTAATAAATTTACCATTGGGTTAAATTGTCTATCTCTGATCATCATCCCCCCCCCCCCCCCCCTTCTCGTCTATGGGACCGGGTCTTTTCTGTTAGTAAAAACAAGCGGGAAAGGGGGTATTTGGTACTTTTCCCCCCCCCCCCCCCCCCCCCCCGTCATATTTGTATTCTGTAACCTTTGATTTCTGACTGTAAATTGATAATTATTTGTGACTTGATTTTATGATAATAAAAGTATTAAAAACTTTGTTAGCATTTTTGTGTCGGCTTGCCCAAATCAAACATTCCTCATATTTGTTATCGTAGTCTGTATTCATGTACGTTGTGCGTCAGAATCACCAAATCGGTGTGTGGGCCTGAGCGACTGGAACTGACAAACAATTGTTTGTTCAGAAGGGTGGTAGGAGTAGTTTTGAGAGACAAATATTGTCGTACATGAGACTGTCCTTACTCTTCCCAGCCCTTGTGACGGTGTACTCTCCATAGAAAAAAAAGCGAGTTGCGTGATACTGTGGTTTCCGGTGCGCCTTCTGGCCCAGTATCTATGACTTTAGCACCTGTTCAACGGGAGAGTGGGCTCATCCCTAATCTGTTTATGTTCCCAGTAGTAGACTATTCGCAAGCAGCCTGGGGGTGTCACTGCTCTGCGCGGACCTTGTTTACCGAGGCGGCGTCCGAGCTCGTATGGTGAAAATATGGTTGCATTATCTTCAAAATAGCCCTGTCTTTCCTGCCATCCTGCAACTTTGAGTTAGGGAGTTCTGAGCTCCAGTCTCTTTCCCAGGCATTTTATCCTGGCCTGGCACGCAAACAGAGGACCCCACTTCTGGTTCTAAGTTAGCAGTTGGGGACAGGTGGGGTAGCACACTGTGCATTCCCCGTCATCCAGGGGGCTCTCCAACTATGCAGAGCTTGCACAATGCTGTGCTCTGGTTCTGGGCTCACCCAAGGAATCCTCACGTCCTGCACAGAGCCACTTCCAGATACCCACCACCTGCCAACCCCCCATTGTAGAAATCTCCTGCATGCGGCCATCCAGTCAAGAGCCAGTATTAAGTCTGGTGCCCAAGTGATTCCCCCCAAGCTCAGTGTGCAATTCTGGGTTCTCATCATGCTGCAACACAGGGGGGATTGTGATGCTCAGCCATCTCTCTCAACTCTGCACCGATAAATGACATCGGGGACTTAACTGTGTCTCAGTACTGGGAGGCCCCGTTTCCGGGTACACCACACACAGCCAGTTGAGGCAACGGTCGCCGTGGTCCAGCCCTTGTGAATCTACTACCTCACTTTCCTAAATCCATATTCTCACAGAGCCTTCAATATCATTCTACACTCTAAAGGGACCAATATCCATCAGAACTCTCTCAGATAAAATTACGACACGAGGCTAGAACTTTCAGCTCTCTAACTGCCGTGAACGGCTACGACAGACAAACCAAACATATTTTTCACCTCAGGCGTTCTTGACACAGAGTGATATCCTCTTCTTCAACACATGACTGTAAATCCTCTCTTCTTTGTAACGTGATGAACGTCAATTATACATCAGGTTGTCAACAAGCCTCTTGTCCGCTTCTGAGACGCTTACTTGAACATTGTGTTATACTAAATTCATTACTCGCAGTGACATGTGTGTTTCGTGCAGGAGTGGTTTTCTGTGGCGGATCATTCCTGCAAACAAAACATGTAATTTCATCTGAACGTGGAATGTAATCCGCTTAAGGGAATGTCAGCAGGCACGTGGAAGCAGGCGTCGTCAGCGAGGGAGACATGACAGATGCTCGACTTTACTCTCAGCAGAAAGGGGGGCACTTGTTAACAGTTCCATTCTTGTGTCAAGACAGGATCGAGATGGAAATAGCAACGTAGAGAAATAGGAAGGGGTATTCGGCTGTGAGGAAACAGAACAGACATTTGGGGCAAACGAGACAAGACAAGCGGATAAAGGAGGACTTATGAGGAAAGTTAAGACATCTGCACACAACATAGAGACTGGCTGCACGGCAGATTTTAATGAAAGAAAGGACAGACAAAATTCTGCCGTGGTCGGGATAAATTGCCAGCATACTATTAATACTAATCAAGCGTCTCTCTTGCTCTTGAGAAGCGCGGACCTTTTGATACTTAATGATATTTAAACAGAACTGTGTTGCTGTAGAGGTCAGAATAACTAGATCACACCGTCTTTAATATTTGAACATGAGCCCTAATATAACTAATATAATTGTGTCTAGGTTAAACGGGCGCGCCGCACCACAACGAGGCAAAATTTTATTTTTATATTGTTGTTTGATTGGCAATTGGTCGTATGCGAACTACCGTTATTTTGGAGGGAATTATCTCTTTGTGGCCCGGGGAGGGGGGGGGGGGGGGGGGGGAGGGAAGAAGAAGAATGTTTAAGCTAGGGAAATTTCGGACTACCTTCTCTTGTGCAGGATTTAAAAGCGCAGTAAACCCAGAATTAGAAGTATTGCTTCCGTGTTTCCAGTGAAAACCCACGATCTATCAGACTAAAATTCTCTTTTATTCCTGAAATGCATAAGACAGCAAAGCCACATTTTCTCTGGGCAAAATATTATTTAGTTTGAATTTTTCATCGCTCCGTCGATGGCAGTGCAGGGCAGATCGTGCGGCAGTGATAACAGTTACATATAGGCCGCATTTATTCCACATTCCAAATACCGTACTCTGAAAACACATACATTTGTTCTAGGCAGATCTTGCTTTAGGGAGCTGAGTATTTCTAAAGTTGATTCCACAGATGCTAGGCTGCATACCGCTATTGCTGACAACGACACAAACATAGGGATACAAGTCAGATAGAGTGTGACTGGGACAGCGACACACAGAGACAGACAGACATGTCAAAGGGAGTGATTAAAGACTTTGGCATAAGAAAGAGAAATGGTTAGAACAGTTATGGCGAGATAACATGGAAAAGAGTTCAGTTTGATAAACAGTAAAGTTTAATTCAGAAAGTGTCTCGTTCCAGCAATCAGTGTCAGCAGAAGGTTATCTGGGAAGGTTAGAATTTCTCGTGTCAATCGGTAAATAATAGAGGTCCGGGGCAGTTTCTGATTGGACAAAGTATTTGTTTCATTGTGTCTACGTTTCCACGCATAGCTTCCTATTCAACCATTAATCATGTCCATGGATCTATCGGTTATATCCCAATGCTTTTTATATAGTGTGGTATACATAGAAAGACGAGACAATCGGTAGATACGAGAGATACAACTGAACAAACTGAACAAACTAAGAATACAGATAGATCTAAAGTTAAGCTAGTAGTCCGTTTTAGGACTAGCAATTTACGAGTATTTTCAGGGCTGCCAGCAAACTAGCGATAAAGCTGTAAAAAAATTGTTAAACACTTACAAAAAAGGAAACAACAATCAACTGAATCAGCATTAATACTATGATTAAGTGTACGGCGTGAGCTGCCTAGAAAGTGAAACTGATTAGTACTCTGTCGATGATGATTGGAAGCAGATCGTCTAAAACTTTACTTCGTACATTTGTCTTTGGGTTGTTCACTGTTTCTTTGTGTTGTATAATTTATTCTTATTCTTGGATCATTAGCCAAGCAGCCAGTGACCAACACGCCAAGTGGCATCTTGAACAGCAGCAATAAACTGTCACCACTTTGCTCGGTCGGTGGCCATCCTTCGTGCCCTGCTACAACTCTGGTTCATGCTTTGCATCTAGGCTTCCGCCTCCACATTCTCCGCCAGGCTGTCTTTGGTCTGCCTCACTCTCGCCGTCCTTCTGGGGTCCATAGCATTGCAGTTTTTGATGGTGTCTGGGTCTCTTCTGAGGATATAGCCAACCCAGTTCTATTTAAGCAGTTCCTGGTTGGTGATGGTATTCGGCCAAAAAATTCGAAGAATTGTCCTTAGGCAGGTTGTGTGGACAGAGGATAAATTGGACATTTCATTTTCTGTTACTCTCTAACACTCAGCACCGTACAAAAGTACCGAAAGTTCGCAAGATAGTTGCGTTGCGTTGAATTATATGATCTGGCAGCAATGACCTGTCTCTCTTGTTCTGTTGTTTGATTTAACAATTTCTTAGTTTTCCGCTTTCACTTCTTCTTTCAGAACTCTGAACAGAATTAGGCTATACCAAGCCCTTCTGTCCTGAGCCATCCGCTCATGTTCGTTCCGTATACTGTTTATCCTTCTAGCGCTTATTTTTCTTCTCCGTGTGTTAATAAACCCACAAATAAACTGCAAAGGCTAAATACGAAATAAGAACTAACGGTAAAATCTGCCTACACTGACAGAATAACTCCGAAATAAGAACTAAAGATAAAATCTACACACACTGACAGAATAAATCCGAAATAAGAACTAAAGATAAAATCTGCCTACACTGACAGAATAACTCCGAAATAAGAACTAAAGATAAAATCTGCCTACACTGACAGAATAACTCCGAAATAAGAACTAACGGTAAACAACAAAGATGAAAATTAAAGAAGAAAAAAATAAAGCTCAAATAAGAAACAATCATAAATCCATAAACCTTGAATGAACACATATCTCTTGTCTGCCTCCAAAGCTGTTAGCTGCAGAAAGAAGCTTACGGCAAAGATGGCTCATGATGACTATTTGTTCTTGTGGTCTCTCGGTGTGTTTGTGTGTGCATGGGTGCGCGCGCGTGCATGCGTATGCACTTCTCTCTGTGTGTATGTGTGTGTGTGTGTGTGCGTGCGTGCGTGCGTGTGTGTGTGTGCGTGTGTGCGCGCGCGCGATGGTGTATACTCGTTTTCTCATCCAGCACTCTATTTACTTTTCATTTTGAAATTGTCCGGCTCAACGGTCAGCTCACGCCTCAACTGAATTCTAGGATCTTGAGCGCCGTTAATGGCTTCCACTGTTATCGCTTACCCGTGTGTTTACTGTGGCCCGAGATGGGAGCAAAGAACAGATGCAACAGCCTTGCCACTCCTACGTATATTAACCTAGATCTATGTTGTTTTTTTTTGGGGGGGGGGGGGAGAAGGGGGGAAAGGGGGGGGGGGTCGTCCCGTCTTCATTAATTGAAGAACGTTACATAGATTCCGTCCAAAATAGCCAAAAAAATAGCTCAAAGTTGCCCAAAAATCGCCCAAAATAGCCCAAGTCGCCGATATCTAGGTTTTTTCCTTCTTCAAAATTCAGAGTGGCAACGCTGAGATGCACTGTAATCTACTATGCAGGTCGCTGAAAGCTTCTAAGGACGAATGGCCCCCATCGAGCACAAACTTAAAGCCAAAAATGTCGTGGCATGGAAAGAGTCAACAAGAGAATTGATAAACAACACTGGGGACATGCTCTGGCTTACCTCCCGGGGGCCTGTAATTTAGACAAAGAATAGAATATCTGCTCCCTCGGGCCTGTTGTATCGCTCAACTAATATAAGGTTATGTATGAGGCTGGTAACATCATGTCAAACATGTATTGCTAGAGGTGGCTCCATGCTCCGTATGGAGAGCCAATGATGATGATGATACTGGGTATGTTGTTTAGAACAGGGGTTCTCAACATTTTTGTGCTTATGGCCTCCCCATCTGAGCCTCATTTACCTCTATGGAACCCCCCCCCCCCCCTTTCTGATAGTCACTTAGCTGGAAAAAAGGTACTTTACCATCTTATTGTGGCCCCTTAGAAATATGGCATAGCCCCATGGGGGGGTGGGGGGTGTCATATGGCCCCCGTTGAGAACTACTGGTTTAGAAGGTGGATAAACACCCGTCAAAATAAGTATGGCATCTAGCGCTGTTAGCGCAAAACAAAAATCTTCTGACCCGCCCAGAACATATTAGGAAATAATGGCGGGGAGGGGTTTGCTAAGTCCAAGAACCCCCCCCCCCCCCCCCTTCCTTCCTTCTAAACACGCCACTGAAAAAAAGAATACTTCGTACACATTAGATGACTCTATGACCTTCTCTGTTGTCAACCAATGAAACGTTTACCTTGATCAAAGAAGTACAGTCCGCGCGCAAGTTTATAAAGAAAACGGCCTCAACAAGTTGAATGTTTCAAAATTTCAGTTTTACACAAACATCAAGTGTTTTAAGGAGAGTGCGGAAACTTGTACAATGTTGTCATATTTTTGTGTTTCACAGGCACTCTATATTTATCATGGCAACGACAAACATTGTCTTCTGGTCGAAGGTAACATACTTCTTGCTTGTACCAACTCTCATAAAGTGAAGATTGATGTTTATATTCACACAATTGTGTGAGTGTAAGTGTGTGTGAGTGAGAATATAGAGAGAGAAAAATAAAATAAGTGTGGCCACGGATACCCACACTGACAGAATAACTCCGAAATAGTAAATAACGATAAAATGTGTACACGTGTCACTAAAATCGATATCACTAACATCGCATAACTCGTAAATAAATAATAATATTAATAATATAATATTAGTAAAAATGATCAATCATTTCCCGAGGGGTCTCCGAAGAGTGAAAGAACAGCACTCTCATGCATGTCCTACACGTCGACTACTCTGAGGTAGTGTGTGGGGATGTCAACCTCATCATGTAAAATACACTGCCTAAGAAACCACACGGCAGGAGCATGTAAAAACTTGGTGCATGCTTCATGACAGGGGACTAGCCACAACGGTGCCCCCCATGCTCCGTTAAGGGGGCGCAAGGCAAGGGAAAATGATGACATCACAAGACGAGACATGAGAGAAGCCGGTAGCTGAACGTGTAACTGCATCAAAATAATAGTTACAAAATAAGACAAACAGCCGTACGTCTAATTGATATAATATAACAGCACACTGTCACAGAGTATCATTATTATCCGTCAGCTCCCCGAGGAGAATAGGCCTTCAATAGACGTATGCCATTCCTTCCGGTCACTTGACATCAGCTCAATGTCTTTCCATGTCTTCTTCAACCTCTTCATGTTTGCCTCCAGTTCACGTCCCCCATGTGTTCTTTTGTCTCCCGCAGCTCTGCTGCTACCTGTGCAGCTCTCCCTGGTTCGTTCAATGTGCACAAGGTGCACACGGGACCTCCTATTTTTTGGCCCTTATCTGAGAAGGCTTGGCATCCGATCTCACTACCCAGGAGATGAGAGGGGGGAAGGGGGAGAGCAGGAGGAATGACATTATTAGGAACCACTAGTTCTGGAAAATATGTAATCGATTATATCCCTGTACTGGGAGCGAACCCGGTACCTTTAGAATTAGAGGTGAACGCCATACCTCTTAGCCACTTCTACCCCTATTAATGCCAGATTAATTAAGGTCAAATGTGTATTGCAAACTATGCTGAACAAATTATTTCAAACACTACAAACCGGTACCACATTTGTAATTCACTGTTTTAAAAATTGTAATGCGCCGCTTCGCTGAGTTCATATTTTCAAATGCTTAATTTCTAAACGTTCTAGTTGTATTCCATTATTCCAGGACAATCGACTATATCTAGTGACGCTAACGGCATATAAACGTACTGCGGTCGAATGTTCCAATGTTCGGTCGTTACGTATCGTATGATCTGTATAGCTTATAATGTACAGTAAACAACCGCAACAAACAGTACACGCATCTTGCTTGGAAGATAGGTTTACAAAAATCGCAGGACTTAAAACCATAAATTTTTACTTAGTATATCTGTTAGATTACGGTAGTTTGGCCATGTCCGCAGAATGTGAGAAGATCAGCTACCATGACAAACATGGAAAATCAAGAGCCAGGGGATCCTGACCTCCAGGACGACCCCAGAGTTCGCTGGGAGGACAACATTTGGCAATCTCTGAAGGAACAAGAAATAGAACTGAACCAGGTCAGAAAGAAGACAGCCAATAGGATAGTATGGCGCGCGCTCCCTGGCAAACTGTACACCCTAGGGTGGAAGAGAAACCACTAATTAAGTAAGTATACATTTTTAGTGTTTAGTAGTTTTTTTTATAACGCCATTAACTGTGGCAGACGTAGAAGAGAATCATGTTGTACTGTATTCAATCATACTTTATGTTATTTCCATATCAGCTACAGCGGTGCCTCGATGCTCTAAATGGAAGGACTGGTGATATCTGTGTGCTCCTGTTAATACTGACAAGTACTGTTCACATCAGCAAAACTACCGGCCGTAATAAAAGGTCAGTCAATGCTACACAACAGCGAATAGCTCGTAGATTCCTATTCAATTTAGCACGCTCGCGGTCACGCCGTGTCTTACCGTAATGGAAAAATGGAAATATGGTTACAGGTCGTTCAATACTGCGAGAGCTCCCTGTCTTGAGCCACGTAGATAATATCTTACTGGTATTTTGTGCAACCAAAAAAAGTATAGCTCAGCGATGACCAAAATAAATATGGATTGAAAGATGAAGACTATGGTGATGCTGAAGATGTGAAGATAACAGCAGCGATAGATAACAGGTATATATAATTAATATTTCTAATTATATCTAATTACAATCTTCTATACGAAGCCTGGATAAACATTTCTCCTGCTTACGATATGTGTGCTTGCACCACTGTGACATTATATCACGAGGGTAAGTGAATCCATAAATCTGAACATGAATCGTGTCAATGAAGCTTCAACTTTCAACTACAATCGATGATGCAGTAAGCGATGGCAATTAGCCCACAAGTACTGTGTAGCTAGCTTAGGGTTCCCATTCGTCCCGTTTTTCCCGGGAAGTCCCGTTTTTTTAAATAAAATGTCCCGGTGTCCCGAATTTATTCCAAATGTCCCGCTTTTTAAGGGTCTTCCTAAAAAAAAAATCTTTGGGTAACAGATTTTATTCCGTGTTTTAGTAGTGTTACTTTATCAATTTCCGGTTACAGTGGACCCTCGGTTTGAATCTCGAACAAAAATTCGAAAGTCGACCAAAACAGTGTTCAGTGAACATCTACCAAATGATTTAACTACAGGGAGGCAGAAAAGTTTCAAAGCTATGCAGTAGATTTCTATGACACCTGCATTGAATATATTCAGGAGTGGTGTACACCATTTCTTACGCCTCTTCAGTCTATGGTGTGGTAAAGTGGGATGTTATAAATACTTATAGGGGACTTATTGTACTGACTGAGATCAGCTGTGAAGGTATCTATATCTAATAAGAGTAGTGTATTATAGATAACCTTACTTACTGCCACATATGTATACCTCAGTCAGAATTATTCTGGAATAGTGTGATGACTACGTTATATGTCTAGGGTATGTGTATGATGAAGTGTAAGTCATAACAACAACAGACAGATAAACAATTTAATTTATTCCACCACACTTGACAACACTGTGACACTCACATACATATAACACTCTAAGAGGATATCTTAAAGGAGTCACTGATAACTTTTCAAATAACAATATGTATTCAGTGCTGTCATGAATGTATATGTGTCCTGATTCAAATACAAAGGGAACCAGGAATCACAAACAATTTTAATTACAAGTTATATGTACAGAATTTATTAATATGATTCTTGTAGTGACATATATTATTAATGGTATCCTATGTGTGTCAGTTGTGTAGTGGTAATATGAGGTAATACTGGTTTTGTTTTGTTCAAGCTCTGTTGGTATTTGTCATCATGACTTCAATAGTTTGTTTTTATTGGAACTAGTATTGGAGATGTTCTCAGTTCCTGGTATTAAAACAATTAAATTCCCCTCTTAATTTTAGTTTATAATGTCATTTTAAGATGGGGGTACATAATGTTGAGCTCCATGGCCACACTCTCTTATCTTGCGTGATGACTGCAGTAAAAGACTCCTCTGCTCGATTATTTAAATGAGTTCTGGAGCCACCCCACTGGTTGCTATATGGACCAAGGAGTATGCTGTCCACCTCTGGCTTCAGCAAAGCTCTGACCAGGTGCTGCTCAATAACTTTAAGACCACGGTCCCTGCAACAAGAAGGTTGTACCTTCTACGTCAGAACTAATTTATACTCCATTTCTACACTGAGCACAATACATCACAAACATTGAGTTCAGAGCGTTAGGCCAACTGTCAGCTTCATCTGAAATACTTTATACCAGTATTTCCCTCCCTAATGGTTACTACGCCTCTGCAATTCCAGCATTATTTCTTTCTAGTTAATAATCTAGGTGTCAGTGTACTGTTTGGCCATTCCATGCAGTTTTACTTTCCTCCGACACCTTCTGTTCAGGCTGGAGCACTATAGGCTTTACATCATGTTCGCTACTGAACCACACATATATATAGACATAAATTATCAATTTACATTCAATTTTCATTAAAAGATATTGAATTTTTCAAGCTTACCACAATTCATGGAAATAATAAACAGTTTCGTTGACTGGCAATGAATATAGCACAACTCCGATCTGCCGATGTCCCAGGCTTTATTTTATAAAAAATATACACTGGTGCTCAACGTACTGTTTCTTAGTAGGTTTATTACAAGATGTGGAAATGAACAGACGCTCTGAATTGAGTATATTCGCAGCTCTACCCAATCAAACCATGTCTACACATCTTTTCAAAAAAGTACTCCTTTTCACGTTTCCCCTGACAACACAAGATAGTATTTATAGTCCGACCAATCGTGTTTAGTCTTTCATTTGTTGCGCTCCAATCAAATAGGAGTTAACATGGTAGGCTATTTCCGTAACGTAATGTTTTTTCAAACACGTTATAAAAAAATTTTATGAGCAGAAATGATTTCATGCTGTCAGGCACCCCCACTATTTTATTTTGGCCATAACTTGGTAATTCCTAGACTATTTGCGTAATGTTTTACATATTCTTTGTCAG
Source organism: Oreohelix idahoensis (assembly GCA_024509875.1). NCBI lineage: Eukaryota > Metazoa > Mollusca > Gastropoda > Stylommatophora > Oreohelicidae > Oreohelix > Oreohelix idahoensis. Next base: position 109,836 of record JAMPIV010009610.1, read on the forward strand.
CAAACCCTAAGGAACCCAAATATACGAATTTAAGGGAGCTAGGTGGCTGCGTTCAAAATGTGCATTTTCTACCACCTCCTGTTCACTTCAATCCCCATGTGGTGTCTGGGTACTGTCATGTTTTCAAACGTAAACCGGTATAATGTCATAATTCCCAATAAGCGTTTTTCGGGATTTTAAAACCTAACTCTGGTATGGGTAGTGAATTTTATCACTGTCGATTTGAAATAAAGTTAGTGCATGTGGCCTTACACGCGTGATGGCAGCAATTGTGTATCGCGCGACGCGTGTTTAGTGTTGCAGGTGTCCCCGCTTTCTGCCTCTCCCTTCTCTCTATCCTTTAGTCCATCTGTCTTTTAGTTACGCCGTGTATAAAATGGAATGAATGAAATATTAAATTTAGGTCATTGATCAGCTTGCGTATCTCAAGGTTTTTCCAAGAAATACAGTACACGTTTCATTGAAGAAAGCGGGTAATAATAGAGTAGGCTTTTACTATCAACGTGAAAGCGTTACAATTTGCAGACGAAGTAGAAAACAAGGGGGATTTCGAGTACAGGCATTGTGACAGCACTGTTCTTTACCATTCTTCTTTCCTTTTATTAAATTTATTTGTTAGGCTTTGCATTTACGTTTTAATTTATATATGGGGATTAGAATAATTCACGACATATGGATTGGATCAATTTGAAGGGAAAGGAGTCTGTGACTTGGAAGAACATCCAAGAAACTACATATTCACGAAGACAGTGTCACCAAATTTTCCTGTGAATGAAGAGGACTTATTTGATGAGTTTGCATGTGTGAAAAAATATTGTGAAAGCAAATTTGATGTGTGGAGTGAACTGAAGGATCAAAGTGTCAGTGAAAAATGGTGTGAGATGTTCGCTCATTTTACAAAGCAGGATATAAATGCTGAGAACCTGAAATGCCCAGTTAGTTTTTGTTTGGCACTGCCAGGATCCAATGCAGCTGTTGAACGTGTTTTTTCATTAATAAATGCGCTTTGGACAGACGAAAAAAAAAAAACAGACTTAAAATTGAGACAGTGAAAGCTTGCCATTATAAAGGCCAATTTTAAGGATTTCTCTTGTGCTGAGTTTTATGTCCAAATATCAGAAGAAAAAAAAACTTCTTGAACAGGCCCATAAATCTGATAAATATTCTGATTAATCTGAAATATAAACTTGACTATTGTGTATTTTTTAAAGGTGCGATTTTTCTAATTAAGTATGTTTGTAATTCAGAATTCTTTTTTAAAGTGGAAGTTGTGTTAGTTAATGTGTGTATTTTTATACCAGTATCTTAATTTTAAGTGCAACATATAATATATAATAGATTTATTTGTGCTTTACCTTAATTTTTAACATGTCCCGTTTTTTTACAAAATGTCTCGGGTTTTTTAGGTAAAAATTTGGAAATGTCCCGGTTTTTTAACAAAACATTATGGGAACCCTAAGCTAGCTACATGGCCCACTTGTTAAGCCCCTTAAGTCTCACGATGACTTATGCTGGCATGTTCACTTTAATACTTATTTAGGTTTTAAGACAGAATGCTTATGTCAACTTGGAAAAATTCACACTATTTATGAAATGTTCATTTCTACAAGATGGAGAATCCTACACGGATCTTGTCAACAGTACAGACACAGTTGGATGGACAAACAATAATATCAAAATAAGAATACAAAAAGCAAGAAGAGCTTTCACTGCATTGGGAAATACATGGAGATCAAGAGAAACCCAGTCCAACACAAAAATAAGAATCTTCAACTCAAATGTCAAGTCAGTCCTATTGTATGGCTCTGGAACATGGAGAACAACAAAATTAACAATCAAAAAGTTACAGACTTTCATAAATGGAGGCTTGCATAAAATAGAAGGATTAGAATGATACGACAAGGTCACCAATGTGGAACTGATGACAAGAACCAGACAAGTGCCAGTGGAACAACAGACGAGAAGAAGACAATGGCGATGGATACGACACACAAATTGAGGCAACCTATTAATAGCATTACAAGGCAGTCCTTGTTCTGCTGCCCTCTAGGACAGAGAAGCAGTGGTAGACGAAGAAGCACATGAAGAAGAAAACTGAAGACAGAGGTGAAAATGATGAAAACGTAGAGAGAAATGAAGCTGAAAGAACTTGGCAGGAAGAACTGGCATGTTTTGTTGAAGGCCTATGCTCCTTGAGGAGCTAAAGGGTATTGACTATGAATTTATGAACGACCCATATATGGCAGAACCGGCATTAACAAATCATCATCTTTATCATCATCATCAACAGAAGCATTCAGTTCCTGAAGAAGCATAAGATTTCAACAAACGTCTGCCAAATCTTCTTGTCCTGTGCCATCAGCTCAAGGTTTCTCCATGCCTTCTTTATCCCTCTCATGCCTGTCTCTGTTCACTTCTCCATGTCTTTGTTGGTCTCCCACAATTACACTGAGGATTCTACAAGAAGGACTACCTTGTAATGCTATCAACAACTTTCTGCCATTTCATCGCCGCGACTTTTTCTCACCACTTGTCATCAGTTCCACATTGCTCATCCTGTCATACCATTTCAACCCTTTTATTCTATGCAAGCACCCACTTAGCATTAATCTATTTCTAATATACAGCTATTTATAATGTCATGAAGTGGGCTGCTGGCCTTCACATAAACTGAAACGGGTGTTTGTATTTACATTGCTATCGATTTACGCGAAACTTACGCGCTGTAGACACGCGCGCAATTATGGTTTCGCAAAAATTGAAATCATTTTCTCCATAAAAACTAAGTACGTTACAATTAGGAGGATGCTTCTGAAAAGTGGACTAAAATAAAAAATTATTAACGGTTATTTTAAAAAAAAAAAGCATAGGCATCGTCAAAACGAGGCAAAATTTTATTCGTAAAAAAAAAAAAAAGAGATCATTCTATTTTTACAGGGGCTAGGGTAGTTGAAGCGAACTTGTGTCGAAGTGGCTACCTCGCACCCAAGACTCATGAACTAAGAAAATTTAATCCAGGCTCGTTTGACAGGGGTTGTAATTATTGGTTGCTTACAACCCTTTCAGCAGCAGACTAAATCAGGCAATATAAAACGCTAATGTGGAACAAAATTTAATTCCACCGAACACCCAGACAGTGTTCGTGGACGTTATTTCGACATTTCCTTCTCTGTAACTCTCCAACTCTCCGCGCCATAGAGAAGCACAGAAAGCACACAGCTCTGATATAATCCTAATTGTGTGCTTGTGCTGTACTGAGAGGACTTCCAGATGTTGTTTAGACTAAAAAAGGCTGTTCTTGCTTTGTTCATTCTGTTGTTGATGTCTTTGCTTGCTCCGCCGTCTGGTGTTACTATGCATCCTAGGTATGTGAAGGCATCTGTCTGTTCCAGTTGCTGATTCCTTACTGATATGGGCTCAGGGTTGCTCACATTGAGCGTCATGACCTCTGTCTTCTTTAAGTTGATGTTCAAGCCCACTTGCTGGCTATAATTATTAAGTCTATCCGTTTTTTCCTGGATGTGTTGATGTGAATGTGCTAGCAGTGCAATGTCATCTGCATATTCCAGATCTTCCAATGTAGAAAATGTAGTCCATCTTAATCCTCTTGAATTGCCCTCTGTTGTCTGGCGCATCACCCAGTCTATGACTGTTAAAAATAGAGTGGTTGATAAGGGGCATCCCTGTCGTACTCCTGTCTTCACTTCAAAGGTTAGGTTGCTCTGCCCAATGCTACACGTAAAGTTGGCATAAAGGCTTTTTATGATTGACACCATGCAGCTTGGAATTCCATAAGCCCTCAGAATATTCCATAAACTGTCCCTATGTATACTGTCAAAAGCCTTTTCAAAATCAACGAAATTAATGTACAGCTGTCTTTGCCATTCTGAGCACTGCTCTATAATGTTCCTGAGGGTAAATATATGATCTACACATCTTCTGTTCTTTCTAAATCCTGCTTGTTCTTTCCTCAGTTTGTGGTCTACTGCTTTTGAGATTCTCTGTATAATTATCCTGCCTAGTATTTTGCTGGGAACTGAGAGAAGAGTTATTCCTCTCCAATTATTGCAGTCTGCAAGATCTCCCTTCTTGGGCAATTTGACAATTTTTCCTTTTCTCCACTCTGTTGGTGTTGTCCCTGTTTTCCAGACTTGTGCAAATAGTGGTTCTAATAGTTCAGCTGCTAGCTCTGGGTCTGTCTTAAATAGCTCTGCATTTAAGTTATCATGACCAGGAGCTTTTCCATTCTTTAACCCTTTGATTGCTGTGATGATTTCTTCTTTTCGTGGGATGTCTGTATTAACATCTAGATCATTTTCAGCCTCAGGATCATTCAATTGTGTCTCTGGTGGTTCCTTATTCAGAGTTTTTCTGAAATGCTCTGCCCATCTTGTTTCCTGTCCCTCTACTGTCGTGATGAGATTTCCGTGCTTATCTCTTACTAATGTAATATTGTTTGCACCTCGTTTTCCACTGATGATTTTAGTTATTTTGTATGCTGTGCTTTGTTCATTTCTCAGTGCTGCCTCTTCTGCCTGTCTTGCAAGGTCATCCAGAAATGTCCTTTTGTTAGCACGTGTTTGACGTTTAACTTCCTTGTCCAGCTGACTGTATTGTTCACTATATATTGCCTTTAACCTGGGAGACTTAGCTTCTGTTTTCTTTCTTTTCATTTCCTTTCTCTTCGCTATGGTGTTTAGCATATCTGGTGTTATCCAGTCTTGGCTCTTTCTTTCCTGGAATCCCAAGCATGACTTGCTGCTTTCCTTGTATATTGTTGAGATGGTGTTGAATCTCTGGTCAACATCATCGGTCTCTGTTCTTTCCTGGCTTTTGATAATCTCATATCTTCTCTTTACGTCGACCACGAAAGCTTTTCTGGTGAGGGGATCCTTCAGTTTCCTGATGTTGTATCTTTTCTGTTTGACTGCAACTGGTCCAGCAGCTCTGAGTTTCACTTTCAGTCTTGCTACTACTAGGTGATGATCACTTCCCACATCTGCGCCTCTTCTTACTTTCACGTCTTGTAGTGCAAGTCTCCATCTACCATTTATCTTTATGTGATCTATCTGGTTTCTGTCTCATCCGTTTGGTGATTCCTATGTTAACTTGTGCACTTCCTTGTGTGGAAAAAGTGTTCCTCCAATGACCAGGTTGTTAATACTGCAGAAGCTTATTAATTTGTCCCCATTCTCATTTGCTGTTCCACTGCCGCATTTTCCCATTACTCTTTCGTTATAATTATTGTGTGCTCCCACTTTCGCATTTAGGTCTCCCATTACTATAATGAGATCGTACCTGGGTGTAGTTTCCATTTCTTTTTGTACCTGTTGATAGAACTCGTCCTTGATCTTTTCATCGCTGTCATCTGTTGGTGCATAGCATTGTATAATTGTGATGTTGGTGAATCTCCCTCTCAGTCTTGCTCTTATCAGTCTGTTGTTGATGGGTTTCCATTCCAGTAAAGACCTTTCCATTCCTTTCTTCGGGATAATGGCTACACCTTCGTTGTGCTGACCATCCTCTCTGCCAGAATAAAGTAATGTTTCCCCTGTAGCTGTTTTTATTCTCCCCTTACCTGTCCATCTGCTCTCGCTTATACCCAGGATATGTATCTTGTAGTTCCTCATCTCTGCTGTGATTTGTCTCAGCTTTCCTGCCTCATTCATAGTTCTGACGTTCCAAAAACAAATTCTGGCTTCGTGTTTTGCGGTCGGGGCATCCGTTTTCATGCCAGTGGCTTCCTTTCGGCTTTCACCACTGTCAGTCATACGAGCCTGAGACTCCGGATGTCCGTCCCGCAGCAAAGTTTTTCCATTCATTGTTGTTTCCGTAACGTGCGATTTTTTTTTTACATAGACAGGGGTGTCAGCCCTGTGCTAAAACCCCCAACCTGGAGGACCAGAGTACCAGCTTTTGTCTGACCCCCTACCCACGCAGACCAGTCCAGCTTGGTTGAACCTACCAGGAGTAAATCTCCCACTGGCATAGCTCTGGGGATTGTCAGGGTACACAAGCCGCCATACCGCTACAAGGTATAGGTACCTGTCACGTGGGTCCTTATATCATTAAATTACCTACATCTTCTTCCTATTTTCTCACCCACATCCTTTTATTTTATTATCTGTCCGTACTTGTTTTTCCTGTAATTTTTTCGCATCACAATTTGCGAAAAATATATTTCTTTCCCATCATCGTTTTTCTTTCTCATACTGACTAGTAACCTTATTGCATCAGATGCCAGTCTCGCAGATAGCTGTGAAGATACGGTTCTCGCCAGACATGCGTCTGCAGTTTCCCCGGCCAAGAGCGAGACCCGACCAGATTTCTGGGCCTGGGGTGTGAGAAATTCGTTTCGCTGGACATAGAGCAGACTTTTGGTCTACCATTTTGTTCACCTGTCACTAGCTTAAGGTGTCAAACCCGGCATCTGTACGACGCAGTTGTAGACGGTTGTCGGAGATTTGCAACTGTCACGCGCATTTCTTGGTCACTGGTGGCAGTTACGTCACGCGTTAAGCCGACGTAAATGTTGGGAGTAGGGGAGATAATTTCGCTTGGCGAAATAAGTTTGGGCCCTTTGTCTGATTTTAAGATATTGGCCCGAGTTTGAAACTTTAATTTCATTGTCGCTCCTATATTCGCAGTAGACAGGTTGTTCGAAACAGAATAGCTGTTAGCGAAGTTTCTCAGTTTGTTTCGGCAATTTGTCGAACTTCTAGACTTCCTTAAATATTCAGCATATAATTCTTAAGGTGTGCGACTACCTGTAGTTCTGTGAGAGGTAATATTATATAGTAGTTCTCTAGAATTTTGTGAAGTGATTAAGTGTTAAATCGCCGATTTAATTTTAAACTAGTTCCTTTGAACAGAGGGCTTAATCTATATAGTCTGTTTATTTTCTAGTGACGCGTTTCAGTGGAAAACAGAAATTATATTTCTTGCTTAAATTCAGTCGGCTAATAAAGAAATTTAATTTAACTTCTAAATCATCAGACGAGAGAATATAGTTTAAAAACTAAACTTATAACGCTAGATACATCATTGAGTGTTGACGAAATACGTATGTATTTTCTAATTCATGATGTTTGATTTATTAAATATAACTTACTTTACGGAAAATTTAAATGATAAGTCAAGCAGTACACTTGCGGTTTAATAATGTAAGTTATATTGAGTACATATATGTAAATTATTTGATATGTGTTCTTTCTTTTATATAGTGAAACGGTGGTACCCAACTTTACCAGCGTTCTAGTACGTGAACTTTATTTTGGGAAGAAACAAATCACTTTCATTACCTGAACTGTAACAGTTAAATGAAGTAAGAGGCCTTCGCGCCAGAATTAATTCTTCCAGAATAACTCTTCAGTACAATTCAGCCCGTTGTGGCAAGCAAAGATCAGAAACATTCCGACAGAGTTTTGACTAGTACTGTGGTGATCAAATATGGTAACTTCCTGAAAGTAGACACCGATCTGACATTCCTTAAATTCTAGAAACCAAAGCTAATGACATTGTGCTCTGCTAACTTTCGTGCCTGGACAATATTTTATGTGACTTAATCAGACATTCGAAAAATTAGAACACCCAAGGAATCGTTCCCTGAGAGTTTAGTACGTCTTTTGGAACTGGGAATTTCTTGGTCAAGGACTGCATTTTCGGGTCTGTGTGAAGGTCCTAGAATTGAGTATGTTCCCAGAGGCAGCGAGCAAAGTTGTGAGTATAACTGCATGGCCATGGCTGAATGAATGAGTGTACGCAGATCAGAGTGTTATTTTACAGTTATAGATTGTCACCCATTTACTGTCTAAATTCTTTTTGTTTAACCTGCAGAATTTGTTACTATTTGCTAGAGTTTCTTTACTTCTTAGGCTAAATCAGATTATTCAACTCTGTGCATACATTTACGAGAAAAGAAGAAAAACTCTTAGCCTAAACCCTACGTATCTATAACTCTTTGGGCCATCATCTGTTCTCTTAAGGGGGCTGTGGGCTAAACCTAGAGCTAAGATCATAACGGGGATATCATCCTTGTAGCATTTTTCTTAAATTTTATGACTATCTGTATATGTTTTCCTTGGAAATTTTTGGTGTTGTGAGAAATTTTGATATGATAATTAAAATATCTCTCTTGAACAAAAAAATCAGTGCGTTGGTCAGCTCGATCCCAATTATCTGTATAAGCATTGTTATAGTTTTCCCACGTCTGTGTGTTTACCTGTCGTCACGTGTATGTGCGTGCCCGTGAGTAGATAGAGATTATTAATATATATGTGTTTAGACTGTCTGACGCCCTTTAAAAACGGTCGTAGAAGATAGGTGAGAGAGAGAAGATCATCTCGATTCTCAAGACAGCTTCTATATCACATTCTATCATCTCACGTGGTGGGAAATTCTATTGTGGTTTTTTTTTCACCAGCTCACACTGTGACTATCACTCATTCCAACCGATTCTGAAGGGACCACCCCCAGTCTTAATACTCCTATCCAAAATCTACGACAGTACCATTGATGGCAGTCACATTTTTTACTCCTACATTAAATGTTCAACCTTTCATTTCTGATAAGATATCTTCCATGTTCCTGCGAGGGTTATGAGCGAATCCGGCATCTTCTTGCCCCACTTTTGATCTCAATGGAAAAGTGACATAAATCAGAGCAGATCAATGTGATCTAATATCATATGATAGAATTCTTTTTAAAACTATCAGCATTGTGACATATCACAACTATATCTTTATTACATTTCGTCTGAAGCAAGGTGACATCTGTGGTATCCGCGGCATGTCATATGACAAGTAATGACAAAACTGAAACTCTAGACTTGGGAAATGTTGAAGACATCACGAGACGATCGCTATAACAAACCCATACACGGAAGGAATACATTATTACGTCCGAAATGACTATAAATGATTCACTAACAAACAATTTGAAATCGGGGTAATCCGCCCATTTGATTTCAGTCGACGGCGACTGTCCGGGATTTTGCATCTAATCTCGTCTGGGCTCTCATACAGGGTTCCTTATAAATTTAGTACATCACTTAAAATGTTCAATCTTCTCCCCAAAATAGAAATTCTCTCTAAGCATACACCGAAAATACGTCCTTTTGTTTGTTCTTCAAGTCTTCGTGAGATGGTGCTGCTACGCTGTTTGTTTGGTTTTTTTTTAAAACATGAGTTATGCCCAGAGTTGAGGAGTCAGCGAAAAGATTTTCCTACTCTGACTTCTGTTTTTTACTAGTCATGTGGCATAACATCTGCAGTCGGAGTCCGGACACTTTTTACCGACTCCGATTCCACTAAAAAAACGACCGACGCCACGACTTCGACTTCACAGCCCTGGTTAAGCCTCGTTGTGGCGAGGTGCGCGCCGGTCAACCTAGACACAAGGACCATCGCTTATATCAAGGTCACATATTAAAATATAAAAGATATTGGTAGGGAGGTAGTCCCATTGCAGATACTTCCGCAGGGAAGTGAAGTGATAGAGATCTCACTATACCAGGTCCAGCTTTATGAGATGGTGTTACCAGTTCCATCCCTCGCTGCCATTGCCTTCCCTACCTCATACACAGTCAGGTTCTCACAGCTGGGTAGACCGGAGCGTGACGCTTCAATGTTTCGAACACGGTAACTTTATCGCGACAGACAAGCGTTCTAAGCACTCTGCCAATCGGGTGCATAAAGAGACTGCGTGGTCTGGTATAATGGTGACAGTAACTGTTAACGAATATTCGAGTATGTTATGGTTGACGCACTTTTCTTACATGCTTCAGCTATAACTACATCGTCTCATCGTTACAGTAATCTTTCTCACGCCATATATCCCAGTGATCTAATGTCAAAGTCAAATGATGAAGTTTAGTCTGCTTGCATTCTTGCCAAGTTTCAAAATCATTGTTAGACCCGTACGTCTATTTAGAGAAAGCACTTTGCGTGTGATCGCCACAAAATATTTGCTACGTCATTAACAATCAACGCCATTGTGTCCACAACCAGCCAAGTGTCAGCACTTTTATGCAGCTCATGTCCGACGATGCTTATGTCCCAAAAAATAGTATCCTTGGCCAATCAAACCCCGCGATTGATATGTCCCAGGATGCATATGTCCCGAGTCACTAATGGCCGCCCGAGAGACATACCCCAAGTTAGATGTGACCAAATCTCACAATATACACGCCCTATGCTGCTCATTTTCCATATCTCTAATTCCCCGAAACGTCAAAAGCTTGCCTGGTTTGGGCATGTAACTCGTCATGACTCCCTTTCGAAAATGATCCTCCAGGGAACAGTCGAAGGTAAACGGAGAAGAGGAAGGCAAAGAAAATCCTGGGCTGATAACATCAAAGAATGGGCAGGACACGGTTTTTCCATACTTGTACGCATTGCTGAAGATAGAGAGCAGTGGAGGACCCTGTCTGCTGATCCTTCCACCATGGCACCCCTACGACCCATGACGGGTTACGGGTTGAGATGATGATGAATTCCCCCGAGGAAGATATATGCAATTAAATACAACCGAAAGACACATGTATATAGCTGAAAAATGCGCCCCCATTGAATGTTACATAACATCGAAAAAGGGGGATGGGGGCATATTCCAAGTTAGAGATGACTTTGACACTCAAGACCCTCGCCGTTCGTGTAACAAACCAATCATATCTCACAATGCTCAAAGACACACCTATTCATGCCCCACGGCGACTACGTATCTACAGGACAATCATATACAACAAACTAGGGGTTTGAATCATCGCTATTTTCAACACAATCGTCACGACATAATGCTTATATGTAAAAGGTAAATGGTAGCAAACACTAAAAACTACGAAAACAAAAGAAGACAACAGACAGCATATGGGAAGCTTGTGTGGCATAATGTAGTGAAGAAAACAAACCCACAAGAAATCGAGTTAACGGAATGACGGGCAAGTTAGAGAAACAGACAGCCAGAAAGTCCTTCGCTACTGTCACCACACCAGAATTTTCATTTAAAAGTAAAGATGAAGATAAGAAAGACAGCTGAAACTTGCAGCCTGAACATTAAATGATAATCATCTTGGCAGAATTGGAAGGACGTGGCTTGGTCACACAATAGCGGAGCGTTCGAGCCCCTGTATTCTTAGAGGATGTGGCCTGGAGAAGTAAGATAGAGAATTTTTCGTCGTGTACCCGCAGTATTTCTCCGGGGGATTTACTAGAATGACAACATTGACTTTCCTTTAGGCTTCGTAACATTTGTATTATCTTTTACGCATTTAGATTTGTTTTCTCGTTTTCTTTTTTCTATGTTCTGCTCATCTGTCAAGCCGTTCTATCTTGCAGCATCCGGTCTAGCTCTTTCCATGTCTTCTTTACCCTTATGTTGTCTCCTGCTCTCTTCTCCGCGTATTTGTCTTCTCTGTTTATTGTTCCAGGAGCCTCCAGAACAAAGATACCCTTGTATATGTGTAATCCTATTAGATGATTAACAATGCGTGTTCTGTCCAATGACAACTCCTTTCCCTGACCTCTTATTTCACAATTATTTGTCTGGTTCTTGTCAACAGTTACAATATCGGCGGGCCTGTCAAACTATTTTAATTCTAATTATAGATAAGCAATGTAGGTATGTAACTTCTTTGCAGTTGCTTCTGATGTTCGTATTTCAGAGCCATACAAATGGGCTACCTTGACATTTGAAATGAGCATTTTTATTTAATAACCTATGCTACTTATATTTTCGTACACTGCCACACTACGGATCCAAGAAGGACGGCGAAAGACTGGCAGACCAAATACAACTGGAAGAGCTACTGAGGCTGAGATAAAGCCGCATGAATCAAAATTGGAGCATGGTACGAAGGATGTCCACCAACCGAGCGAGACGGAAAGAGTTTGCTGTTGCCCTGCAATACGCCACCAGGTGTAATGGTCCCTGATTGCTTTGTCATTCGGCAGCCATGGATTTAAAAAAAAAAAGAATACGTAAACTAAAACTTAAGATAAAGCCATGTTGTCTTCTTGTTCAAGATTTTTTAGACTGAAGAAAATTGTCACTCCTTCATGTCTGTTGACTTCAACAGAGCTGAAACATATATTCCCTCTTGTTTAAATCTGCATGGGCTTGCCTTATGTGATCAAGAAGCTATAACAAAAAATTTTTTTTTTGGTGTCAACGGATAAGACGAAAACGGTTACGACAAACACGTCTTCATATAATTTTTTTTTTTTTTTAAATAAAGTTTTGCCTCGTTTTGGCGAGGCGCGTCCCGTTCAACCTAGTCGGTTATATTAGGGCGCATGTCCAAATATAAAAGACCTTTAGGTCTGGACGTTTATTCTTCATATAATAAATACATACCCATAACAACAAAATGTGTATTATCCAGGCAGAATAGACTGTTTCAAATGATATGATAAATTCATAAATGTGAAACTGGTGGATAGGAACGGACAATTATCAGTGGAGCACGAGGGGAGGACAAGACGTCACAGCTGGGAAACAAGCCCATAGCATCGCAAGGTAGTTCTTGTTGTGGAATGCTCAGAGTTAGAAAAATAAAGGAAAATTTAAAAAAAAAAACATGACGGGAACTGAAGACATATATCCAACGGATAATAAAGACGTAAAAATATCTTGGACAGGTGGCACAGGATGGGAAGACGTGGCATGAATTAGTTGACGTCCTATGCTCCATGGGAACCTGGAGGCTAAGAAATGAATGACAACATGTGAACTAACCCACATTCTCAAAAATAACATGACAATAATAACTAAATAATAAATGTGGAGAAAACATACCTGTATATAAATTACACAAGCAAACTGTGTGACACCAAAGACACGCGCAGTTAAATACCTACGGAAGACTTGAAGCATACTCAACATGCAAAAAGTTAAATCTTCTATCTTGAACTGCAAGAGCTATCTCGGTAAACACATCGCAAATCGTGTCTTTGGAAGATATCCGAGATTCCCCTATTTTCAAGCTGGCAGAAAGTATAACACCGGCTCGGAATTCAGACATTCGAGTATGGTATACGAAGCACTTCCAAGCACCTGAACATGTCTTAGAACAACCGCTGTGTGCAACGCCTTGTTACCAACTGTTCCATCGTTAGCACGCATTGCTTAATATTATACCAATACTGGAAGAATTAATATACCATATCAGCTAAACAATACACCATGAAAAGCACAACCTATTCCCTAGTACAGGATCAGAAATCCTGGTCCCTCTGCGAGGACCCTCGGTTTGAGCTCGACATTGACTTGCACTGACTGCACGTCCCCAAAGTCGCAGACGTGAAAAAGATGACGGTAAACTGCAAGAGGACCATGAAAATATTTTAAGCGGCGGCGTTCAAGAAATACAGAATAGGAAAGGGTCTGGTTTATGACAGAAATGACAGAAGATATAACTTAAATAAAGCGATCGCTCCAGTCAAAGCATAAAAGAAACAACTCAAAAGGACAAACAGAGAAATGACTGAGAAGTTAACATCGCTAATTTTTCATGTAGACTTATTCCATTTTTTGCGCCATTCTGGTGTTTAAAAAAAAACGTATACTATTTACTGTCTGTTTTCTCAGCGCTCTTCACGAAAACGTTAACTCTTAAAGCTGTAGTGTCATGTGGACAGAGACCGCAGATAAGTGAATGAGAGAAGAGATCACGTGGTTCTGAAATCGGTAAATGCTTTTGTTGTTTTGTTGTTTTTTTGGTAACACCGGGAATATAGAGATTCGGGGAATCCTAAATTATCAGAAAATATACTACTCACTATTGTTTTCTGTTTTTGTTTTTTCACTTTTTTTTTGTAACCGCCTCTCCATTCCTGTTGTTGCTGTTGATCCAGCGGTGTTTGGGCTCTCACCCTTCGGCCTAATGCCATGTAGTGGTATCTGCATGTGCTCGCAAGTTGTTGTTCTGCTCCATATTAGGTGTTACATTGATCATCCCTCCTTATCGTCACCAGACACACATTTCTGTTGTCTTGAACAACTGTTTTACCTATCTGACAATAATGTTCTCTAAATCTGTAGCAAGATAAATGTCGCACGCCTGCCTGGTCGTGTGCTAGACACTACCGGATGTGTAAAAGTGGTGAGTGGAGTTAATTTTTTTACCGTGGTTCAATTTCAAGCTTGGATTTCCTGTTCCTCATCCGGCATTTCGAGGCGGGAAAGTGGTGCTGGAATGAAAATAAAATCGATCCTCTACCAATACAAAAAATATTTCTGGAACCACCATCTTTAAACCACTTGTCCCTGCTAGTTGTTGTAGAACAGTGCTTCTCAAATCAATGACCCACAAATCCCCTGAGAGAGGAATTTGAGCTGTATCTACGGGGGTCCAACCCGGCCGAGTTTAACTGTTATTTGACACGCAACAGCTTGCCAGACCGTATTCAACTGCTCATTCACCTCTTAAGTATGTACTATTCCAAATCAGGAATAAATCAGACAATTAGAACATATACTAAACAGTGACAAAAGACATTAACAGACAACATACAGCACTCCAATTGTAAAATTAAAGCAGAAATCACTTCAGTAATGTTTGGATAAGCGTTAGAATTGAAAATGTTTCAATGAGTAAAGAAATCAGCAGTTTATCCTAACTTATTTCATTCATCATCATCATCATCACCATCATCATCAGTTTTCTCTTCGCTCCTTATGAAGCATGATGCCAACACAGCAGTTTGTCTCATTAGCAAGAAGCCCGCACTAGGTTTTTCGTCTCGCCTGCAAGAAGCCCGCACTAGGTTTTTTGTCTCACCTGCAAGAAGCCCGTACTAGGTTTTTTCGTCTTACCTGCAAGAAGCCCGTACTAGGTTTTTTGTCTCACTTGCAAGAAGCCCGCACTAGGTTTTTTGTCTCACTTGCAAGAAGCCCGTACTAGGCATTCACATTTTCTTACAGCGGCTGTTTCTGCAACAATTTGTTTTAGACGTTGTGATTGTTAGCCCCTCGCACAACCTCAATTTAGTCGCCTTGTATGACATGCATGCGGGAGCAGTAATCCTATTCTTTCTTTGTCTGATCAGAGATCTCCAGGAACTACACCAGACAATCTATTCTGTAATCTGTACGACAAAATCTCCGCCATATTGTCCCTGCCTTGTAGACTCTACTGTATGATATTTTGGACAAATCTGTGATATATACTCGGAATTTCCCGGGGGGAATGTTTTATCATTTACACAGATATATCTGTGCTACCATGCCGAAAACGTGACTAACCGCGTAAACAATTTGTGTGTACGTTATTATTTTGTTAGTGGAGGAATTTGTAACACCGTCATTGACACATAAATATCGTTTTAGCAGGAAAACGTGGGTGCTGTACACAAGTTCATTTTTCTATTTAATTAACTACAATATTAATATCTCATCTGTGTGTATTTGTGTGAATCATCTTTTACCATCCTCACGTTCTAATCACCACTAACCCTATATGTGTAGATATTTAATTAATAAACCCAATAATCGTTTGATCATTATCTAGTTCGTTAATGTATCACTCGTGCTGTCGGTGTCATATATATACATATAGGGGAATTTCTACACTCAGGTGAAGTTTGGGCTTTTTCTGCTACGGGATCTAAGGTCGAGGGGAAACAGAACTCTTTCCATAATTCACTAGAAAACACTGTCCAGTGGAAAGCATTCGCATTCTCTTCTTCTTGTCCTTATCTCGAATAGGTCTCTATCCTTTCTTAACGAGCCAATTTCTGGAGACCTAACTAATATCTCATAGGCTATTCCTGGCGAAAACTACTATCGTAGTTGCCCCAATACTCACCACGCAAAACTGTCATAACGCTCACTGATCTGATTCGCTGACGTCACTATATAAGCAAAACAAGAAGGTACGTTAAACAAACAAGAAGGTACGTTCAACAAACAAGAAGGTACGTTCAACAAACAAGAAGATGCATTCAACAAACAAGAAGATACGTTCAACAAACAAGAAGATACGTTCACCAAACAAGAAGATTCGTTCAACAAACAAGAAGATACGTTCAACAAACAAGATGAGACGTTCAACAAAGGAAGGTGCGTTAAACAAACAAGAAGATGCGTTCAACAAAGAAAGGCACGTTCAAAAATCAAGAAATAACGTTCAACAAACAAGAGACGTTCAACAAACAAGACGATACGTTCGACAAACAAGAAGATACGTTCAACAAACAAGAAGATACGTTCCACAAACAAGAACATACGTTCGGCAAACAAGAAGATACGTTCAACAAACAAGAACATACGTTCACCAAACAAGAAGGCACGTTCAACAAACAAGAAAATGCGTTCAACAAATAAGAGATGGTCAACAAACAAGAAGACGCGTTTAACAAACAAGAAGATACGTTCAACAAACAAGACGATACGTTCAACAAACAAGACGATACGTTCAACAAACAAGAAGATACGTTCCACAAACAAGAAGATATGTTCACCAAACAAGAAAATACGTTCCACAAACAAGAAGGTACGTTCAACAAACAAGACAATACGTTCCACAAACAAGAACATATGTTCAACAAACAAGAAGATACGTTCAATAAAGGAAGGCACGTTCAACAATCAAGAAATTACGTTCAACAAACAAGAGACGTTCAACAAACAAGAAGATACGTTCAACGAACAGGAAGATACGTTCCACAAACAAGAAGATAACATATGTTCAACAAACAAGAAAATACGTTCCACAAAGGAAATCCTGACACAAGTTTCCTGTCTCGGACAGAAGCAGACTTTCTGATTATATAATGACGTAAATCAATTAGGCCGGTGTAAAGTTAGTGACTGACCTTCTTATATGTGCCACGACACGAATAGTGTAAAAGTATTCTGAGCGAAAATATTTCCGGTGGAGGGAGCGTATAGGTAGAAGGGTAAGCTGCCCGTCACAGGGAGGGAGATTATAAAACCTGAAATAGTGGTTATAAAGGGGGAAAGATTGATATATGGACCAATAATCGATCTGCAAGCAGCCGATAATTGGGCGTGAGCCGTCCGCGTAAAACAACATTCGATTACTTAACGTCTGAGACGGAGGTACGACCGCCACTTGCCGCACAAATAGAAGGTTCATTACTGGGGAGGCTTCCCTTATTGAAGTCACACTTCCAGACAGACAGCCATCACGAGGGGCTTCCGCGGTTCATAAAGCGATGAGCCGAGAAGAAGTGAACGACAGATTGCACCATTTATTACAAATATGTCCGGCTGGCTTATAGTTTTCAGGAAGAGATCTGACATTAAACTATAGAGAATGGAAGAGAAATAAATATGTGCGGGATACCTGAGGTCTGTCCGTAGTAAATATTAATAACGGAAATTGGTGTCACTTGAAAGAAAGAAAGAAAGAAAGAAAGAAAGAAAGAAAGAAAGAAAGAAAGAAAGAAAGAAAGAAAGAAAGAAAGAAAGAAAGAAAGAAAGAAAGAGAAATACTTTAAATCACACAAAACAAAACCTCGCAGATGTATTCCAAAAGACAAACGACTTGGTGACCACACATTTTCTTTTAATATAAATACGTTTAGGCTGAGATATACCAAGACAAAATCAATACAGGTTCTGAGCTAGAAACAGCCGCAGTATACAGCGATATGACACATGTATATCTATTTTATCGCTTTCTTCTTTGTTAGATTATCTGATTAGATAAGGGCGAAAAGAATAAGAGGTCCCGTGTACATGTTGCCTACGTTAAAAATCCCTCGGCAGTTGGAAATCGTAAAGAGTAGGTCATACGGTCACTGCCCTGGGAAAATTTACAAATTAGGAAACCTACCCAACATAATATTTATAGAATGTGATTCCTGTAAACATACTTTGAGATCCTCGTCTGTGCTGCGGAGTTCGTGCACAGTGCTGAGATCCTCCTTGTGTGATTTAATGGAGGAGATCGGAGCACTGATGGAGTTGTCCGTGTGCAATGAAGATGGTCCTTACAACCAAAACAAAAAACCAATATTGATTATCTGTTTGTTTGGTTTTTTTTGGGAGGGCGTGATTATTTAAAGAATGTGTCTATTTTTGCTAGCTGTTTTCTGGTCTGAATATTCTCAGCCTTCTCCGTCTCACGCTTTGATTGGAATTTCCTGCCCTTTCATCTGAGTGGTCTGCTCTGATTTCTTTCTACTTTTGTCTACGCCCACTTTCCTGTCATTTTTGCTCTGTGTTACGTGTCTTTTATATTATAATGTTAGTTTGTAGTGACAGGATGGTTCCTGTGGCCAAGATCACGTCTAGGGTAGTAAACGTATTAGACACCGCAACAAGCCAACATTTATTATTTAAGCCACAATGGACGAAATGGACGATATACAATTTATTTAGGACTGCACGCAGCTCCACATAAAATACAGTTCATGCCAACATATGATGGCAGATAAGATGCAGTAAACGATATACCGTAGGCAGTCAGTTCAGGTCAGGAACGCTGTCCCTTAGTTCTCAGTATGATGTATTTCTATTAACACTCGACACTGAGCAATTATACTTCTTGTCAATACAGATAACTAGATAACTAGATACTTCTCACCGAAGATCTTGATGTATTAGTGATAACAGAACTCCATTATAAACACTTTAACAATAAGGAGCTCAAACACAGACGTCCACTCGCCATGACACACAATCGTATAAGGCCCCGCCCTTCTGCTCCTCTAGTATCACGTGAGCCAGCCAAGCATATCGGCTTAACGTCACTCACGTCTTATCAGTGACCCGTATAAAATAAACAAAGAGCCCTGTTGAGCTAATCATATAATAGGCACAATCGTTATGAATTTTAATCATAACACTCTTAATAGCTCGAATTATGTCTTTGGTACCTGTCAATCTCGTTAGAGCCAAGCTAGGCCCACCCTTTCGCACGTGCGAAGCGGCGTTTCTGCTCTAGTCTTTAATGTAGGGATTCTTGGGGGAAACGGCGAGTACCCTGGTCCTTTGATATAGGGAGCACGGGGAACTCTCTGTCCTTTATGTCGGACCGTCATCGTGTTTCATCTCGAGCGGACTGCGAAATGCTGGCTAAACTTCTGGCAACTTTTCTTACTATAAAAGGGCAGGTCTCTAACACTCCCAATCTGTCGCCCTTGGATTCACTGCCGCCTGGATAATATTTTTCCTATAACCAGATTCATTGTGCGGAGATTGAATTCCTTTTGCTCGGTAAGCACACCTAATTTCGTTAAAGTTCATTCAGTGGGGAGCTAGTTAATTATATAGAGCTTCTTCTTTCTTTAATCCTAGGTTATTTTAATTCCTACTCATATTTATTTCTTAAGTAAAGTAATTTTTGTGGGTGTCGGGTAATTCTGATTTTATTAAACACTCTGCCAATTTTAGCTCCGCTTAAGTAGTACGGAAGACAGAGATATATTTTATCAGACAAGAAAGAAAAAAAAAGGGAGCGAATATATATATCTATTTTTTCCCCACGATGTTTTCCCATTTTGAATATGTGTGGAATTAATTATGTATAGAGTTGTGTTATTCGTTTGTTATTAGCGCGTTACCAGCGCACGTAAATCTATTTACATATTCGTGTGTTGAATGACTGATCTGGATTCGCTTACAAATACCAGGCATCGTATATGTGTGTATGAAACGCGAGGGAAGTAAACTCGCGTGCGGAGACAGCGGACGCAGTCACGCCTGAGTGAATTCACAGCTACGTTTGCTTAGGTTTATCAAGGAAGAGAGAGGGGAGGAAAAGGTGTGTGTTGTCGATAGCGGTTGATGTGTTTGGTTTTTGTTTTGTAATGGATCGAAAGCATGTACGGGCGGGGGTGGTGTGTGTTAGAAAACCATTAGTGCTGGATCAATACGGTTGTGTATATTTTTATCTTGACTTGTCTATTTCAGAGCTGGTCACGTTGATCCTGATACTGTGCTTTTCTGCTGGGTACTAAGCGAGTGTACAGAAATACAGCGGGCGCTCATAATAACGTGGCCCGTAGAGTTTATTCTTCTGTCCTGCATTACCAGTAACATGATATAGTCAACTCGCGCAGCCAGCCACACGGCATGTCAGTTACCTAGTCTACCTGGCGGTCATTCGTGGATTATTTAACCACAGCCTACTGCAAATCACAGTACATACGGCTGTTGTCTTTGCTATCGACTTGTGTCGGCAACTCTGTCAGACCCATTGACAGTCGGTAAAACTGGAGTAGTTGGAGCATTCTTCAGAAGAAGCGGCACCTGGTCAACCCTAGACACCTACCTCACTTATACTCGGTCATTTATTCGTCAGCAGTGATCTCTAGCGCCCTGCAAATTGGATTTATTATTTGTGTCTGGATAAGTGCACTAGCAGTGTCTCCGTCACCCGCGCTTGGATAGTGAGTGCACGCTGGGATTATTCTGACACCTGTTTTTTTCCACATGGATCTTATCTCCTTCATCAATTGGATAGCAACATTCCAAGGAACAGGGTTAGATTTCTCGGAGTTAAGAGTACTTACCGACCAGGATTAATTTTAGCACAAGGCAGGAGAGGCCGTTTTTCATCACGGAAGACTGGGGGCCCCCAGTCAGTTAAAAAAGCTGGATGTGTGAGAGACTCTCTGGGTGCTGGTGTGGAATGAGGCGATCTGTTTGAGTGCGATTTATCTAAGTGGTGTGGTAGGTTGTTTGTTTTACTGTGGTTGTGATTTTTATTTGTTAGCCTTTCAGAGATCGTGAAGCCATTTTCTTATGTTCCTTGATTCATGTGGTGGGTCTGTGTTAATAAAGATATTTAAATCTGCTTTGTGGTCAGAAATCTCTTCTATGCTAACTGCCACTGGATGTTGTACTGTATATTCTTACTGCATTTAGAATTAGTCTATTTGTTCAGAGAGAATGGGCGAGGGATTGACTTAGTAAAAGTCAGTCATAGGAGGCTGATCTCTTCCAGAAGTCAGATCTCTTCCCATCATTTTTATTAGTGACTCTATTCTTATCTACTTTCACATTACACATTTATAATCTGTCTGAACTCAGACGTAATCTATTGACAATTACCCTACCTGTGACACTCCGTCTATACCAGTCTTCTCTTACTCTTCTATTGTGGACCTGTCCGAGTGTCCAGCAAGTATTCCTGTCCCAAAACATTCAAGAACCTTTGTTCTTAACTTTTGTCACATGTCACATTAACGATCGTCTGTAAACATCTACTCTGTTCTTCTTAAACTCGTTATTTTCTTATTTTTTATAACTGTTGATTATATTCTTCTCCCATACCTTTTTATTCTGTTGTACTTCTACAGCATCTATATCCTATTAATCATCAACTTTCTGCTCCTGCGAAGAAAAGGCCTTCAATTAGTTCATTTAAAGAGCTCATGACCTGTCACATCAACTTAATGTTATTTCCATATCTTCTCTGACACTTTTTCGTTCGTCTCCAGTTCTCTTCACTGTTTTCTTATTTCACTCTATTTCTTTTACACTGGGGGTTCCAAAACAAGGACTGCCTTGTAATGTTACAAAGTGGTTTTCTCAATATGTGTCCAAACCAACGCCATCGTATTTTCCCCAGAAATAGAGTGAGACATAAACACATAAAGAATGGTACGGGAGACAGAAATGAAGGGAGATGGAAGACATGGAAAACAGATGGCACGGGTTAGGAAAACTTAGCATGAATTTGCTGACACATGGAAGTTTATGGATATTAGCAATTAAAAAAAAAAAAGCTATCGCATTAAAAAAAAAAGATGTCCTCATGTTCAGTTGACAAGTACCCAGCCCTAAATCCACTTTAGCCTCAACGCCCCTGATAGACAAACATAAAAGGTAAGCTGACAAAATAAATTCCCAAGCTGCAATAAAAAAAATAAAAAAAACCTGAAGCCCCCGTCAAATTAACTTTCTCTATTAAAACCAGAGACTACATGTTAAAGAAAAGAAGTGAGAGAAGTTTAGGGTTAAGTCACAATTTTTATTTATGACCAACAAGGTAAGAACAGGAGATTGACCCCCAAAAAGCTATTTAAAAAAAGCATGTGGGCGTTCGTGGTTGTATATAAGGTGTGGAAATCTTGGAGGGCTTTATGCTAGCAGATAGATAATGTTGGTCCTTTTCAGGACTTAGTATCTATCAACGGTGATCGGGTTAGCAGTTAACAGAGTTGACTTTTTTTTTTTTTTGATAATTGCGCTCTGATATAACCAAATAGGTTTAAAGGAACGCGTCTCACCAGAAGAAGGCAAAAACCGAACCAAAAAAAAAAAAAAATACAAAGGGAGAACAACCACAGATAAGAGGAAATGGAAGAACGTAAGTACGGAGAGGAAATCTAATACTTAATGACCCAGCACGGGTTCCTGGATCTGCCTCAAGTATTTTTCTAGTGAAATAAGAAAGACAAAATGAGAGATGAGAGAGATAAAGAGAGAGGCAGAGACAGACAGACAGAGAGAGGGAGGGAGGGAGGGAGGACAGGACTTTTTTAAATAACCAAAATAAAATGTAAGACATAGCGAACAGAAGACAGTGATGTGTTGTGACGATAAAAGAAGTGGCAGGAAATTAAGGTCCGGGAATAAAAGATGAGATGTTTCCGAGTCTAGCAATATGATCCATTAAGTCTACAGAACATTGGTCAGTTTGAATAGTAGAACGTAGATGGCAGCAGACAATGAGACCACCAGACGAAATCGGGAGTTGAATGAGGAGTGGTGGGTAAGATGAGGGCACGTGATATGAAATTAAAACGAGACATAAGTAAGGGGCATGACAACCACTATTCCTACTCTATTATTTCTATAATTGTGCATAAGGCTGCCGACATCATCATGTGTAACCTGTTGCTACGGAAACCACCGCTCCAGGAACATTTGTTCTGACTCGGGCGTCCTGCGAGAGGGTGAGCTACGGTGGTGGTCCCGTGGTTCATAAACAGCCAAAAACGGGGGATGCATGAAAAAAAATGACATTCCTATTATATTATTCATATTAATGACAAGAACCAGGCAACTGCCAGAGAACATGAGATGAGAAGAAGACGCTGGCGATAGACAGGCCACACGCTGAGGAGACCTGTTGATAGCATTACAAGATAGTCTTTGTTCTGGAACCCCCTGGGCAAGAGAGGCAGGGGTACACCAAAAAATACACGGAGAAGAGAACTGGAGACAGAAATAACAAACGATGAAGAAGATATAGAAAGAAGTTGAGCTGATGACACGTGACAGGAGGACTTGTGTCTGTTGAAGGCCTATGCTCCTTGTGGAGCTAAAGGGTGTGGACTGAATGATCTATTATTAAGTATTCTATTATAATAATAATAATAATAAATTCTTTAAGCGCCAAACACGGCGCATAAGGCAGAAACCAGTGCTCTCCAGGTTGTTCGTTGTGACGCCACTCCTCTTAGCTCTTGCACATTATTTAGGCCCAACGTTCTTCCTTCTCTTATTATTGTTCTTCTGAGTGTTTCTTTTGGTCTTCCTTTTTTCCGCTTACCCTCAGGAACCCAAGTGAGCGCCTGTAGTGGTATTCTGTTGTTTTGCATTCGTAGGACATGACCGATATATGACCATCGTCTTTTCCTTATATAGTCGGAGACATATTTCTGCCTAGAGTCTTCTCTTATTTGTCGATTAGTCTTGAATTCTTTCCAACTGATGTTCATGAGTTTTCTAAGACATTTGTTCTCGAATGTATTCAGCTTGTTCTCCAATGATTTTGTTATTTTCCAACTCTCACAGCCGTATGTTAACACTGAGATAACATTTGAATTAAACAGACGAAGCTTGGTATGTATATTCAATGATCGTAATTTCCAAATGTTAGATAATCTATTGAAGGCGCTAGCTGCCAAAGCAATTCTAGTATGGATTTCTCTTGTTGTGTCACCATCCTGAGTCATTTTACTGCCTAAATAATTGAAACTTTCAACTTTCTGTAGTTTTTCCCCGTTCAAGATGATATCAAAGGTCTCGTTAGAAAAGTTCATAGCTTTAGTTTTAGAGGCATTTATTTGGAGACCAATTTTAACCGAGAGATGACACAAATTATTTATTGCTTCTTGGGATTGTCTTGGTGTTGAACTTAAGAATGCTACATCATCTGCGAAATCCAGGTCCCCCAGGAATTTTCCATTTGTCCATTTTATACCCAATTGTTCATTGTGGGTATAGTTTCTCATAACCCAATCAATAGCTATTCCAAAAAGTAGTGGTGACATAATACAGCCTTGTTTCACCCCTGTTTCTACTGTAAACCATTCTGTATTCCCTTTATTTGTTCTAACACAACATCTTGCATTGTCATATAGCGCTTTGATGATATTCACATATTTTGTTGGAAAACCATAGATTTATTCTATTATACGAATCTATTAATCCTAGTCTTCTTTAATTGGTTCTTGTGCGTTAATTCACCGCTAAAATCAAATTGTGGAAATTTATTACCCAAACTGAGAACCGTACTTTTTCTTGACTGAAAAAGGTTGATTTCACATTGTGATTTGGGAGGGCAAGTTAAAAAAAAAAAAAAAAACGTTCCTCGTGCATTCATAGTTGACACGCTTACGACAGACCCCCCCCCCCCAAACCCCCCCCCTCCCTGTTTTAAGTTTATAAACCAATAAAATGGTATTGAATCAGTTCTACAAGTTAACGGTTGTCACGCATTTATAGCTAGGTAGGCCCCACCTCTCGAGCTTGGTAGTGTCACGCATCAGTCTAACCAGCTGTAAATGGGTACCTGACTCTGATCTTGAGTTAGAGAAGGCAACGGCAGCGAGGAAGGGAACAGGTGTCACGCATTTATAGCTAGGTAGGCCCCACCTCTCGAGCTTGGTAGTGTCACGCATCAGTCTAACCAGCTGTAAATGGGTACCTGACTCTGATAGGGACTTGAAAGCTGATAATGATGATGATTATGATGACTAGCAATTCCCTAGACTTAAGGGTCTTTTATATTTGGACATGCGCCCTAATATAAGCACCTTCCATGGTCCTATTCAGGGCCCACAAAACCCACAAAACTGCACCTACCACGGTCCTTTTCAGGGCCCACAAAACTGCACCACGGTCCTGTTTAGGGCCCACAAAACCAACAAAACTGTACCCTGGCAAGAAAGCCTTTATTTGTTTTCACCGCTGGGTGTGGGGAGCTGGGTGGAGAGAGCTGGGTGGGGAGTTGGTCCCCTCCCTCGCTATGCACTGATCCTTGTCAAATATTTACCTAATCAGAGCCGGATTAACGTAGTAGCAAAAGTAGGATATGCTACGAGCCCCTTTCTTTTAGGGCCCCGCGCCAATAAATATGTACATCATTTTTTGGTCATCTTCTAATACGAGCGTTAAACCAATGATCTTGTGATGTATGCCATCTTTAGCGCCTTTTCATTTGATGTCACGAAATTGTGAGAGAAAGAGCATAACAGGGTGACTTAGTGTGACTCTTTATTACTTTTATCTTAACTGTTTGCGGACAGAAGCAGTCATTTTCTTTGGATTTGTTGAAAGCCTGTACACCTTCTTTTCTGCTTCTACCTACCGGTAGGGTCTCCTTTCTACTGCATTATGTGCTGGAGGTAGTCATAATAAGTCCCATTTGCCCTTTGTGAAAAGACTGTCAGATACCAGGTGGTCCGCTTGGGCAGATGCGACAAAAGCACTTTTACACAGCTTTTCTGCAATAAAACAAGTCTTGGATGATATTTCAGATAACAATGATCAGAAGGCAGAGTGTCGTCAACAGGCTCGTTGTCTGCTTTCAACCATGATGAAGCTAGAAACTGGAATAATGATCATACTGTGTGTAGTGGGTTTGATGGTATTGTATGATGGTGATATTACTAAATGTAATGTATGAGGCCAGCTGTGAAGGCTCCTGAGATAAAATGTAGTTGTGAATTGTCAGAAGGCCTTTCTTGCTACCACTACGACCTCACACTCAATTTTTTTTTCTTAATGAATGTGGCTATGTAAAATGTCTAGGGTAATGATATGTAATGTGGTGTGATAGTTATAGATACACCCACAGATATTTAAGCAGACTAATAATATTTAACAAATATTATAATACACTGAACTAACTCAAGAGTGTAAAATTTTTGATAGAATTATATTACATTTATTTGTTCTGGATCAGTTTTTATGTTGACCAGAACTTTTTTAAAAAAAAAGATTTAAAATTTATGAAAGAAATGCATGGAATGTTACATAATAAATGCAAGAGTGTACATATATAAGTACTAGACTAGTTAGTTTTATTAAAATGTTCTAGTAGTCATCTACTTGGGAGGATAGTTAATGCTTGTGCTGTTGGGGTGGCCTCATCACACCTGTCTATATTGACTACACAGTGTCCAGTAAATTGCAGGAATTTTATGGGGTATTAGTAACTAAAAGGCGTTGGTGAACTTCCAGCAGACCAGAGGCTCACTCATCTTGCATATGTAGCTCTGGTGCTGAAATCTGGTGGTCCCACCTCTCCGTGCTGGCGGGCAATAATAGTGGTCTCTGTCACAACGTACTGCACAGATACACTCGAGTAAAATCACCAACTGAATGGACACCGCCTTGTTGACAACTGAAACTCACAGCTCTGCAATCAAAGTATTGGCTATGTGTCAAAATTCTATTCTCTACCCACGTCTGGACACAACACGGACACAACAACCACATCATACAGACAGGTCAGATCTCTCTGACCAAACAGCACATTTACCATGGTGGTTTTACATCAGATAGGTCCTCCCAGACTATAGATTCTGAAAAATATTTATTAGTTTCCTTCCCTAAAAGTGGATAGGTAATATGTTTCATTATTCTCAACACTTGATCTGTCTTTCCTAACCCTTGCTGGAGTTTATGTATATTGTTGGTCCCTAGACCCTGACTTGGGCGGGGGGTCTAGAGCAAATCCCTACTTGTTTGTAAGGCTAGATTATGATATGGCAGTATCAAATCACTCGAACATTAAACAATATTCAAAATATACAAAGAAATAATTTCAATCTTACCAGATTATGAATAAAGAACACAGAAATGCTAGCAAAACTCAGCTGAGCTGCTGGCTATAGTATGGCGTCCCTGAACTTATTTCACTTTCTTTCATTTGGAAATCACCACACTTTAAAATACTGTGTCTATCATCGAACAACTATTGAGGAATGGCCCCACTTGCGCGTCTGAGCGCCGATAAAATGATTGTCTGTGGCCAATCACTGCCTAGGTTTATTTCAAATTCAAATTTCCTACCCTAAAGTCATTTCAGTCATGCTTCAGTCAAGTATGGATGTTTATCTGTTAGTCTGTCCGTCTCTACTTGTTTTTTTTCAAAACGTACTTGATTTTTGAACCAACCTTTCTCTCCCCTCCAAAATTTTGTCGTTAAAAGTTATATTTAGACACAGCTCCCACCAATGTCCCTTCGCTTCCCTACTAAGTAGATTTGAACACCTGCGTCTCGAGGTCGTGTTTTTTTGTGCAAATAGCGACACTTTTTATTCCATACAGTCTGTCGCTGATGTGAACAACACTGTCTTTTGTCATTATCTTCAATATTATCTATCCGTCTGTAAAATTAAGAACATATTAGTTCACTGCTCAGAATGGGCCATCCGGCCAGCTAATTTTTATATTCCTAACATTAATATTACGAAAAAGTTACTTTTTAATTTTTGTAATATTCCAAACATCTGCGTTCTGCCGCTGAATTCAAATCAAAGGCTTGGTATCGCAAAAGCGACCAATAAATGACTGTGGCGTAACATATCCAAGGTCCCTTCTGTCGAGTTCCTTACTTTATGTCAACTTGGGAAACGTGACTTTTCTCCGTTTCCCCCCCAATTGCGTCTCCTTAGCCTTTCTAGTCTCACGCAATCTTTCCAGTCATATTTTTTCCTTTTTATCCGCCGTTCCCCTCCTGTCTAGCAAGTCAATTTTTATGGAGGGTGATGACCCGCGGTCTGGGCGATCATGTACTATCAGCAGCCTACGCATTATGTTTTTATCCTTACATGTTATCTTTGGAGGTATTTTACCGTTGTATCTCTGTCAATTTCACTACACATCTCCCCACTTGAAAACATGCCTATGGCAAGTTCCAAAACCAGCGATACACATAGGTAAAATTACTCCTCACGTCTGCCACTACTCTAATTTTGATCACAGGGGTGCCGACTGAGGAAATCTGCACCGACATTCAATTTGCCTGGGATATATTGGATACTGAACTGATAAGGTTGAAGCAATAAAGACCACCTCAGCAATCTTGCGTTTTCATGCTTAGCCTGAGATAAGAATACGAGAGGCTGATGGTCCGTCTCCACCACAAAAGTCCTACCATACAGATAGATTTGAAACTTCTTTATTGCCCAGATTAACGCTAAACATTCTTTTTCGCTTGTGGAGTATCCTTGTTCCGCCTTATTCAATTTGCGGCTTGCATAAGCGACTGGTTTCAGTTCCCCATCAGGTGAAGATGATCTTTGCAACAAAGCCCCTCCTAGTCCTACATTACTTGCATCGGTTCTTAAGACAAAGTCCTGTGTCAAATCAGGCAGTTTGAGAATAGGCTTGCTAGTGAGTTTTTCCTTTAACTCTTGGAACGCTAGTTCACATTGTGCAGTCCAAATAATTTTATCTGGAAGTCCCTTGCGAGTCAGATCAGTCAGAGGAGCACAAATAGCGTTAAAATTCTTGATGTATTTCTGATAAAATCCGCATAACGACACAAATGATCGCACGTCCTTTTTTGTTTGCGGCCTAGGTGCTCTCTGCAGTTTTTCCAAGTTCTTAGGATCAGGGGTCATATTACCCTAATATACAGTGTGTCCCAAGAATTCCAACTCTTTGCATCCAATACAACATTTTGTTGGCCTAGCAGTTAAGTTCGCCTCCCGAAGTCTATCAAACAACATCTCCAGAGCTTCAATGTGTTCTTCAAATGTCTCTGTGGCGACGAGAATATCATCCATGAAATTCGTGATACATGGGTTATTCAGGGGATCCAACAATTTGCGCATCATCCTTGAAAACACACTCGGAGCATTTTTCAGTCCGAATGGTAGCATATTGAATTCATAATGTCCATCCGAAGTGCTAAAAGCCAAATAAGGTCTCACTTCAGGCTTCACTGGGATCTGGTAATAGCCTTTACTAAGATCCACCTTTGAAAAGTATTTTGCCTTGTTCAGTCTGGCAAATAACTGTTTTGTGTCTGGTAATGGATCCACTTGTCCTTCTGTGACAGCATTCAGTTTCCTGTAATCTATGCACAGTCTGTGTTCCCCAGACGGTTTTCTCAACAAAACGACACTAGAACTAAAAGATGATTCACTGTGCGAAATAATCCCCTCCTTCAACAAATACTCTATTTCTTCCTTCAATGCCTTCTCCTTCGCGAACGGAATAGAATAGGCTCTCATACAGATTGGGTTTGAGTCTACCAGTTTCATGTCATACTGTAGCAAATTTGTATGGCCTGGTTTATCTGTTAATACATCTGTATGTTCCTCCAGAACCTGTTGAACTCTCTCCCTCTGGTTTTTAGTCAGGTGCTTACTGACTTTTACCTGTGCTGCTGTTTCACAAGGATGTAATGGGTATTCATGTGAGGTGAGTGGTTCTTTTTGCATCTGGGTTGCAATAGCCAAGGTCAATAAGGGGGTGCTTTCCTGGAGTGGTCTGTCCAGATACTTCTTTAACAGGTTTACATGATAAACTTTCTCCTTCCCCTTTTTGTCAATTTTATAGTTTGTTCTAGACACCTTCTCTAGAACCGTATATGGACCTTGCCAACCAATTTGTAATTTATTCTGGCTTCCGGGTAGTAGAAGCAGCACCTTCTCTCCGACTGCCAGTTCCCTGTCCTTTGCCTTCCTATTAAAATATGCTGCATGTTTCTTCCTGGCTTGCTTCAAATTATCATTTGCCAGTTTCCATCCAGCTTTCAAACGAGTGGTCAGTTCGTTCACGTATTGATACGATGAGGTAACAGTCTCTTCCGCCTTCTCATCTGTCCAGGTCCTTAATAGAGCTTCTAATGGACCTTTTATTGGCCTCCCAAATAGCAGAGTTGCGGGAGCCATCCCGGTTGAACTATGTGGTACCTCCCGGTACGCAAACAATGCGGCGGGCAGGAATTGATCCCACAGATCCGGTTTTTCGTGTGCCAGCTTTCTCAGGATAGAAATGAGAGTCCCGTTGAACCTCTCTACCTGGCCGTTCCCTTGTGGATGGTACGGACTACAATGAAAGTGTCTGGCTTGAAATAGCTTAAAAACTTCTTCCGTTAGTTTCCCCTTGAACTGAGAACCATTATCCGTCAAGATTTGATGCGGGAATCCTAATCGGGTAAATATTGTAAGTAGTGCCTCTGCTACATGTTTTGAATCAATTGATGGCAGGGCTACCGCCTCTCCCCACATAGAACAAGTGTCCACCAGAGTAAGGATGTAACTGTTCCTCCTCTTGGTCCGAGTGAGAGGTCCTACAATATCCACTGCAACCCTCTCAAAAGGTGTTCCCACTATGGGCATTTCCCCTAGAGTTGCAGGAGCAGTCCAGTGCTTTGGAGCTACCCTTTGACATTCTGGGCAGGATTTGACATATCTTTTTATATCCTCCGTTATCCCTGGCCAGAAGTAATGACAAGCTATACGCTGTCCTGTGGCGCTGATCCCCATGTGACCACTGAAGGGAATCGCATGCCCGAGTTCCATCACTTTATCTCTATATGAAGTGGGAAGAACCAGCTGGTTGTGACCATTTGTTCCAGTTCCGGCCTTCCTGTATAAGAGTTTGTTCTTCATGAAATATTCCCCCTTGCTCGGAGGTGTGTGGCATTTGGGCAATTTTTTAAAACAGGGCTTGAGTGTCCTATCCTCAGCCTGCGCCTTCCTCATCTCCTCTGGATGAGCATTTATAGGTTCACCTTCTTCCTCCTTCTTCTGTGACCTGGTCTGCACTGTCGCCATGATCACAGGTTTCTCGGGATTCCCCAAGAAGACGTATCTACACCCCAATATCAGAGGGTAGATTGGTTCATCTATCACTGCTGCTCTGATTTCTCCTTCCACATAGCGAGTTTTCACCGTTATCCTTGCGATGGGAAGTGTCATGAGTGGTATGTCCTTAGTCGCCCCTTGTATTTCCACTGTTTCTGTGGTATACTGACTTGGGTCCACTAGGCTAGACTTCACAACTGAATCATAATCCAAACCTGTATCATAAAGGCACCTTATGGTGACCCCATTACAAATAACATCCTCACAAACTGGGGGGTGATAAGGTTCCTGTTGTCCATTAGGATTAACCTTTAATCTTTGCGTCCCCGACTTCATTGCAGCAATGTTTGAACGTTTCCTTCTACAAAATTCGGTGTTATGGTTATCCTTCTTGCACCATTTACACCATCTTTTTCCTTGGTTCAACGGTTTTCTTTCATTGAACTTTTGGTCATTGAACTGTGAGTTTCTGTCGCGATAGTCATTTCTTGGCCGCTCAAAGTTTGTCCTACCTTTATTTCCCTGCTCTCTATTATCAAATTTATTAAATTGCTGTGGAGCTTTAAAATTGTCTATGTGCTTCTTTTTAGCACCACTTACCTCTGCCTGAGCTGCCTGATACCTCTCAGCAACATTTAAAATTTCCCCCAACTTCTCTGCACCTTGTTCCATGAGAAATTTTCTCATGTCTGGAGCCATGGACTCTCTCAATTGCTCAATCATGATCATTTCTTTAAGATCTTGGGTCTTCCCCAGAGCCGTCCATTTCTCCAAATAGGTTTCTAGTCTAGCAGAGAATTGGTGGTATGTCTCCCCAGACAACAGTTTGGCATTTCTAAATTTCTTACGATAAAATTCACCATTCTTCTCGTACCTTAATAACAAAGCCTGCTTTAACATGTCATAATTGTCTTGGTCTTCCCTGTTCATTTTGGCAAATACTTCATAAGAAGTACCTCTCAATCCCTGTGATAGCTTTAAACTCCACCTCTCTCTCTCTAACCCATATGTAGTAGCTAATAACTCAAAACGTCCTAGGTACCCCTCTATGTCATCGTCTTTTTCAACAAAATGGTCTAAATGAAACCCCATAGCTGAGTTTGAGGCTCCCAGACTGGGCGTAGCATCTGAGGCAAAAGGGCTGGCACCATTTTCAGGAGCCGGGCCTTGTAATTCCAGCTCCCTTAGTCGTAATTCGTGCTCCCTTTGCAACCTTCTATCTTCTGCCTCCCTTTCGGCAGTCAACCTTTTTTCTTCTGCCTCCCTTTGCTGTCGTTTTTCTTCTGCCTCCCTTTGCTGTCGTTTTTCTTCTGCCTCCCTTTGCTGTCGTTTTTCTTCTGCCTCAATCTGCAGCCTCTTAATTTCTCTATCAGCCTCAATTTGTAACCTCTTCTCTTCAGCTACCTTTCTATCTTCCCTTTCAATATATTTATCACATTCAGCCGTTACATATTGAATTAAAATTTGACCATCCATTCCCATCTCCTTTGCGGTCAGCACAGCAGCTGATCGGAATTTTGCTAGCTCCGCCATACTTTTTAGACAATATAATAATATACAAGCTAAATCTCTAACCAGTAAATACACTAAGTACTTCTTATGACTATAGTCTAACTAATTCTAACTAACCAGTTAACTAATTAATTATCACTGGCTGTGAAGATTCACCAACTTTTATCTGCAGGGACACTTTTAATTTTAAAGGGAATTTCACAATTTTTTTTCCCTAATTTTATTTCTCCAACCAGGAGATCCTAATATTACTGTTGGGCTAATTATCCCTGGACAAGACCCCAATGTATGTAGTGGGTTTGATGGTATTGTATGATGGTGATATTACTAAATGTAATGTATGAGGCCAGCTGTGAAGGCTCCTGAGATAAAATGTAGTTGTGAATTGTCAGAAGGCCTTTCTTGCTACCACTACGACCTCACACTCAATTTTTTTTTCTTAATGAATGTGGCTATGTAAAATGTCTAGGGTAATGATATGTAATGTGGTGTGATAGTTATAGATACACCCACAGATATTTAAGCAGACTAATAATATTTAACAAATATTATAATACACTGAACTAACTCAAGAGTGTAAAATTTTTGATAGAATTATATTACATTTATTTGTTCTGGATCAAGTTTTATGTTGACCAGAACTTTTTTTAAAAAAGATTTAAAATTTATGAAAGAAATGCATGGAATGTTACATAATAAATGCAAGAGTGTACATATATAAGTACTAGACTAGTTAGTTTTATTAAAATGTTCTAGTAGTCATCTACTTGGGAGGATAGTTAATGCTTGTGCTGTTGGGGTGGCCTCATCACACCTGTCTATATTGACTACACAGTGTCCAGTAAATTGCAGGAATTTTATGGGGTATTAGTAACTAAAAGGCGTTGGTGAACTTCCAGCAGACCAGAGGCTCACTCATCTTGCATATGTAGCTCTGGTGCTGAAATCTGGTGGTCCCACCTCTCCGTGCTGGCGGGCAATAATAGTGGTCTCTGTCACAACGTACTGCACAGATACACTCGAGTAAAATCACCAACTGAATGGACACCGCCTTGTTGACAACTGAAACTCACAGCTCTGCAATCAAAGTATTGGCTATGTGTCAAAATTCTATTCTCTACCCACGTCTGGACACAACACGGACACAACAACCACATCATACAGACAGGTCAGATCTCTCTGACCAAACAGCACATTTACCATGGTGGTTTTACATCAGATAGGTCCTCCCAGACTATAGATTCTGAAAAATATTTATTAGTTTCCTTCCCTAAAAGTGGATAGGTAATATGTTTCATTATTCTCAACACTTGATCTGTCTTTCCTAACCCTTGCTGGAGTTTATGTATATTGTTGGTCCCTAGACCCTGACTTGGGCGGGGGGTCTAGAGCAAATCCCTACTTGTTTGTAAGGCTAGATTATGATATGGCAGTATCAAATCACTCGAACATTAAACAATATTCAAAATATACAAAGAAATAATTTCAATCTTACCAGATTATGAATAAAGAACACAGAAATGCTAGCAAAACTCAGCTGAGCTGCTGGCTATAGTATGGCGTCCCTGAACTTATTTCACTTTCTTTCATTTGGAAATCACCACACTTTAAAATACTGTGTCTATCATCGAACAACTATTGAGGAATGGCCCCACTTGCGCGTCTGAGCGCCGATAAAATGATTGTCTGTGGCCAATCACTGCCTAGGTTTATTTCAAATTCAAATTTCCTACCCTAAAGTCATTTCAGTCATGCTTCAGTCAAGTATGGATGTTTATCTGTTAGTCTGTCCGTCTCTACTTGTTTTTTTTCAAAACGTACTTGATTTTTGAACCAACCTTTCTCTCCCCTCCAAAATTTTGTCGTTAAAAGTTATATTTAGACACAGCTCCCACCAATGTCCCTTCGCTTCCCTACTAAGTAGATTTGAACACCTGCGTCTCGAGGTCGTGTTTTTTTGTGCAAATAGCGACACTTTTTATTCCATACAGTCTGTCGCTGATGTGAACAACACTGTCTTTTGTCATTATCTTCAATATTATCTATCCGTCTGTAAAATTAAGAACATATTAGTTCACTGCTCAGAATGGGCCATCCGGCCAGCTAATTTTTATATTCCTAACATTAATATTACGAAAAAGTTACTTTTTAATTTTTGTAATATTCCAAACATCTGCGTTCTGCCGCTGAATTCAAATCAAAGGCTTGGTATCGCAAAAGCGACCAATAAATGACTGTGGCGTAACATATCCAAGGTCCCTTCTGTCGAGTTCCTTACTTTATGTCAACTTGGGAAACGTGACTTTTCTCCGTTTCCCCCCCAATTGCGTCTCCTTAGCCTTTCTAGTCTCACGCAATCTTTCCAGTCATATTTTTTTCCTTTTATCCGCCGTTCCCCTCCTGTCTAGCAAGTCAATTTTTATGGAGGGTGATGACCCGCGGTCTGGGCGATCATGTACTATCAGCAGCCTACGCATTATGTTTTTATCCTTACATGTTAT
Organism: Oreohelix idahoensis; assembly: GCA_024509875.1. NCBI lineage: Eukaryota > Metazoa > Mollusca > Gastropoda > Stylommatophora > Oreohelicidae > Oreohelix > Oreohelix idahoensis. The sequence continues at coordinate 144,823 of JAMPIV010009610.1, forward strand.
CTTTGGAGGTATTTTACCGTTGTATCTCTGTCAATTTCACTACACTGTGGGATCAAGTATTACACCGTTTTCAAATGACCAGTGCTTCTCTGCAATCTTCTGACCAAGATTTGAATACAGCTTGTGCACTCTATGAATCCCTGCGGGGGTATATTCCAGCTATGCGGTCTACGAGACATGAGAAGGCGCTGAAGATGGATAGGATACACACTGAGCAAACTTGCTTATAGCTTTACCAGGCAGTCCTTCGGGACGCGCCTCGCCAAGACGAGGCAAAAATTTTACATTAAAAATAATAAATAAACAAATACCCATGCTACCAGTCTGCCTGCGAAAATGCATAATAGACTAACCCGCAACCCCTACCTGTCAAATGTACTAACCCCACCCGCAGGCGGGAAAAAAAATTATTGTAAGAAAAAAAAAGTAAGAAATAGTACGGTGCTCGAATTGGGTAATAAATTGCCAAAATATTAATTTGACGGTGAATTACCGCACAAGTACCCTTTAATTTACCAGACACGAGTTTGACGCCTTATTAGCGTGTGTGGGTTTTTTTTTTTTACGTACGCCCGCTATTACTCGAGGCGAGATCACCGGTTAGTATATCTAACCTGAGACTGATTTTTACGTGAGTATCCCTGTTTTCCCTGTACACTGACAGGTGTCCACTCGCCATTCAGGCAGATACTCGCCGTCTTCGGAGGGTACCAATCAGAGCTGGGTCGGCTCAGGAGCCGCCAGACCCTGGTCGACGACACTGCTTCAAATGTCTTCGCCAGGGCTCGAATTAATCCAGCCCAAGTCCCGGTCGACGACACTGATTCAAATTTCTCGCCCGGGCTTGAACCTAGATCACCCGATCGCCAGCGCAGTGTGGTAACCATTACACGAGCGTGGCTCCCAGCGTTGTGTGGTATTAACGACAGAAAAGCTATGGGTGTCATTATTCTTTTATCTTTACGTTCCTTATGGAGCATGGAGCCTCCGCTGCAGCTGGCTCCCTTGAAGAAGGGATGAGGAGTCGGCCAAAACATTTTCCGACTCCGGACAATTTAGAAGTCCGAATCCAACTACAGTTTTTTTTTCAACTAGTGATATGGCATAACATTATGCCCTTATATGGAGTTATATGTATAAGTATGGTATGTGTGTGAATACATGAATATGTGGCTTTCGTAGACTACATTTTAAACTATTGACATGGCATAACATTATGCACTTATATGGAGTTATATGTATAAGTATGGTATGTGTGTGAATACATGAATATGTGGCTTTCGTAGACTACATTTTAAACTATTGACATGGCATAACATTATGCCCTTATATGGGGTTATATGTATAAGTATGGTATGTGTGTGAATACATGAATATGTGGCTTTCGTAGACTACATTTTAAACTATTGACATGGCATAACATTAAGCACTTCATTCATTCATAACCCTCCACTCCCAAAGGAGCACAGGCCTTCAACAAACACATGCCAAGTCCTCTTGTCACGTGCCATCATCTCAAGTTCTTTCCACGTTCTCCTTATCATTTTCACCTCTGTTTCCAGCTCTCTTCTCCATGTGCTTCTTGGTCTGCCTCTGCTTCTCTTGCCCTGGGGATTCCAGAACAAGGACTGCCTTGTAATGCTATCAACAGGTTTCCTCAGTGTGTGTCCTATCCGTCGCCATCGTCTTCTTCTCATCTCTTGTTCCACTGGCACTTGTCTAGTTCTTGTCATCAGTTCTACGTTGGTAACCTTGTCATACCATTTTAATCCCTCTATTCTACGCAAGCACTCATTTATGAAAGTCTAGCTTTTTGGTAATTATATAGAGTTATATGTATAAGTATGGTATGTGTGTGTGAATAAATGAATACGTGGCTTTCGTAGACTACATTTTAAACTATTCATTCATTCATACAGTAATATAAAATAACAAATCATCCACACCTGCACACAGATGACTGCTTTGCCAAACACTATGAGGCAAAATAGTTCCATTTTAACAATGACGGGAACATTGACAGTGTATTTAGTTTATTTTCATTTCTTGTATGCTTTTTCTAATGTGCCAACAAATTTAAAAACGTTATTTATGATCAGAAGCAACTGACATTTTCCTACATTACGTAAAAATGGTTGTACTTTAACAGGAAAGTTGTTTTAGCAGCTCTACTATTTTAAAATGATTTTTTTTTTCCTTTCAAATTATTTTAAGCAACCCCCTCCCTTGCATGGATCAAACGTCACTCTGCCTGACTTAAGTCTCGTAAAATTCGGAGTCGGAGACAGGCCATTTTTTACCTACTCTGACCCAGAATCCACTAAAAAATGACCGACTCCACAACTCCACAGCCCTGCCTTGAAGGAAACATGCATCCGGGCATTTGTGAGCTTTTGTAGATGGCGTTTAGAATTGAAATGATGAGGTTGTCAGCCCGTGCACAACCCAACCTTACTTGTCTCTTACGACATACCTGACGTTTGGGCGGGAAATCTCCGGAATGTCTATTCTTTCTGTCCTTTCTATTGTCTAGTGAGCAACCAATTGGCTACGTGGTTACAGCGCTTGCCTTTTACGGCAAAGCTACGGGGTCCAGGATCGAAACCTGGAAGCGTCACGCTACATCTACCGAGCTGTAAATTGGTACCTGCCTCTGTTCTCGAGTTAAGGAAGGCAAAGGTAGCGAGGAAGTGAAGTAGTCACCCTGAACCTAGTGTGGCAGTCTCTAACACTTCACTCCATTACGGAAGTATCTGTTATGGGATTACCCTTACCTTTTTATCTTTTCATTGTCTAGCGCTCCCCCCTCCCCCTTTCAACTATCTTACTTACAGGTGCTCATCGTTTACCTGTTTCATTGTTATTTCTTCATAACAGGTAAACAAAGGTGCTTTTACTTATATATCAACCAACTGCCACCTAAAATACCATATCTTAAGTTGACAGCCAGCGTAAGAAATGAGCCAAGATTTCGGAACAAAAAAATGAAGGATAACATAGTAACGAAAAGAAATGAAAGAAGGCCTACAGAAGCAGACAACCATCTTATATTTCTCATTGCCAGCATTACCTGAGGCAGTTTAAGAGCTGCTGTTATCTCTTCCAATCATACACGTCGAATTTGGTGAGCACAACTAATCTTCCAGCAGCGAGTACAACATACCCGACTGGGCTTAAGTGTGTACAGAGTGTACAGATGAATCCATTTCGCTAGATAGCTTTCATTTATCGGGCCAATTTCCAGGATAATGTTGCATAAAGAATAGTTTTCATAATTCCAAGAGTTCATGTGAACTTTAAGAAACAAAAAGAAAGTAAAAAGTAAAAGGAAGGAAAAGAAACACGAACGCCCCATGGCTGTTTGTTTTGCTTTTTGTTTTATCATCATCGCCATCATCGTCATCAGCGAAAATCGACTACAATGGATCTCCAACGTCTTCTGTCTCTTGTCTTGGTGGTGCACTCTGTTAAGACTCTTTTCTGTCCATCTCTTGATGTTATCTTCCTACTAATATCGATATCTTCCTATTGCACGTTTGCCTTCAACTCTTCCTTCCATTACTGTCCTCTGTAAGGTGTTATGTCTTTATATATGACCAAAATATTTTTAATGTCTAATCATGATCATTAATTCTCTTTTCACCTATAGGTTTTCTAAGAATTCTTTATTTGTTTCTTCTTTTTCCTTGAGATGTGCCCTATTCTTTTATATGACCACAGGTCAAGGACCAAAGTTCTTTCTTACAATTGCTTGTTTATAATCCACGTTGCTATACCATACAGCAATAAAGAATAAATATTTGATGATTGTGAGTTTTACTTCGTGAGTTAACTGTTTATATGTTTGTATTTGTCTCACGTTTTGTTTTGTCAAAAGTAGTCAATTACAACACACGACAACAATACTTCGTTAAATAATAGAAGTTGAGCAAATGTGGAGTGACGTTGTAACTTTTAAAACTTACTGTAGTTATGGCATTGATAACTAACCAGTGAGAACTAGTTTTAATTTCTCTATAAAGTTATCTACGATCTTTAATCTTTTATCTACGAATTTTCAAGAACAGAGAACCAACTCACTGTGTATGTAGCTACGGGCAACTAAGAAGGGGTGTGCAAATGGACAAGCAAAATCACTGTGTTAAGAGAAAGAAAAAACAGCTACACAGGCAGCACTGCAGTAACATATAAAGTGTTAGTACAGGCTTCCTGCAGTCGCCCTGGCCGCTACACGCTTCCTAACCTGTGAGAACTGGAGCAATAGGAAACACTTGAAACGTATTTTAAAATGGATATTTTTTTTAAATCAAGGGCTTTAAAAATTACAACCTGATTATCTTTTTTTTATATTTTATTTAAAAGGTGCAGCAATATAGAGGGAGTCAAAGAGACAGACAGTGATGACAGTATGAATAAATATCTTATATTTACATGTAGCAGTAGATAATGGAGTCGGTTACATTTGCAGTAACTTGACAGATTTGGTTACCCAGGTCATTCGCCCTTTAAATAAAGATGGGGAGACGGAGTAATGGAAGGTTTATCTTAAATTGTGTGTGCATATGCTTTTTTTTCAATACGTACCAAGGTAAGATTTTGAAAGATATCCGTACATTTATAAAACATGTTGTGATAAAGCAGCTGTTAATTAATTAGTCAAATTTCAGCCCACTGGCCTTTTTCACTTCTCCCCATGTCATTTTTTTTTTTTACTTGTTGGTCCATAGATTTATAACCAATGCATTCAGACAAATGACCACAAGAAAATTAGGGCCGTGGTCAAGACATACAGCAGACAAATCACGACATAATTATCTCCGCCATCTGTTACGGGGTGGACGGACTCATCATCATCATAATAATAATAGTAAAATGAAAGAGCACGGACGTTAAAGACTGGACCAACAATTAGAAGAAGATCGGGGAAAAATAAGACAGCTAAATAACAGTAGACAGTGACGCTGGAAGAGAAAGATAAAAATAAACGAAGAATAAGACTGATAAGAGATGATTACTATAAACACGCTTAGCTCAGCGTTTTATTAACCCATTTAAAGGTGCTTTGAAATGATCTATAGACGATCTGCGACTTAATGTAAGCCATTCGATTTGATCTCTTACAAAACGGTTCCAAGTGACGAGAAGTTGACATCAACACCGGCAAGAACTTGAGTAAGTCAAAGAATATGAAATGTAAGTTTCAGCTCAGCGGCGCCCAGTGATATCCCCTTCCATACTGTTCAACTTTCAAGTATGCAATTATTATTCTTGTGTATTTCCTTGTGTGTCCCTTATGAAGTATAGATCCGCCACTGTAGATGGCCCACTTACAGGAAGCATGTATGACATCATATTTGTTTTCTTGTGTGTCCCTCATGAAGTATAGATCCGCCACTGTAGATGGCCCACTTACAGGAAGCATGTATGACATCATATTTGTTTCCTTGTGTGTCCCTCATGAAGTATAGATCCGCCAATGTAGATGGCCCACTTACAGGAAACATGTATGACATCATATTTGTTTCCTTGTGTGTCCCTCATGAAGTATAGATCCGCCTGTGTAGATGGCCCACTTACAGGAAGCATGTATGACATCATATTTGTTTCCTTGTGTGTCCCTCATGAAGTACAGATCCGCCACTGTAGATGGCCCACTTACAGGAAGCATGTATGACATCATATTTGTTTCCTTGTGTGTCCCTCATGAAGTATAGATCCGCCACTGTAGATGGCCCACTTACAGGAAGCATGTATGACATCATATTTGTTTTCTTACAGCGGTAATTTCTGGATCGCCATAATGAAGTTGCCAGCCGCATGCGCAACCACATATTTGTCGTCTGCTGCGACACGTCTGAGGGGGACAGTAGACCTATTATTTCTGTGTCTCCTCAGATACCCCCAGAAACTACAACAATAAGCTTCACAATATATTACTGGAAACTTGGAATCGTTCGATTGAAGAAAGTCAACACAGTGTATTCTAGAATCTCAAAATAGTTGACTTTGAAACTGTAAAATCAGTCCACATAGTCATAGTATCGCTTGTGTCTTAAATATTCTTTCAAATTACTTCACAAATTAAAGATCTGCTCCACCCAACCCCCACCCCTCCCCTATTTTTTCAGCAGTTGCTGGGGTGCGAGAATTTTGTTCAGCATCATCATACGATTTCAATTGTGACCAATCAAAAACAGTGCACCCTACACTGACAACCCCAACTAAAAATAGTTGCTACCCCACACCGACTATCCCAACCAAAAACAGTTGCTCCCCCACACCGGCTGCCCCAACCAAAAAAAATTTCACCACACAGACTCCTCGTACCAAAAATAGTTCCACTACACAGACTCCTCCTACCAAAACAAGTTCCACCACGCAGACACAGACTCCTACCAAAAACAGTTCCCCCATACCGACCCCTCCTACCATAAACAGTTCCCCCACACCGACTCCTCCTACCAAAAACAGTTCCACCACACAGACTCCTCCTACCACAAACAGTTCCATCACACAGACTCCTATCAAAAACAGTTCCCTCACACCGACCCCTCCTACCAAAAAAGTTTCCCAACGCGCTCTCAACCGAAATTAGCTGCCTGATACTCACTCCCCTGCCATCAATGATACCTATACCTTGTAGCGGTATGGCAGCTTGTGTACCCTGACAATCCCCAGAGCTATGCCAGTGGGAGTTTTACTCCTGGTAGGTTCAACCAAGCTGGACTGGTCTGCGTGGGTAGGGGTCAGACAAAAGCTGGTACCCTGGTCCTCCAGGTTGGGGGTTTTAGCACAGGGCCGACACCCCTGTCTATGTAAAAAAAAAATCGCACATGTTACGGAAACGGCAACAAACGGAAAAACTTTGATGCGGGACGGACATCCGGAGTCTCAGGCTCGTATGACTGCCAGTGGTGAAAGACAAAAGGAAGCCATTGGCATGAAAACGGATGCCCTGACCGCAAAACACGAAACCAGAGTTGGATTTTGGAACGTCAGAACTATGAATGAGGCAGGAAAGCTGAGACAAATCACAGCAGAGATGAGGAACTACAAATTACATATAATGGGAATAAGCGAGAGCAGATGGACAGGAACGGGGAGAAATAAAAACAGCTACAGGGGAAACAGTACTTTATTCTGGTAGAGAAAGCACAACGAAGGTGTAGCCATTATCTTGAAGAAAGGAATGGAAAGGTCTTTACTGGAATGGAAACCCATCAACAACAGACTGATAAGAACAAGACTGAGAGGGAGATTCACCAACACCACAATTATACAATGCTATGCACCAACAAATGACAACGATGAAGAGATCAAGGACGAGTTCTATCAACAGGTACAAACGGAAATGGAAACTGCACCCAGGTACGATCTTATTATAGTAATGGGAGACCTAAATGCGAAAGTTGGAACACACAATAATTATAACGAAAGAGTAAAGGGGAAATGCGGCAGTGGAACAGTAAATGAGAATGCATTATTAACAACCTGGCATTGGAGGAACACTTTTTCCACACAAGGAAGTGCACACGTTAACGTGGGAATCACCAACGGACGGGACAGAAATCAGATAGATCACATAATGATCAATGGCAGATGGAGACATGCATTACAAGACGTGAAAGTAAGAAGAGGCGCAGATGTGGGAAGTGATCATCACCTAGTAGTAACAATGTAACCGGGGCAGGTGTTCCTTAGGACTGGAACGGCACCATATTACATCATGTGGCAGTGCCGGTATATGCAGTATTTTCAGTTTACTTTACAGAAAGCAGATGTTTAACTGGCCTAATCACCAGAGATTTAGATTTCTCTCTTAAATTTGTGTTACCAGGTTCGATTTTCTTCTCTTAGGTGTTGATGTAGCGAATTTAATTGAAATGGATAGATTTCTTATCTAGATCTCAAAACTGTAGTAATTCACCTTTTCAACAGCGTTCGATTTCATGCAAAACTTTTAATATCTTTCAGCATGAAACTTAAAATTTCAACAAAGTCTGGAATTCAGAACATTTTTACAATAATAAGTATAATAAAATTCTATCATCTCATCAGATGCTTTCATCGATGCAAGAATCCCTTTTTGCATCTTTGTCTCGTAGGCCTACTCAATTGTCAAATATGGCGAACCTTCTCATTCCACCGTGTTCCTTCCTTTAAGTTACAGTCTTATTTTAGGTTCGACGACATTTACCCATCTCCTCAGATTTGTCCTTGATTTCTTTATCGTCATAAGCATTCCTTGAGTTAAATGCTTTCCAACACAAGAATATTTTCTACTCTACATGGTTTGAGGTGTAAGACATTTTTTTGCAAATTGACTCAAATCCTCGAGCCTAGTTCTGCTGCGACTAGGGTTGGGAGCTCTATTCAAAATACATATTTAACGATTGTCACTACTTACGCCAGTAAGAAATATATATATATATATATAACCACTCAATGTCCTGAAATACACATTTTATAAGAAATGTTGAAGTTTGATTTTCTCAAACTAAGAAATATGTAGAGCTGGACCAGATACGACCTCTTGAGTTGCGCTCTTTCATTCTACTGCCAAATGGCGTTGTTGTTCCACTTTCCCCGGGGTAAATCTGAGCTATCCGATTGGTCAGGGGAAATCACCCAATTATTAGAAATGGCGTGTAGAAGCGACTCTACCCTAAATATGTGACACTATTTATTATTTTCTGTTTCTCATAAAATATAAAATTATGGGGTGGTCTGTGCTTCCTCTGTCTTGTAAGAATATAGTCTGTTTCCAAAGGAACAACTATGTACACGGCCACATATAGATCCCGGGGCTCCGCAAATGTATCCCGTAGGGAGACATTTGAGTACTATCAATAACAAAAATCCATCCCCAAAAATTTCTAAGTTCAAAAAAAATTTTCCAGAAAAATTTAAAGTTGAAAAATTTTTCTAAGTCCAAAAATATTTCCAAAACTTTTAATTTAATTCCTATACTGGGGTCCTATGCCTATATGAGGTCGTCTGCTATGTAAAAAAAAACTAGTAGTGGACATCAACTTCAAAAAGTGTAACTTATTCATCACATCATAATATTTTTCACCAAATTTACAAATTGGCAACACTGCCCAACAAAATCTGCAAAACACTCATAAGGTCATCACTAAAAAAAATGTGACGAGTGGCAACACTGGGGAATGAACAATAAACTATCTTATTTGCAGAACTTAGCTGGATTATCATAATCTATTACATTTCATTCAAAAATATAGTTGATTACATTCTCTTGGATGTGGTAGGGGTGTTATCTCTTTTCTGTACTGTTATTTGCTCCATATTAAAAGCCTGCAAGTACTAAAAAAAATGTTTTTTTTTTTTTTTTTTGGCGTACTTATTTATTCTATTTCCCAAGTACTCTGCAATATTCCAAGAAATGTCCAAAATCTCTAATTCCTATGGTAATGGCAATCCACTTTCATAGAATAGCCGATGTTTTCATGGGTACTCATCATCTTCTTCTTCTTTTTTTTTTTTTTTGTGAATGAGCCACTTGCTCATTATTACATGTAGAAAACATCTCTAAACATAATATGCATATTTATCAGACGATAATACGACCAGCATCATTTTTATAAGTAATCATTTTTCACAATAAAAGCATTGAAACCTCATGGCTTATCCTTATTTATCTATCTGAATGTTTCCTTGTTATAGACATTTTCTAAATGGTAAGTGTATAAATTCGTTCTAAGTCCGTCACTGTAGAAAATGTTCTATATTACATTTTTTTTTTTTTTCCTTCAAAATATGTGATGTTTGTTTCCAATATCCGTACGTCTGGTGGTGATCCTGTCCATTAGTCAGTTATTTCTAATCATTCCTTCTTTTCTGTCAATACAGTATATTTTTTTTTTTTTTGAACTCTTCCCTAGAAATATTATTTTATATATATATTTATTCTTCAAAGATCTTCTTTGACTTCCCATACATCAATTTTCAAACATCACATTATTCAGCAACCAACAGACGAATGTGTTACTATCATATTATGAAATATAAGGGAAAAGAAAAATATAGTTTCCAAATCATCATGAATTTTCTACATTGGGTTCCGTATTACTTTATTTTCTCTTTTAAGACAACTGCTTATACTCTTGACAATATGTATCCATGTTGTCACTCTCGAGGCATCCTTGTATACAATTTATATTTGTCTCCTTTTTTTTTTTTTTCATAACACCAATGTATCATTTATGGTGTTCCAATATCATTGTATCTATTCTAGTCCTCCTGTTATCTTGAGAATTCATCCTTAGTAACTCCCTATGTACCTTATCTAGCAATACCTTTATGCAAAACACATCAAACAATTATTTATGGAACTATCAACTGAGATGTAAGAACTTTTGACAATATGAGATGAAAAAAAAATTTTGGGGTCATCACTCAAAAAAAAATGTGACATAGAAAGGAAGAAAATAATCAACTGATCGTGAGGAATCTACAATATTCTCGTAAGACAAAGTTCCTGGCACTCTGACTACTATTTATCCATATTATTTCTGGTTATCCTTGCATACAGTGTACCTGTTACGCACGGATCATTATTATTTTTCGTTTGTATAAACATTTTTCGTATGTATGATCATTTTTTGACTGAAATGTATATTATATATATTTTACAGTCAAAGGGACAGAACCCGAGATATTGATACTGCTATTTTTTATGAGTTTACCTCCTCTTGTATAGAGACACGTTCGGTCTATAATTTCTTGAACGAAGCGTGACCATATCTCCTTATTTGGTAGTATCAGTCAACTATGGTAGATGTCTGAAAACCTGTCTTAACGTTTCTGTTCATGACCATAAAAGGCGCGACTGTGTAAGACTTTTATCTCGAATGTTCTTAGAATCGTCTAATGTGAACGGCGACTCAGATATTGTTGTTCTGCGCATGTCTCGACTTGGAGAGTTCGTTTGTGGTTCCGCCCAGCTCGGGGCAGTTAAGAAATGGTCTGAGTAGCGAGCAGACGCAACCTGCGGCTTGTGTTTTTCATTCTCGGACTTTGGTGTTTTTTTCTGGACTTTTGTGGTGGTTTAGTTTAGGCTTCGGCTTAAGCTAGCCTTTGTGACTTTTTTTTTCGTGCTTAATTTGGTTTCAGTACCAAGAAAAGAAATATAAGAATGTCCGCACCTTTTGTGCCTGTGATCATGATCAATGCAGAAGAAGATCTAGAAGGAGGTATGCTCCATAGGCCAGGGACACTGGTTATTACTATTACTGGGCTGCAGGCCAATAGGGCATCCTACTCCCTGATATCTAGTATTATGGCAGGACCGGCTGGCGTCGGAATGAGTGGCATAGCCACCTTGTATCGTTTTGAGGGGCCCTACAGATGGTACGCCACTCTGACAGCGGCGGCACAAATAAAACATTACCAAGGCCTGCATGGCAAGAGGTTCGAGTGGACCAACCCCCAGATGAGCATCTATATAGAGCATCTGGATAAAGAGAAGTCCAAAGGGACACTGAACTGGATGCCCCCCACTATAAAGCCAGAAGCGGTGAGGAGAATAGCGGCCGAAGTGTCGGGCGACAAAGATGTGGAGGTGAGCAGAATTAAAAATGCCCAGGATAAATGGCTCTTTTTATACCGGCCAACAGAACATCAAATACCGCACTTTGTGCACCTTAAGGCCGCAGAAGATAAAATACTGAAGGTATGGGTGTCTCTACCCGGTAGACGAACCCAATGCACTATTTGCGGACTGGACACACACTGGGTTAGCCAGTGCCCAAGAAGGCGGGCGGCCCCAACTAAGGCCAAACAGACCAAAGAAGAAGAGGCAGTCGGGAACAAAACGCCGGCTGAGCAGAACAGGAGGAGTGAGTTCCTCGCGTCAGAGAGCGATGCACTTGAGTGCCACACAGCAGAGAGCCCTGAAGCAGATACGAGTAAGGAAGTTGACTTTATAGATGTGCTCTCTAGGAAGGGAGAGAAGAATAGGAAAAGACTTTTGCGCCAGACAACAGGGCCTGTTAAACCCAAAGAGGTGAAGCGAAATAATAGTACTTCTCCAAGCAAGCGCTCACCGAGCAAAGAGGATCTCCCCCCATCACCCAAGGTGACTGCAGAAGAGTCCTGTCATGAAGAGGCAGCGTTGACACCTGTTGTTGACGAACGAAGATCCCAGCCAAATAGCCCTGACAAATCACCAACTCAGTCATTTGTGTCGGGGGCCTTTAGACCGGATCCGGAAGTGCCAGGGGCACTTCTAACACAAGACAGTATAAGCGGTAACTGGGCGACCATGACTGAAGACGAGGCCATGGAGTCGATGACCACCCTGTACATAGATGGGCAAGAGTTTGAAGATGTGAGTGACTAATGAGCCTACACCTACAAGTCTTTCTTCCCGGCACTGGGGCCCAGTGCAAGAAGTTACTTCCAGACTTCAAGCAGGTGAGACGAGTGAGGACGAATGGTGCAGGTGAAGGCACGCCTGAGCTGCACCCCGAAGCTACCCTCCCCTTTGAGCCTGTTAGAAGCTTGAAAGATAGACTACCAGTGCGTGGGAAGATGTGCCCCCTCAAGTGGACCCAAGTGAAACTGTCCATAAAAATAAAAATAAAAATGTATCTTATTACAGTAAAGTGTGCCAACACCCATAGTTTAGGAGTGGTGTTAAAATGTATTATTAAGAGTTGTGTTTATGTAAATAGTGTTTATGTAAATAGTTTTTTGATAGTTAGCTTGTCCACAATACACACACTTTAACATGCGCACAGTTTCATTTAAACAGTCAACTCCTCCCCCCCTTACTGGGGTGGAAATGTTAGGCGACGCAGTTTCATCTGCGTCCAGCCTAAATTATCAGTGCGGAACGGATAGTCAGCCCCAGGTCACTATTCCGTCAATTAGTCATGTGATGGGACCGAAAAGGAGACGCCCGCCCCCTACCTGTTTCTAGGCAGATTTATCGCCCATATTAGGAGACGCCCGCCCCCTACCTGTTTCTAGGCAGATTTATCGCCCATATTTTCGATGTGCGCGAAGCATGCTTGGATGTAAATTATTCAAGATTGATGAAAATGCCATAATAATGCATTTAAATTAAGTTGTGGTGTAGAATTGTGTTATATTAAATAGCTGTAGGTTTTATTTGTGTTTTCGCTATTCCTAAGCGATAATCGCGAGTGTTATTTAAGTAGCGCGATTACGGCGCGCGCGGAGTAAGTGAGTGTTTAGGCTTAGCAGTCTATAAAAAGCGTGCGGTAGCCAGCAGCGACCTTTCCTAGTATTAGCCCAGCCGAGAGAACAAACGAGGCGAGGCGACCAGTGAAGGTAGCAGATGGACCAGAGCACGTAAGCTGTAAGTCTTAGCGCATTTTGTAGAATTTAGCATTCGTGTTCTATAAGTCTGAATCAGCACGTGAGTTAATTTAAATTAGCTTTAGTATTCTGTAGTTTTATTATTAGTATTCAGCGTGTCTGTTCTAATGTTTAAATGAAAAAGTGAATGTGTTTCCAGGACCTGATAATTTAGTCTTAAAATATAATTGAGTGGAGATAATGTGCGGGTAGATTTCACTAATGCTAAGTCCAGATTGCGGCTGTAAGAGCGATTATTTCATTCATCAGAAAGGCAAATTTAGTAGGAAACTATTTCGTACATGAAACTGGACAGAGAAGCGATTTTTTACTTTAATTTAGATGATAACATATTATATTAGATAATATCAAGATGGCGGCCACGTGGTCATGAAAAGCGGCGCAAGGAGTCTGCATTTAACACTCTTAGTTATCACTTAATGTTACGCCATGTGGCACGTTGTGTATTTAGTCCCAGTTTGGTTTAAGTCGAGAATAATTATATTGTATTCTTTATGTAAGAGTAATTTAGTGTATTTCACGTTTATTGATAATTCTACTGTATATTTAATGGGTTACTGTGAGGTGAGAATATGTATTTAGATTTCTGGAGAGCGCGAGGCCACTCCTTTGTTGAGACATGTGTTTCTCTGGTTGCTCCCGGCGGAGCATGGAAACACCAATGTGGCTGGTGTCTATCACAAGCCGACAAGAAGCATTTTTATGCTATGGCAGTGATTTGTTTCGGTAACGATGTGTTTCGTGTGATGAGATTCTCAGTCGCACCAGTCGTCACATACGACATGCTTCAGAATGCAGTAACGAATATTGAGATAGATCAGTTACGAGGTAGTAGCTTATTCTCATTACTGAGAGTATTTGTTGTACATACAGTTGAATATTATTCTATGTCCATTTTATGATTATTTAATTATGGTTATGTGAGGAATGGTTGTGAGAGCACGTGGGCTCACTTCAAGGTAAATATTTCTCTTCTCCGCTCCTGAGGGAGCATGGGGCCAACAGTGTGGTTTGCCTCCATATTAAGTATTCATATGCTAGGGCAGTAGTGTTTCGGTAGCAATCTGTGTTACATGGTGAGATTGCCAACCCCATGCACAACACCATACTAGTCGCATTGGACGACATGCATGAGTGTGTGTGTGTGTGATAGCTGAGTGTGTGCTCTTGCAGTAGTGGTTTCCGTAGCAACCTGTGTTACATGGTGAGATTGCCAGCCCCACGCACAACACCTTACTAGTCGCATTGGATGACACACATGAGTGTGTGTGTGTGATAGTTGAGTGTGTCAGGTGGCGGCGTAGGACAGTTTGACAGGTGAGAGCGTGGTGTTTCTCATTCAGTATTATATTATGATTTTAACTATTCTGTGCTTTGTTTGCTTCTTCAGATTAGCATCGGGCACTGTTGGGTGTTTTGTTGGGTTTTGTGATGTTCGCTAGTTTATTTGTTTAATGTTTGCTTTGTCACTGAATGGGCTATAAAAATAAATATAGCCCCTGCCTCTAGAATCAAGAGTTTTATTGTTGTTCGGGTCGGTGCGAGTGTGACAAGAGAGTGATATCACACATCACAACATAATCATCATCATTATCTCGCCCACCCTACCACAATTGGCGTCGTCGGCAGGATAGGCAGACAGTGACACTGAGCAAACAGCAAGCGAACAAATATAGTAAACACCCAGCAGTGCGGTCCGGCAAAAAGATGGCCGCGAGGAGCACACGTGCTACGAGCAAAGGGGAGCATGAGGATGCAGATCCAACACAAGTGGTCGGGGCATCAGTGGTGCCAACTGAAGGAACAGTAGCAGGTCCACTGCCCCAGGCAGGACACGGGCAGTACATGTTGGTGTCAACCCACAAGAAAGTGAGGACTTTTGGAGAACGCACAGGGCCAAACGCGGAGGACTATGCAAGGGAGGTTAGAGCTGCGTGGAGGTCCGGCTACATGAGTAAGGAGGATCAAACCGATGTGATACTCGACAGTGTGACCCCAGTTGTCCGCAGGGAGCTGCGGATACAAGTAAGAGACAATGACCCGGAGGCAATGCTTCAGGCCATACTCAGGGTGTATGGAGAATCGAGGAGCACCCAAGAACTAATGGCACTATTCTATTCAGCGTACCAAGGGCCACGGGAATCGGTGAGTGAGTTTGCCTATAGGCTGCATGAGATATTTGAGCAGGCAGCAGGGGCGCAGGAGAAAGCCAGTGGTGTCAAGCTTGACGAAACAGTGCTAAGGGACCAGTTTGTTGCCAGTCTAAGGGACGACTTGACGCGGAGAATGATGGAGGACAGGGTCCGGCACGACCCTGCAGTATCATTTGTGTCCATAAGAGATGATGCTCTGAGATGGACTGGGAGTGGTCAAACAGCAAGAGCTGGGATAGCCACAGTCACAGCATCCGACGAAGAAATGGCACCCTGGTCACATGAAGGAAACGCCCTAGTGGAGCAACTCAGAGCAGAGGTCGCACAGCTGAAGCGCCAGATGGCTGAAATGCAAGACAGGCAGAGAAGGCCGGCGAGGGCCATCCGATGCTTTCGGTGCAAAAATTTAGGGCACGTCCAGAGGGAATGCCCACAACAGGCACTAAACTAGACCCCTCTGTGGCTGGGAGTCAGGCTGTGGAAGGGGAGCTTTGTGACTCGAATAGAAAGAGTACAGGTAGAGGGGGCAGACAATCACAGGTTGGCATGAGGAAGAATGTAAATGAAAGGGAAGGGCCTGTTTCTCCAAATAATAGGGACTGAGATGTTGGTGCGACAAGTGGGGGTCATTAACAGGAGGACCATCTCTAGACGCCACGGGAACAGCCGCAGGTACAGAAGTAGAAAGAAACGTCATTTGTGGAATGGCAGCCAGAGAATCAGGTGCTATAACTGCGCTGATTTTGGGAATCATATAGCTGCCAGGTGTCCATGTGGTCCTCTACCTAGAAGATGTTTCCAATGCAAGTCAGCACAACATTTAGTGGCGAGCTGTCCGTTTGGTAACTCTGCAGCTAGGGCATCACACAAAGTGGAGCGCAGGCAGAAGGACCGCCACTCAGAAGGAAGGTTAGAGATTCAACCATCGCAGGAAATGTCGACCAGCAGCGGACCAAATCCCCAGGAGCTTGAAGAAAGAAACGTGAAGGGAGAGCACCATGAAAACCGGATCAAGATGGTAGGAGGTCGGCCTGAAGGAGTAGTGCTGATGGAAGGAAAAGAGGTAAATTGTGTGTTTGACACAGGTTCACAGGTGTCTACCATCACAGAGCAATGTTTCAGGGAGATGTTTGGAGGGCTCCCCTTGGATGAGGGTAGATGGGTGCGCCTGACAGCAGCAAATGGTGCCACCATTCCATATATTGGTCACTTAGTGGTGGACATACAAGTTGGGTGCACAGTAGTGAAAAACTGTGGGGTTTATGTTGTCAAGGAAGTACAAGGACCTAGAAACCAGAAGAAAACACCAGGGATTATAGGTACTAATGTCCTTGTGGAAATCCCAAACATACAGAACATACTAAAATGGAACCCTCCAAGGGATCAGGAGATGACGCAGAAATCAGACTCTATAAAAGTATGGGTAGCTGGGAGAAAGCAAACCCACATACCTGCTCGATCGATCAGGGCCATAACAGTCAAATGCAGGGGAAGAGGCCAGTCAGAAAGTACTTTTCTCTTTGAGCCAAACAGAGACTTAGAACACAGAGGGCTGATTATGAGTCATACATTGACTGTTCTTAGAAGTGGGTCTTGTGATATTCAGGCCATAAATTTGGGAGATGAGGACTTGTTTTTAGCTCCCGGGACACAAGTAGGAATACTGACAGAAGCTGGGGTGGACTATAGCACATATTTCAGAGTTGTAGGAGCTCAAGAGGTAGAAATGTCAGCAAGTCCACCATACACGAATCCAGAGCAAGAGATGTGCCCAATTGACCTAACCGGGTTTGAGGGCAGTGAGACTGAAGAGCAGGAAGTAAGAGCATTGTTGAGACGCTATGCCGATCTTTTTGCCACAGATGAGACAGATGTAGGGTACACGGACAGGGTAAAGCACACCATCCCATTAACAGATGACACCCCAGTTAAGCAGCCTTACAGGAGAATACCTCCTGCTTTCTATAAAGAGGTACAGGATCACCTACAAGGATTGCTTGACAAACAAATAATCAAGGAGAGTTGCAGTCCTTGGGCCTCCCCAATAGTTTTGGTCCGGAAGAAAGATGGTCGGCTTAGACTCTGCGTAGACTTCAGGGCACTCAACAGCAAGACGAAGAGGGATGCATACCCTCTACCCCGAGTAGATGAGTACCTGGATGCGTTAGGAGGAGCAAAGATATTCTCATCGCTTGATCTGGCAAGTGGTTACTATCAAGTAGCAATGGATGAGAAAGACCAAGAGAAAACCGCCTTCACTACCCCTTTTGGACTTTATGAATACACCAGGATGCCTATGGGTTTAGCCAACTCGGCCAGCACCTTTCAACGATTAATGCAGAGCAGTATGCATGATTTAGTGTTCCAGCTGATACTAGTATACCTTGATGACATTTTGGTGTACTCTGCTGACTTCACTAATCATTTGAGCCGACTGGAGAAAGTATTCTCTAAGCTACGCCAGCTAGGGCTGAAGTTGAATGGAGGAAAGTGTAAGCTGTTTAGGACGACGATTGAATTCTTGGGGCATACTATATCGGCAGACGGAATAGGAGCTATGGAAGACAAGGTGAAGGCTGTTCAAGAGGCCCCTGTACCACGTTCCCAGACTGAGTTACGGTCATTCCTGGGATTGGCCAGTTACTACCGCAGATTTGTGCCGGGCTTTGCAAAGATAGCCAAACCGCTACATGATTTAGTAGCTGCGCTCAATCAAGGCATGCAGACTAAAAGACGAAGTAAGTCACCCATAGGAGAGTTGTGGACAGAAGAGTGTGCTGTAGCCTTTGAGACACTGAAAAAGGCACTAACCTCCACACCGCTACTAGGGTTCCCTAACTTCTCGCTACCATTTATCCTGGAGGTAGATGCATCATTTGAAGGATTGGGAGCAATTCTCTCGCAAGTACAAGATGGAACAAAGAAAGTCTTGGCATATGCAAGTCGCACACTTCGACCCTCTGAAAGAAACTCAAAAAGCAGTATGAGACTGGAACTGCTAGGTCTTAAGTGGGCCATGACTGAGAAGTTCAGAGGTTACCTGCTAGGATCACAAGTAGAGGTATTTACAGACAATAGGGGTCTGGCCTTCTGGGAGAAAGCTAAACTAGGAGCTATAGAGCAGAGATGGATGGCCCAGATGGCGATGTTTAACTACACAATCCGACATCGGGCAGCAAGAGCCAATGGAAATGCAGATTATTTGTCCCGTTTTCCTATTGAAACCGCAGGCGAGGAACTGGAGGATGACGCAGATGTTGCAATAAGTGGCATAACAGCTGAGGTTATCGGAGAGTTTACCCAGATACCATATGAGATAGGGTTGATGACAGCAACAAGCCAGAAAGATATCAGTGAAAGGGTACCGGCCGAATCAACCACAGCACCAGCAACCACTCAAGCATTTCCCACCTATTCGCGTGAGGAATTGATAAATCTCCAGGGAGCGGATGATGTGGTAGCGATGGTTAGGAAGATGGTAAAGGATGGCACCAGACCTGCAGGAAAAGATGCTCGAAAGATCCCCTTGGCTGCAAGGAAACTACTTAATCAGAGTAACCGGCTCGAAGTGACAGATGGGTTGTTATACTGGACAGTGAAGGGATCAGATGGATCCAGCATAAAACAACTGGTAATACCTGAGTCCATGAAACCACGGATACTAGACTCTGCTCACAGGGTGGGCCATCAGGGAAGAGAGCGCATGCTGCAGTTGCTGAGAAGTAGGTGCTTCTGGGTAGGCATCACAGCTGATGTTGACGTCTTTTGTCGCAGATGCAACCGATGTAACGTTGCCAAGGCACCTCAACTGAAGTTTCATGGGCCATCGGGAAACTTGATTGCCTCCAGACCACTTGAGGTGGTAGCAATGGATTTCACCCTGCTAGAGCGGGATTCCAAAGGGTTCGAGAATGTATTAGTGCTGACAGATGTGTTCAGCAAGTACACCATTGCTATACCAACAAGAGACCAAAAAGCAACAACAGTCACCAAGGCCCTGGTGGAAAAGTGGTTCCAGTATCTCGGAGCTCCTCAGAGGATACACTCTGATCAAGGCCGGAACTTCGAGTCAGCGATAGTCGCAGAGCTGTGCAAGGTATATGGAGTCCACAAGAGCCGCACTACAGCTTACAATCCTAAAGGCAACGGGCAGTGCGAGCGCTTCAACAAGACGTTGCATGATCTGCTGAGACCCATGACAGCCGACCAGAAGCGAAGGTGGTCTGAGCATCTAGCGGAGGTGGTTATGGTCTACAACTCTACCCCCCACTCTTCGACAGGGTACTCACCATACTACCTCCTCTTCGGCAGAGAACCGAGGCTTCCTCTAGACTTCATGATAGGCACGCGCCCAGATGAAGAGCCGGAGACAACTGACGAGTGGCTGCAAGGTCACCTAGAGAGGTTGCACATAGCCCACCAAAAAGCTGCAGAGAGAATGCAGAAAATGGCCGCTGACAGGAGGGAGAGAAGTAATCAGCTTCCAGGCCCGACACCATTGAGAGTGGGTGAAAGAGTGCGGAAAAGAGTGCACTACACTGACAGGGCCAAAATACAAGACGTGTGGTCCAATGACGAATTCATTGTATCGTCAATTCCAGAAGCAAGCGGTGGTCCTTATGTGATAAGGCCAGCGAGCAACGAAAATCTGAAGATGAGGGTTGCGGCGCACGAACTAAGACGAAGTGAGGACAAAGATGATTCTCCGAATCTGGTAGATGCTACACTAGGCCTACCTGAGGCACCAGCTTCGCCAGATGAGACAGATCCTGGGGAGGACGTGCATGGTCTAATGCCCGAACCAGGCTGGTATGCCCTGCAGCCAATAGAGGGTCCTGCCCTGAGACGATCTGAGAGGTTACAACTGAAGCGCCAGAGGGAGTGATGTTGTCGGGACGACAACAAAATCAGGAGGGAGATGTGTGATGGGACCGAAAAGGAGACGCCCGCCCCCTACCTGTTTCTAGGCAGATTTATCGCCCATATTAGGAGACGCCCGCCCCCTACCTGTTTCTAGGCAGATTTATCGCCCATATTTTCGATGTGCGCGAAGCATGCTTGGATGTAAATTATTCAAGATTGATGAAAATGCCATAATAATGCATTTAAATTAAGTTGTGGTGTAGAATTGTGTTATATTAAATAGCTGTAGGTTTTATTTGTGTTTTCGCTATTCCTAAGCGATAATCGCGAGTGTTATTTAAGTAGCGCGATTACGGCGCGCGCGGAGTAAGTGAGTGTTTAGGCTTAGCAGTCTATAAAAAGCGTGCGGTAGCCAGCAGCGACCTTTCCTAGTATTAGCCCAGCCGAGAGAACAAACGAGGCGAGGCGACCAGTGAAGGTAGCAGATGGACCAGAGCACGTAAGCTGTAAGTCTTAGCGCATTTTGTAGAATTTAGCATTCGTGTTCTATAAGTCTGAATCAGCACGTGAGTTAATTTAAATTAGCTTTAGTATTCTGTAGTTTTATTATTAGTATTCAGCGTGTCTGTTCTAATGTTTAAATGAAAAAGTGAATGTGTTTCCAGGACCTGATAATTTAGTCTTAAAATATAATTGAGTGGAGATAATGTGCGGGTAGATTTCACTAATGCTAAGTCCAGATTGCGGCTGTAAGAGCGATTATTTCATTCATCAGAAAGGCAAATTTAGTAGGAAACTATTTCGTACATGAAACTGGACAGAGAAGCGATTTTTTACTTTAATTTAGATGATAACATATTATATTAGATAATATCAAGATGGCGGCCACGTGGTCATGAAAAGCGGCGCAAGGAGTCTGCATTTAACACTCTTAGTTATCACTTAATGTTACGCCATGTGGCACGTTGTGTATTTAGTCCCAGTTTGGTTTAAGTCGAGAATAATTATATTGTATTCTTTATGTAAGAGTAATTTAGTGTATTTCACGTTTATTGATAATTCTACTGTATATTTAATGGGTTACTGTGAGGTGAGAATATGTATTTAGATTTCTGGAGAGCGCGAGGCCACTCCTTTGTTGAGACATGTGTTTCTCTGGTTGCTCCCGGCGGAGCATGGAAACACCAATGTGGCTGGTGTCTATCACAAGCCGACAAGAAGCATTTTTATGCTATGGCAGTGATTTGTTTCGGTAACGATGTGTTTCGTGTGATGAGATTCTCAGTCGCACCAGTCGTCACATACGACATGCTTCAGAATGCAGTAACGAATATTGAGATAGATCAGTTACGAGGTAGTAGCTTATTCTCATTACTGAGAGTATTTGTTGTACATACAGTTGAATATTATTCTATGTCCATTTTATGATTATTTAATTATGGTTATGTGAGGAATGGTTGTGAGAGCACGTGGGCTCACTTCAAGGTAAATATTTCTCTTCTCCGCTCCTGAGGGAGCATGGGGCCAACAGTGTGGTTTGCCTCCATATTAAGTATTCATATGCTAGGGCAGTAGTGTTTCGGTAGCAATCTGTGTTACATGGTGAGATTGCCAACCCCATGCACAACACCATACTAGTCGCATTGGACGACATGCATGAGTGTGTGTGTGTGATAGCTGAGTGTGTGCTCTTGCAGTAGTGGTTTCCGTAGCAACCTGTGTTACATGGTGAGATTGCCAGCCCCACGCACAACACCTTACTAGTCGCATTGGATGACACACATGAGTGTGTGTGTGTGATAGTTGAGTGTGTCAGGTGGCGGCGTAGGACAGTTTGACAGGTGAGAGCGTGGTGTTTCTCATTCAGTATTATATTATGATTTTAACTATTCTGTGCTTTGTTTGCTTCTTCAGATTAGCATCGGGCACTGTTGGGTGTTTTGTTGGGTTTTGTGATGTTCGCTAGTTTATTTGTTTAATGTTTGCTTTGTCACTGAATGGGCTGTAAAAATAAATATAGCCCCTGCCTCTAGAATCAAGAGTTTTATTGTTGTTCGGGTCGGTGCGAGTGTGACAAGAGAGTGATATCACACATCACAACATAATCATCATCATTATCTCGCCCACCCTACCACAGTCATATAACTAGGTCAACAGGTCAGCCCCTATGCACCCCCTCGACAAGAAATGCAAACATGAATGTGTCGAGTGACCTAGTTACGACAGAAAGCGGTCAGCCGAAAGGCACCGCTATGCTGTGCAAACCATGTGCAAACCATGTGCAATAAATGACCAGATTATCACTTTGCCCACTACAGTCTTTAAAACTTATGATAAATTACCAACTAGCGTTTTATTGAGTAACTCACCTGTAGCGAGTAGCCAGCCTCAGACCACTGCTCAGCTTTGTAACCCAAAAAAGACAGACGGTTCGCAAGGCCCCGTTTTGTCAAATAGTGTAGATATGGCAAGTGGCCACTCTGCCACTTTGCCATGTAGACAGTTTATAGAGAGTGGCCAACCTCAGCCTACCACTCCGACATGCAGTCTAGTGATAATATCTCTCAATATCAATGGTTTGAGGAAAAAACTAGACCATGTAATCAAACTTATTAAAAAAAATAAACCCGATTTTCTGTTTTTGCAACAGGCGGGGATTTTTTCTGACTATCATGCCGGTCAGATGGTATCTAGGTTAGGACTTAAACATGGCTGGTTCGCCTTGGGCACCAGTCATGGTAGCGGTGTAGCCACCCTACAAATCAATGAAGATTGGGAGACAGTACATTATAGAACAGACAATTGTGGCAGAATTGTCATAATTCAAATACAAAACAAGCACAACAAACATGACGCACACACACTCATTAATATTTACGCTCCAACGACGAAAATTGACAGACTTAAGTTTTATGAAGGTTTACACGACATCCTAACGGAAAATTATAAAGGGACAAAAAAAATTTTAGGGGGGAGGGGGGGGGGGGATTTTAATTGTATTCTATCCGACCTTGACCGGTCTGGAGGCTTCACGAGAGCGCAGACACGAGAAAAGTCTTTACTTGTACGACAAGTTCAGGCTATGTTAGACGAACATGACCTTTCAGACGTATACAGAAAAGTAGAACCAAACAAACGAACCTTTACATACTATGACAAGGCGAACCCACATTTTAGACTAGCTTCAAGATTAGATAGAATTTACACCACTAGTGACTATAACATACACAAAATATACCATATAAAAAAACACTCTTAAATTCACAGATCATCACGCAGTTTATACATCTTTAAGTACGGGACACACGCATAAACAAGTAAAGAGATCCCCACATTGGAAATTTAACAACAGCCTACTTAAAAACACTTACTACACAGAACAAATAACACAATTGATACAAGGTTACGCACAAGACATTCCCAATAATAACATTGCACAATATTGGGATATGTTAAAAAACACAATTAGAGATAGAACGCAGATTTTGGCGACACTTATTCACAAGAAGTTTAAAAAAGAGGAGGGGATTTTAGAAGAAGCAATTAGTTTAACCAAAAGTTTAGACAACACGAACCCTCACATCCAAATTTTAGAAGAGTGTTTAGATCAATATAGACAGTATACCTACCAGGGAGCATTACTTAGGACAAAATTACACACTATAACGCAGGAAATCCCTAGTAGGCAATATTTAGCAGTAGAGCAAAACATCCAACGCAGTAGACAGATTCATGAAATAACAGATATGAACGGACAGCAACAAACAGACAACACCAACATTAGTCACGCTTTCTTCCAATACTACAAAAAACTATATACTAGGGAAGAAATTGACGCAAATATACAACACAAGTTTCTACAATACACAAAACGTTTAAGTGATGAGGAAAGTGAAAGACTAGATCAACCCCTAACTTTAGATAATTTGCAAGGGGCACTTAGTACTTTTCAAAAAGATAAAGCACCTGGGCCTGATGGGCTAACAGCAGAATTTTACAGGTTTTTCTTCACCCGTTTAGGCCCTATCTTAATTAAAGTGTTCGAAGAGGCTTTTCAAAAAGGGGAACTCCCGGATAGTTTAAATCAGTCATATATTACCCTGATCCCTAAAGACAGTAATGACAAAAAGTCAATTAAGAATTTTAGGCCTATCTCCCTTTTAAATGTTGATTATAAAATTCTAGCCAAGGCATTAACTCTGAAGCTTAAACCACAAATGCACGCAATAATACATTCAGATCAACAATGTAGTGTGCATGGTAGAAACATTAGCAGACACACACATTTCATTAGAGACCTGATTACATACACACATGATAGGCAGTGCCAGAGTGCCATATTATCTTTAGACCAGGAAAAGCATTTGATAGAGTATCACATGCCTTCCTACATAAATGTCTTAAAGCTAATAATATAGGGAAATACTTTAGATCATGGATAAAAATCCTATATAAAAAACCTGAAAGTAAAATATTGATTAATCACAGTTTAACCGAAACATTCAAATTAACGAGAAGTGTTAGACAAGGTTGCCCTCTGTCGGCCTTGTTATATGTAATAACGTTAGAACCTGTGTTGGAAAGAATAAGACAAGACACAAATATCACAGGGACTTTCGTCCCCGGTGCAGGGGAAAGAAAATTGTTGGCCTACGCCGATGATACGATATTCCTTCCAACAACAAAGGACTCTATTAAAAATATCTTAGAGGTTTTCACAGAGTTTGGACGCGCTAGCGAATCCAAACTAAATATTCAAAAATCTAGCATAATGGGAATAGGTAAATGGGGTAATAGGTCAGATTTCCCTTTCCAATTAACGGTAGTGAATAAAATTAAAATTTACGGAATTAACTTCTCTTTTAATCCTCAAGACCCCAATAAAGAAACATGGACAAAATTGATAGAGAAAATCCAAAATATTCTAGAAAGTTACAAATATAAAACGGCTACCATTTTCGGGAGAAGTATTATAGTTAATTGTTTTATTATGCCACAAATAATATACATAGCAAACGTACAGATGGTACCTAAAAAGATTATAAAGGAAATAAATAAACTAATTAGGGCCTTTATTTTTAGGAACACTTGGCACAGTATTAAACACGCTACGTTAATACAACCTAAAAATAAAGGGGGGATAGCCTTACAAGACATCAACACTAAAATTAAAGCTTTAAGAATTAAATATATAGGGGAAGTAATAAAGAGCCCGGGTCTATACCCGCTGGCACACTATTATATCGGGTTAAGGCTATCAAGTTTTTGTAAATTAAATAATAATCAACCCCATTTTTTTGGGACACCACCTCCTTTTTATGCAATATGTCTGAAAAATTTAGAGGGGAACAAACACTTAATAAAGCAAGACACCAAACTTATATACAAACTTCTAGTTGCAGCACAGGAAACACCTATAAACACAAGAAGAGGGTACAACCTCTTTATAACTGATTACACACAGAGTTTTACAAACATCCACGCAATAGACATTAAACCACAAGCAAAAGAAGTCACCTTCAGATTACTACATAGTTTAACACCAATTTCGAACAAATCATTAACAAAAACAAACAGACCAGCACCCAAATGTAAATTATGCAATGACAACATTACAGAGACAGAAGACCACTTGTTTTACACATGTAAGACAGTGGCCCCCACTTTAAACAAGTTAAGGAAATTAATAGCCCCACACTCACAACAGACACTTAATTTATATAAAGCAGTCACGATGAACACGTTACCACAAATGACGAGACGAATAGAACTCAAGCTACTGACATTGTTAGCTCACTTTAGATATCTTGTATGGACATGTAGGAACAGAGCTGTATACGACAATGGACATTATGACAGTACAATATTTACACAAATATACGAACGCATGACACAAAACATAACAGAATAGATTTGAAACTCTTTTGTTGTTGTACAAATAAATATGTAATAACCTTTTTTGACCCTACGGCCGTTACACAAAGCAAGTAGCTTTGTAAATACTTTGTGTCTATAAACATCATGCAATGTAAATACTCCTTAATATATGTCCTCATTAATCATTCCATGGTAGGGGGTCACCACCCCTTTGTTGATGTACCATTAATCATTTCATCATTCATGTTCAACTGTTTTCGTATATTGACTTGTAATATATTGGAGGATGGGGGGTTTTATCTTCGTTAGGTGATATTTTTTATATATTTGGTATATTGTTTTGCTATTGACTTGTTGCAATGTTAGATGGGGGGAGGGAAGGGTGGGTGGGGGGAGGGAAGGGTGGGTGGGGGTTTTTTTTTGGGGGGGAGGGGGGGGGAGGTTTCATTATCATGTGATATTTGTAAAACATTTGTAAATAACATTGTTATATTGACCTGAATAAAGGTATTTAAAAAAAAAAAAAAAAAAAAAGACCTGCGTCTTGTGATTTTCTGAGGGAAATACATTGTCTTTGTGAGTTAGTTAGCTAACTAGACTATTTCTCAGTATTATTCAAGCCTGCCTGGAGGCATATGTTCGTGGTTGATTTTCCGAAATAAGGTAATTCCTCTTGTATCGAACTTTATGCTATCATCTAGAGGTTCGTCATTTTGTCGCCTTTTGCTCGCCTGTGTGATTCAAAATGGAGAGGTACTTTGACTAGGATTAAGTCACCGGTATCTTTATACCTGAACTAGTTATATATATATATATATACATATGGGTCGCTCTAGACCAGCAAGACTATTGTCTGTGTTCCAGGATTCGTTATATCAGAGATCACGTCCAAGTCAGATGGTTAGACTTAGGAAGGTTATAAAGGTCGAGCTGACCTGTAATCCATGTATGCTATTCACGTGCAGACAGTAAACGGACTTATTGTATACATCTGATCTGCTAGCATCAGGAAGGGAATATTTATTATTGTCTATGAACATTGTTGAGCTGCAGCTGACACTGTTGCAGAAGTTATATATATATTATTTATACAGCTTCACGAACCAGAACTTTAGGATATCGAACATACAGAAGCTATCTGTTTACAATACAACTATTGAGTATTGAATCCTAGATGACTATCGGCTAATATGATTTGAATGCTGAACTCGTTGAACTATGTTGATGTCATAAATATCATGACTGTTTTTGTGGCGTGCAATAAATGGTAAAAATTATACAACGAAGTTACCATTTCTATGACTCTACACATCATGTTGCCTGTGTTGTA
Organism: Oreohelix idahoensis; assembly: GCA_024509875.1. Taxonomy (NCBI): domain Eukaryota; kingdom Metazoa; phylum Mollusca; class Gastropoda; order Stylommatophora; family Oreohelicidae; genus Oreohelix; species Oreohelix idahoensis. Next base: position 172,414 of record JAMPIV010009610.1, read on the forward strand.
CCCTGTGAACTACTCTACTGCAACATACACAGCAACATTATAAACCAGATAAGACACCCACATCTTGCACTTTAATACCTGGTGTCGATAGGGGTGGTAATTTGACGTCATCCTAAATCCACCCTTATCAATTCATGGTGGCCAAAAGTTGGTTTATTCTGGTACCAACTCTCAAGGGGGTCAACAAACCCAGACATCATCAGCAGACTACAAGACAACGTTGCAGTTTCTATTCATCACCTTTGATGAAATTTTTTTTGAAAGACGCGGCATTACTGACAGTTGTTGATATTTTGAAACTACCCGGCGCTGCTCGGCAGTATTGAAGTTTGTCTACAACTAGAAGGACAAGTACCGAGCGAATGGATTTCCTGATCTGTTAAGAAGAAGGACAAGTGCCGTAACAACTGTTCCAGTAGTAGAATTCTATCGCAGATTCAGAAGGTCAAGTTCAGAAGCTGTTTCCTGTCAGAAGCTCATTTCCTTCGTCATGGCTGTCTATGGGAGCAGATGTTAATCAACGTTGGATCATTATCCTCAGAATGCTGACGACATCCTGTTCTGCACCGTGCTGACGTTTGGGACATATAGAAGTTAAGTGGCCTGTTTTGTTTGTGAACTGTGCCCTTATGTTCTAACTGAGCCTTCTGTCTATCACATTTTTCACACTGTTTACATGTTTATATGTTATATGTTATTTGTATTTATATGTTTATATTTCAGCGGGTTTTTCGGTTGGGCGGTGTCTTTCAGTAGATGATACCACGTCACAGAGGTTCTACTGTTAGCGTTTTCGTTAGGGACTGTGCGAATTTCCTACTGTGAAATTTGCTAGCGACAATCGTTGCTATATCTGTTTAGTTGTGACGAGTTGTGCTTTATTTTCGTTTTTTGTATATTTTTTTTTCTCTCTTTCTGTTTTTAGTTTCGATTTCATTTGTTTGTATTTGTAGGTCTCCTCTTTTCTATTATTCAGTTTTTATAAAATTGCTGTCTATACACTGTAGCGTCATTTGTTTGTCATATCTTCGCATATTTCTTTTTAGTTTCGCTGTTTATTTATTTGACTTATGCGAATGTTTTCGTATTGTTTTGATCCTTGTTATTGTTTACATTGACTCTGATCTTTGTTATTGTTTACATTGACTTTGATCTTTGTTATTGTTTACATTGTTATTGACCTTTGTTATTGTTTACATTGTTTTGTTATTGTTTACATAGTTCTTGCATAGTTAGCTTTCACTATTGATACATATATGCTCATGCACTATTGGTCTATAGTGCACTTATCATAACTAACTGGTGGTTTTTTTGCTTATGCACTATTGTAGTGCAGTTATGATAAATAACTGATGGTTATGCACTGATTTGTGTAGTGCACTGATGATTAAGAAGGGACTTGTGATATTATTATACATTTGATAATACAAGTTGGTGTCAAGTCTTGTTTCCCACAGAGATTGGGTTAAACATAGTGATTATACAAGCACTTTATTAAGTCTTGTTACTATTAAGGTTGAAATAAGTTAATTAATTATTTCAGGTGGTGACTCATAATATTAGACATAATGGATATGTTGGATTATTTTCTCCGTGAGGGAGATAAGAAATTACGTTTATTTGGATCAAGCTGTGAAGAATATGCCACAGAACAGCTCCTACTTCAAGTGAGTCAGGATCTAAAACAATATGCCTTGTGTAGGTTTGGATACGACTATTCAAAAGAGAAAGCATTGAGACTTTCCAAGTTGATATCTACAATTTTTTATGATGAGGGAAAACCAAATACTCAGAGGAGCAGTAGTTTGGAGTTTGATTCATTAAAGGAAACAATAAATGAGCTTCAGAATGAAAAGAAAGCTCTTACTGATAAGTTATCAGCAATGAATTCAGAAAATACTGTATTAAAGGGTAAAGTGACAATGTTAATAGAAGATAATAAGGAATTCTATGACTCTTCTCTTAGTCAGAAGAAACAGTTAGATGATGAAGTAATCTCATTAAAACAGTTGTTGAATAACCAGATGGAGCAGGTGAACTCTTCCACGCTTGACTTAAAACTACTGTGGAAGATAATAGAAACATTAGCTCTTCCTCATGAGAATAAGTTAAGACATTTTCAACTGGAAAAGGAGAAAAAAGAGTTGGAAGATGAGATGAACTCAATTAAAGACAAATATCTATGTAAGGAACAGGCTCTTATTAGAGAACTAGAACAAGTCAAAATAAACAATGAGAAGTGGAAGTCAAATTATATAGATTTGGAGTTTGAGATTGAAAAACAGAAAATAGAAATTGAGGATCAGAAACTTGGAGCTAAAGAGAAAAAATGGCAGATGCATATGCAAACTGAAGAAAATATGAACTTGCATGAAGAGAAGTTGTCGTCTATGGAACTGAAAGAAAAAAAGGTAGTGAATGAGAAGGATACAGTTGTTCCTGAAAAGATTGATGAATTTGTGACTAGCCAGCATAGTGCTATTGAAGCACTTAAACTTGAACTGATTCAGGAAAGAGCTACAGTTTTAGAAACTACATCTCAAAATGAACAATTGAAAATAGATCTTAGAGATAGGATCACTAAAGAAAAGACTCTTACTTCCCAGCTACATGACATAAGGTTGGATTATAACAGGAGGGTTAAAACCAACGAGAGAGTATACAAAGCTGTCGCTAGAGAGAAAACTATTGCAGAAGCAGAAGTTACAAAACTTCGTAAAAGAGTTGACGGGTTATTAGATATTGTTTTGTGTAATAAGATATTATCTGCTACCAAGGTCAATGAAGTTAGACATAAAGCTGATGGTCAATATTTTAATGCAAAGAGTCAGCGACATGCACTCGATGCCAGCAGTAACATTAGACAATATGTCAACAAATCGTTTCGTGGTAAATATGGTTTCCCACGTGACAACGATACTGCCTCTAATGGGAGTTGGCGTCAGGCCAACAAAAGTAATCATATTGTCAGTCCTTTACATCAGAGTAACAACACTGAAAAATGTCATAATAAGGCTACTCTAACGAATCAAGCATCGACTTCGCAGATTACTGATAAATTTGTATCTGGGAATAAAACTTCTAATATTAGTTCCCGAAATAAGATCTATTATATTCGGAACAATGAGAACCCTATTATCCCTATTACTCATCATACTCAGCACAGACAGTGTGATGCTCCTTTCAAACACATTACCAAAGTGAAAAATAAAAGCAATTTTGCTAAGGGAGATAATCTTGATAGTGGACATTACCAAACGCGTCCATATGATAATAGTTCTTCAAAGAACTGGAGGCAATTTAATTGCCCTCAACATTTTGGTCCCAGTAATTATAAGAACTTTCATAAAGGTTATCATCATGGTAATAATTTTTCTCCAGGACAACAAAAACCATTTAATAGATATTTTGTTCAGAAGAGAAATAACAATCATAACTATGTTAACTGGAGTTCAAATAAGAGCAATGGGCTCAATATAGATAATAATTGTGATAGATCACAACATGATTCCACATAATTCTTCTATCATATATATTTCCTGATATACAGTCCAATACTATAATGACATGTTGGCAAATATTTTCTCACTTTTTTGAGGAATTTATAACATTGTACCATGTAATTATCTAAGAAGGCTTAGTTAGTGATATACGGGCCAAAAGATCACTCGGCCACATTTAAATAAATTATTTTCAGGATTGTATTAAGAGATTTACCAGTTGTCTTTAAGATTTGTGTTATTGATATTTTCGCAGCACATCATTGAAGTCTGCGAGATTATGTCCATTGTGGAACTTTGAGGATATCAAGGCCTGTCCTAGATTGGGAGCGGATGATGTCCACATCTTCTTCTATTGAATGTTTTATGTCAACGAAGATCAACACATGTATTACTTATTAATTACTGTTGCTTTATATAATGTAATAATATAGTGCGGTATATTAGTAAATTACACCGCTATTTGCAACACATTGTATGATATCATAATAATATATTTAATTTCATATATTGGTATGAGAGTAATTTGACTTTCATTATGATGTTGCCATCATTGTGGCGTGTGTTGGTGGCACCTTCCTGGAATATATAAGCGTATACTTAGATAAATTTTTTCTCTAAGGATCTGAGATATGATCTCAGTGTCGCTCCATGCGTTGAGCTAGTTTGTTAGGTATATATCCGCGCATCATACGTGCGTTAGGAGCCTAGATTTTTCCGGCTCCAAGATTTAAAAAAAAAAATGTTTCTTTTTTCCCGGGAGGGTGCGGTAATGTTACGCACGGATCATTATTATTTTTCGTTTGTATAAACATTTTTCGTATGTATGATCATTTTTTGACTGAAATGTATATTATATATATTTTACAGTCAAAGGGACAGAACCCGAGATATTGATACTGCTATTTTTTATGAGTTTACCTCCTCTTGTATAGAGACACGTTCGGTCTATAATTTCTTGAACGAAGCGTGACCATATCTCCTTATTTGGTAGTATCAGTCAACTATGGTAGATGTCTGAAAACCTGTCTTAACGCTTCTGTTCATGACCATAAAAGGCGCGACTGTGTAAGACTTTTATCTCGAATGTTCTTAGAATCGTCTAATGTGAACGGCGACTCAGATATTGTTGTTCTGCGCATGTCTCGACTTGGAGAGTTCGTTTGTGGTTCCGCCCAGCTCGGGGCAGTTAAGAAATGGTCTGAGTAGCGAGCGACCGCGAAATGCGTCTTGTGATTTTCTGAGGGAAATACATTGTCTTTGTGAGTTAGTTAGCTAACTAGACTATTTCCCAGTATTATTCAAGCCTGCCTGGAGGCATATGTTCGTGGTTGATTTTCCGAAATAAGGTAATTCCTCTTGTATCGAACTTTATGCTATCATCTAGAGGTTCGTCATTTTGTCGCCTTTTGCTCGCCTGTGTGATTCAAAATGGAGAGGTACTTTGACTAGGATTAAGTCACCGGTATCTTTATACCTGAACTAGTTATATATATATATATATATACATATGGGTCGCTCTAGACCAGCAAGACTATTGTCTGTGTTCCAGGATTCGTTATATCAGAGATCACGTCCAAGTCAGATGGTTAGACTTAGGAAGGTTATAAAGGTCGAGCTGACCTGTAATCCATGTATGCTATTCACGTGCAGACAGTAAACGGACTTATTGTATACATCTGATCTGCTAGCATCAGGAAGGGAATATTTATTATTGTCTATGAACATTGTTGAGCTGCAGCTGACACTGTTGCAGAAGTTATATATATATTATTTATACAGCTTCACGAACCAGAACTTTAGGATATCGAACATACAGAAGCTATCTGTTTACAATACAACTATTGAGTATTGAATCCTAGATGACTATCGGCTAATATGATTTGAATGCTGAACTCGTTGAACTATGTTGATGTCATAAATATCATGACTGTTTTTGTGGCGTGCAATAAATGGTAAAAATTATACAACGAAGTTACCATTTCTATGACTCTACACATCATGTTGCCTGTGTTGTACCCTGTGAACTACTCTACTGCAACATACACAGCAACATTATAAACCAGATAAGACACCCACATCTTGCACTTTAATACCTGGTGTCGATAGGGGTGGTAATTTGACGTCATCCTAAATCCACCCTTATCAGTACCATTTCCATTTTCTTTATAAGTCCAATTCCTCGCTCATGGTGCTCCAATATTTAAAATGTGGATCCTTCCTATTCCTCTTATTCTGTACTGGAAATATTAATTGTCCATGTACTATATTTGCGAATATTTATCATCAATATATCAACTAATCATTTATAGAACTATTAACATAAATGTCTAGACTTTACTAAAACATGAACAAAAACATGTCTTTTTACATATGTGCAAAATTTCGACACCAACTCTGCCTTCGCTGGTCAAGGGTTAGTCAGAGTTATGTGGTGCCTGTAACATCCGCTGACTACAGCCAGATGGGTGACTTATGGTACTTATAATTCAAAAATCTCATCCGTCAGTTATCTTAAGTGTGGGGCGGGGGTCTATTTCATGGTGTTCTTGACCAAGTTTGCTGCATTTCTAATCTAGATATTCTTTTTTTTTTTTTTTATAGTATCTCCATGATATATCTGTGACATGTCTGTCCTTGGGATAACATTATTTTTTTTTTATCCAATATCCTCGGGGTGAGCAAATCTCAGTGTGTCCACTTTCATCAATCATTTATTTATTTTCTCTCCTGTAATTCTGGGTATGTTATGAGTATTTTAAATTGTCAATTTATTCCAACTATCTTACAACATTCTGTAATTCGTGATAAGGAATAGTCATTTGTTATACAACAATGTTCATATTACAAAGGCAATAAGCAAAAATCAAAGAGATATCTTCTCCAAAATGCGGATGCATCTCTATTTCCTTTACCTCTGGGCGTAGCAATTATTCAGTCATTATTTTTTTCTCCATTATTTAATCTCCATTTTGTGTCCTTAGTACCTGTGGTTCCATGGGATTATCATAATTCATTTGTGTTTCTTGTCTACTGATAATCCTTCAATAATGACTTCAAATATGGTCCTCATATGTGCAACAATCATCTGCTCTGATTTGTTCCATGGTATTCATCAAATATTCTATTATATCCTTGTCTTATCTCGTAACCACGAAAGACTAAGATTATTCCTCCTCCAATGTTAATGTGGGGGATTTTGTGCATAAACATTACAACAAAATCTCAGCTGTGACAACATAAAAGTTTCACCTTAATATAAAATGTCATCTTCATCATACATAACCTGTTGCTTCTTCATCTCATGTGTCATTAGTGGTTATCATGCGGTAATGGGGTATTTCATTTGCTAGGTCAGCATGTGCAAATGCTATTTCTTTAACATGGGCAAAGGCATCATCAACAAATAGGTGCAATTTGTTCAATCTGGGGTTAGCATATACTAATGCTCTCAAGGGATTGTTCATTTGCAGAAAATCAGCATGCACAAATGTCACTGGGGTATTTGTGATAGGCAGTAACATTTTTGACAGTACTAATATACATCTGGGTCTAAAATAATAATGTACATTTGAAAATAAATAATCCTGTGGAGAAAAATAGCATAACCTACAATACTAGTTTTGGGTATGAATTATGTGCTGTTAAGAGATGTCATAGTAGGAACAGTATGATTGATCAAGGTGGCAGATATCAAGGAGTTTAGCATAATATAGATCAAAGAAATATTAGTATGAGGTAAGAAAAAAAAAACTACTGGTGTAAAGTGTCTGCATGAAAATGCTGGTGAATGGAGCGTGGAATATGATCAGTTACAAAAGTGGAGATGAATGTTACAACAGAATAGTGTGACACATGTGTTATAGGTAAAGTTGTGTAGCATTCTAAATATTAAGAAAATGTATGTAACTAAATAAGGGTGTCTGTAAACTCGTAACACCGTGTGTTATCAATTGTTTTAACATTTTTATTTCACAATTATGCTATCTAAAGAAAATCCTCCGTGTGCTGGTCTTGATTTCTTTCTGGGCATCCGTATTCTAAGGCTGGAAAAAATAACTTTCTCAGTGAGGCTTTGACATCTTAGTCTGTAAGCAAGTCATTTGAACTGTCAAAAACTGAAAATAGAGTACATGGGGAGAGTTAGTACATTGTTAAAAAGGTTTGTTCACATATGCGTTGACCGTGTTCGGATTTGCGAACATATAAAACACCTGGGCGTGTTTTTCAGAACAGCTTCGCTAGTTCCTTCACCATCTCTAACCTTGCAATGTCCCGACTGCTTAGGCGAGCATCATACTGAGTAGCAGTGGTGACGGGTGTGATAGGCGACGACACTGCATTTGCTGATTGTTGGGACACTGAGGACATTGACGAATGCGGTGATGGCTTAACATCATTTGATTGCGGTGATGGTTTTACTGTGGTTAGGGTTTGTATGGCTGGAACATCTGTTGGTTTTGAGGCAGGTATATGTTTCGCCTTGATTTTTCTTCTGACCTGGTTGTGCTGAACGTTAGCACTGGTTACAATGGGCACAGTAATTTGCACACTGTTGTTTTTGACTAGTTGAGATGAGGCTAACACTTCTCGGCTTGGTTTTGGAACATGATTGCGTTTCTTCAGAATCTTTCGTCTGATATAGTTGTGCTGTATACGCGGAATTTTGTTGCTAGGGATTGAGTCATCAGATTCTGTTTTATAGGCGCGTTTGACGCTGGAGCTGACTGGTACAAATAATGTACTATCCGCATCACTGGTTTCAATGGAACTAGCTGTATCAATGTCTGTTTCTTGTTGGTATAATTCTACCATTTTTCTGTCATTATGTTCGTTGGGGTCTGACAAAGCTATGCTGTCTTGTTCTGTTTCGTCTCCATAAAGATCGCTGGTATATGGTTCAACAATCTGCTTGGGTATAGTTTCTTCAGGATCTGATTGTTTTGAACGAGCAATCTTGTTCTTGTGGTATAGCAGTGTTTGGTTTTCACTAGTGTTAAAACTAGAACTGCCTGAACTGGGGGTGTGATAGGTATCAGCTGACGATTTATCACTGCGGGAGTAAGTTTGAGTGTGGATATAAGGTGTTTTCGTGTTGTCATCGTGTGACGTCTGTGGCATGATTTCTTCATTTCTAATGCGCAGGTCTCTGTCTTGTAGTCTATTACGTAATTCAAGTGGTGGGATATCTTCTTCGCTTTCGGACGAGTCTCGTTGTTGTCTTGCTCGATGTATTTCATCTGTGGGTGGTCTGGGTATGTGGTCGTCTTGGTAAAATTCAGAGTCTGTCGTCTCTGACTCTGATATGTCAGACGAATCTGTGCTGGATGGATTATAATTTAGGGTGGCTTTTCTGACTGGTCTTGTATTTGTCGTCAGAGGCGGAATGGGCCGGTGATTATCAATTTTTATTTGTTTTACGTGAGCTTTTGTTTGGTGTTGTTTCTCTTCATTCCAAATAATGAAGTTTACAGGCGTAGTTTGTTTCATGATTTTGTAGCCATCTAACCATCGGTCATCGAATTTTGAACTGCGTACATGTTTCTTGTAGTATACTCTGTCTCCTATTTTGTACGTTGGTAGCTTGGCTGATTTATCATGTTGTTTCTGTTTCTTGTGAAATGCCTTCTGCGTATTTCGTTGTGCAATCTGGTGAGCTTTATACTTTTCTTGAAGGATTATTTCGATGGGGTCTTCTCCCATGTATTTTCTTTGTGGGCGAAGTAGGTTGTCTAACGGAAAGTTTGGTTCTCTTCCGTATAGCATGAGAAAGGGTGACATTCCTGTGGTATCGTTCACGTTTACTCGGATGGCTTCAAGAGCTTGGTTAATGTATAGGTCCCAGTATTGGTGGTTCCCCTTGATATATTTGCTAATAATATCATGTAGGGTGGCGTGCATGCGTTCATTTCTGCCATTTGCATTTGGGCAATAATAAGTGGTTGTAGTATGCTCAATATTCAGCTGGTGTAAGGTGGCTTTAAATGGGTTACCTATAAACTGTTTACCGTTGTCTGAAATGATTCGTTTTGGACAGCCATGCCTGGGAATGAATTCTTGTAAAAAAATTTGCGTGATGGACTGCGATGTGGCATCACTGAGTGGGTAACTTTCTGGCCAAACAGAGTATTGGTCAACTATGTGCAGGAGGTATTTGTTGCCTGATTGGGTGAGTGGGTAAGGACCTGATAAGTCAATGCTCACTGTTTGCATGGGGTAATGGGAAGGTTGCATTTCTTGAAGGGGAATTAAATGTGGCTTCATGTTTCTCAATTTACATGTTCTACAGGTGGCTACATATTCTGTAATGTCCTTGTAGAAAGTTTGCCAATAATACCTTTTCTTTATGACATCAATTGTTTTGTCTCTTCCCATGTGCCCGTTGTTATCATGAAACTGTAGCAATACTTCTGGGACTAGATGTGCTGGAATGACTTTTCTTAGTGTCCCTTCTTGTTTCTGATCAATATAGTATAGAATTCCATCCGTTGGGTGTACTGTAAAATCTTTACTTTTTGTTGGGTTTTCTTTCACGTATGTGAGCAGCTTGACAATTTCTGCATCTTTCGCTTGTTCTACTCTCATGTCAAACATCTCTTGGCTTTCTTCTTCTACTTGAGTGGCGGAATCTGAGGTACTTCTTCGACTTGATGAAGTAATTTCATTAATTTCTTTAGCATTATCGTCAATCTCTGAGGATGTGCCATCATTTTTGACTCTATTTGTTTTCACTTCAGTTTCATCATCATATTTAATCCTGGATAAGAGGTCTGCACAGGTGTTCATTTCGCCTGGGATATGTTCGATAGTGGTGTCGTAGGACTGTAAATTCATTGCCCATGTCTGTAACTTCTTTGGCTGTTCTTGTGTTTTGGTGAGCCAGTTAACCAAAGGTTGATGATCAGTTCTTATAATGAGTTTAGTTCCTCTGACGTAAAAGTCAAACTTTTGTACTGCATAGTGAATAGCATATGCTTCTTTCTCAGTGGTGGTCCACCGTTTTTGTGACTTTGACAATGCGTGGGATAGGAATGCAATGGGTTTCTCATTTGGAATGTTTGGTAGGATGGGTGTTTCATCTTCTAGTACAGGTTGGACCAAACAAGCACCAATTGCGTTATCTGAGGCATCGGCGTATAGTATCATGGGCTGAGAAATATCTGGATGTCCAAGCAGTGGGATGGTGGTTAGGGCATTTTTTAGATACTCAAAGGATCTCTGGCAGTCTTCTGTCCATTTGAAGCGTGCATACTTGCGGGTAAGGGCTATCAAAGGCTCTGCTGCTCTGGAGAAATTGATGATGTGGCGCCTATAGTACCCTATTGTACCAATAAATGAGCGTGTTTGTCTCACCGTCTTGGGGCTAGGCATTTCTCTTATGGCTTTGACTTTATCTTCATCAGGTCTGACGCCATGTCTATTGATGACAAAGCCTAAATATTTTGTTTCTGTCTTTAGAAACTCACACTTCGACAGTTTTAACTTTATTTGGTGATGCCTGAGTCTATCAAACACTGTTTCAACCTTGCGGAGGTGGTCTTCCATCGTGCCTGCGGTATGTATCAGGATATCGTCTATGTATGCCAGGGCAAATGGATGTAGACCCTTTAACACTTCATCCATGAGTGACATATATGTTGCTGGAGATCCTTTTAGACCAAATGGCATAACATTCCAAAAAAAGCTTCCCATATGTGAACAGAATGTGGATTTCTGTTTTGCCTCAGGTGTCATGGGGATGCACCAAAAGCCTGACCTTGCATCAAGTGTGGTAAAGTATGTAGACTTTCCTAACGTCGCAAGTAGATCGTCTATCCTGGGGAGGGGGTAGGTGATGACGCCCAATTTATATTATGATTGAGTAATTGGCCGCCAAATGACGCGTGCACCATGAGGTGAGTGATGGTGCCCGTGGTCTGGTTTTGTGAAGTGTGTAGATGATGTACAGTCAAACAATGATCATACAAAAACAGGGCAATCCATACAAAGACGTCAGTTAACTCACGACGTATAAAGTCAATGATGCTTGTAACAGCTAGTGACGTTTTTCTGTATCATTTATTGTGGACGCCACAGTGACAAAATGTATACGCGAATATGTAGGTACATCAGACAGTCATTATCACAGCAACAATGTCAGTATAGCAATGGACGGTAGACAGCATCATAACAAAGGTGATTCACAGGCATGTCAATACATTATAAGGCTGTAATGTAGTCGGGAAAATTCTCCATCCCTTTCTATCTTAGCCAGAAGATAACCAGATGTATGAGATCAGTTCACTCTCCTTAATCTGACTTCAGCAAGACAGACACGTCTGCCGAAGTATAAATAATGTCCTCAAAAATATCCTCTAGATAACAAAGGTTTTCCAAACCTAGTTCATGTAACAAAGTAGCAAGTAATGGTCCTTGGGACATGCATCAACCGATGCAGTACAATACAGCGACATGTGAGCTGGGAAAACATCTCGTGACGACGACTTTCGAAGACAGGCTATGAATCAAAAATCGCTCACGACCAAAAATCGATAGAGTTAATGAAAAGTTAATTTACCTTGCCTTCAGGAAATACACAGAAATATTACGCCTCCCGGCATGTGGAAATACACTAGAGGTATTATCTCGAATAAACGAAATATCCATTAAGAGGACTTCACATTCCTGACAGAACAAAAAATAGCGGAGATCCCCTCTCAACGAGGCATCTTCCTAGCTATTCAAAATCGCTCACTGACTGGTGGGCGGAAATCGATCGACCAAGAAGCAAGACCAGTCATGCGCAGTCCAGCGCAAAATGACCACAGCTCAGAACTTAAGACGCAAGGACCTTTACTACGAACCAGCGTAAGAATGATTACCTTAAAAGGATAACCCAACAGGTTGCCAACCGTTTTCTGAGAAAACGGCCTAGCATAGCAAACTTAACTGCATTCAATACCAACGCGAGGAGACAAATGCTTACCGAGAAAAGTGACTATAAATTTCAAGCAGTTGTTGCCCTTGCGTTATAAAATAGATATTGTAATAAAACGATGTTGCGAGAATTTATCACGCAACATATCACCACCTCCTCCCGATAAAAAAAAAATGTGGAACATATTTTTTTTTTTTAAATATCAAAGAGCATGCGATAAGCGGCTCAAAACGCACGAATTATGCGCTGATAATTAATTAAATTGCCTAACATGAGGCTAAATATAGAGTGTCTGGTGAGGATATACCTCAACAGAAAAATAAATATGTCTCAAAAAATATTCACATCGGGGAGGTGTCACCAACACACATCACGTTAGCATGTAAACACAATATACGTATGCAAGTTACCATAATCATCATTAAACAGCATACTCTAATATTGTCTTTAAAAATGGATGTACAAATCTGATAGGAAAATTTAAATAGTACATTCTTTGACATGTAATGACATAAGTACATAGTAAAGTTAAACTACATGACGATCCAGGACATATGCTCTGGTATTCCGAGGGTAAGTACACAATCTAGAACTCGTCATGCTTGATACTAGTAAGGTAAGTCCTCAGCTCAACAATGACATTCTGAGAAAGTACAAGCAATATAATGCTAATTAATAACTAATATGCTTCATAAGGTACAATACATTATTAATAATTGTGGCTGTTTAGTAAACTAACGGCCCTTATATTAACTACTCAGTCCTCCTCTATCATCTTAAAAAACGAACAGAAGAAGATGACAACAAAGCACGATAGTGTGTACATATAAAGTAAGTACAGATGTGCTAATCTATTGTAGAAATATAGGTGTGTTATGACTCTGTAATATATGGAAATATAGGACAGAAGTATTAGTTGGAGTCATGTGGGCATCTAGACAAAATGTCAGCCATCACATTATCCGCACCACGGATAGCTCGTACCGTGAAGTGAAAAGGTTGAAGAGCTATAGCATATCGAGTGGATCTCGAACTCTTCAAATTCTTAGTCTGAATAGCTGTAAGAGCTTTCTGATCAGTCTCTAGAATGAAATGTGCGCCCAGGAGGAATCTTTGTAGCTTTAGAATTGACCAAACCATCGCTAACAACTCACGGTCTAAAACCGAGTAGTTCCTCTCTGCCGCATTTAGTTTTCTAGAAATGTACATAACAGGATGCAGAGTATTTGCATATTCTTGCATCAGTGCTGCTCCAATCCCAGTGGATGAAGCATCACTCCGAAGAACAAAAGTCCTATCAAGAGTAGGTAATCTTAAGATGGGAGGAGAAGAAAATATATTCTTGATTTGGTCTAGTGAAGATTGGCATTCTTCAGACCAACGGACCAGATTAGGCGAACCTTTCTTCAACAATGTTGAGAGAGGTGCCATGATCGAAGATAAATTTGGAATAAATCTCCCATAAAATTGAATTAAACCTAAGAGACTCCTAACTTGTTTCTTCGTTTTAGGAACAGAGATGTTCAGTATTTTGGAAGTATTGTGGTCTTCTGTCTTCAAGAGACCATGACCAACACGATGACCCAGGAAAGAGATTTCACCAAAACCAACAAAAGCTTTAGAAGGTTTTGCTGTCAAATTATTCTCACGTAGAGTGGACAGTAAGTCATATAACCCTAAATAGTGATCTTCCCAGGTATCACTGAAGAGACAGATGTCATCTAAGTATGCGATGACATCCGAACGATGTGACAGAATTCGACGCATCATGCGAACGAAAGTGGCAGGGGCGTTCATGAGACCAAAAGGCATAACATTCCATTGAAATAGACCCCTAGGTGTAGAAAAAGCAGTAAGAGGTTTGGCATGCTCTGCTAAAGGCACTTGCCAATAACCTTTAGACAAGTCAAGTTTAGTGAAGAATCTAGAATTAGAAAGTCTAATCAGTAGATCTTCTAACAAAGGCATCGGTTCAGCGTCGAACTTTGTGACCTGATTCAATTTGCGATAATCAACGCAAATTCGTATGTTCTTATCCTTCTTCCGGACAATAACCATGGAAGAAGAATATGGTGAAGTCGATGGTTCAATTATATTTAATTGAATCATTTCATCCAATTCCTTTTCCACTTGCGACTGAAAGTGTATAGGAATAGGATACGGCCTAACCCTAATTGGATTATTGTCGGTAAGAATTATGTCATGTTCTATGACATCTGTGTGTCCAGGAATGTCAGTGAGAACATCCTGAAATGTTTGTAACATCGACGAGACTTGTCGATGTTCGTCACCAGAAAGATTAGGAGAAACAGAAACGTTTTTCCAAGATTCCGTGGAATGTAATGGAACCACTGGAAGGGGAAGGTTGACATCAGAGAAGGTAGCTTCCTCATCCTGTATGACAGACAGGGATGAATAATGACCGTGAGGTGCAGGAGCATCATCCGTTGCCTGGAAAATAGGCAGCAAATAGTCCGGACGTTCGTGAAATTCCGAAAGCATGTTTATGTGGAAAGTTTTATGCTTTCCATCAATATCGACCACATAGTCAACATCGGAAATCCGAGAGACTATTGCATACGGACCTTTCCATGCAATAAGAAGTCTATTTTCCCTACTGGGGAGTAGGACGAATGCTTTGTCACCTGGACAAAGTTGTCGTAGACATCTATTCTTGTTAGCAAACTGCCTTGCCTTCTCTTTAGCAATTTCTGATGAAGCAGTTGCTAGCTTACATGCCTCAATGATCTTTTGTCTAAGAGCAATGACATACTCATATGAGGATTGAGTTTCATCGCTAATATCATCGGCAGTGATGAGATCGTGTAATAAAGACATAGGGCCGCGTGGACGCGCGCCAAAGACAAGTTCGAAGGGAGAAAATCCTGTGTGTTCATTAGGGACTTCTCTATAGGCAAAGAGAGCCGCGGGTAAAACCCTGTCCCAATCTTGAGGATGATCTTCAGTTATCTTACCAAGCAAAGTCTTGAGCGTTCTATTCAGACGCTCAACTAACCCATTAGACATAGGATGGTAGATACTACTGAGAGATCGTTCAATATGTAAGGTAGACATTACCTGTGACATAGTGTCAGATATGAGTTGAGTGCCATGGTCTGACAATATTTCTCTGGGGAACCCCAAGCGAGAAAATATCAACCAAAGAGCATCTGCGATATCTGTAGTAGATATGCTCTTAAGAGGAATAGCCTCTGGCCAACGTGTGCACATATCGACACATGTAAGGATAAACTGATGTCCTCTGGCCGACTTGACCTTAAAAGGGCCAATAATATCTATGGCCATTTTCTGAAACGGCCGAATAGGAATGTCAGCAGCCTGGATAGGCGCAGCATGTCGTGGTCCTCTAGATTTGACCTCCTGACATACCTTGCATGATCGGCAGTAAATACGAATGTCCTTATTGACAAAAGGCCAAAAGAAAGCCGCAAGGACTCTCGACTTCGTACGGGCAAAACCCATATGTCCAGCACATTGCGAGTCATGAGCATGTTGTAATATTTGCACTCTCATGCTCTTGGGAACAAGAATTTGCGAATGTGCCGACGTAGTCGAATCTTGTACCATACGTACAAGTACGCCGTTTCTCATTGCAATCCAAGATTTTCTATTTGTATCCTGATTCGGATCACCTTTCTTCGCAAGAACGAAGAATTTTTTTAAAGAAGGATCTTCTTCTTGCAATTTTATGAAAGAGTCACGAGTGATTACTAAGTGACTATCTTGGCTATCAACTTCATTATCACTATTCAGTGAAGTTTCGGGTGTTTGTAGAGCTTGTGCTCTTGTAACTACTGCATTTGTAGCTTGCATGTTATTATCTTCCCAAGCAGCAATCTGCTGTGGGGTACACTCCCTAACTCCGTGAATACGACCAATAATAAGGTCCGCAATAGGATTAGGTAAGAGACAAGCATGCACATCTCCAGTAAAGAAAGGAGTGGCAATGCGAATTACAGCAGTAGGATATTTTTCTAGAGTGCCGCCAAATGTGACACATTTAATAACCCTTCCTGTAGCACAAGATGGATCTACAAGCGATTGTCTAACACCAATAGTGGTGCATCCGGAATCGAAAAGTAGTGAGACCGGAGTATCATTAACAAGACCCTTATGTAGAATTAAAGAACCCCTCCCGTCATGCGCAACAGCAGCAGGAAGAGCGGGAAGTGGGTGACCACAACTCAAAGTAGTTATGGTACCCGGTTCGAATAAAGTACTGCATTGGGGGCATTTGTTTGCTCTCTCAAAGTCAAAAGCAGAACCAGTGACAGCGTCAAAGTTTTTACTATCAACAACATGATTACAGGCTCCCTCAGTTTCCTGTTGTACAGCATTAGCCTGCTGATATCTCTTTTTTTTGTGTTGAGATCTACCCCGACTATTATTACCTCTGAAGTTATCAGAGTTATTATTATCTCTGCAGTTATTATTGTCTCTATTGTAATTGTTATCCTGGTTCGAATTCCAGTTTCCACGATTACTATCATGTTCACATTGATGCGAACATCTATTTGTTTGGTTTTGAGGTCTTCGGCAGGAATAACCTCTATTACCATATCCTCTTTTGAAATGCCTATAATTATTAGGGTGATAGTAACGAGTACTATCAGGTTGTCTCCAATTCTTCGAAGAAGAATCACCATGAAATTGATTTCCATGATTTTGACAGAAATTACCGCTACTCTTTCTATCAAAATTTTGTTGGGATCTACGAGCAAAGTTTTGACCATACGGAGCTGCCGAAGCAACTGGTAAACCTTCTTTCACCTTAGAGTTACCCATGGTTATGTGTGGGTGCGCAGTTACGTATTGGCAACAGAAATCTTCCATTTCTTTTATTGTTTTAGGTTTACGTTCATGAAGGAAAGCAAGGAAAGACTCATTGACAGACGACATGACTTTGTCTCTAAGTATTAAGTCCATAAGTCCTTCATAAGTTTTTTCCGTCTTAGATAGTTCAACCCATCGTGAGAAAGTAATGCGTATTCTTGCAATAAACTCGGAGAATTCAACTCCATTTTCAGGTAACATGTTTTTAAATTGTAGACGATAGCCGTCTTCGTTAAGCTGATATTTCTTTAACAAAGCGGCCCTGACAACCTCATAATTGTTCTTGTCAGGTTCATCCACCATATTTAATATACTTAGAGCTTTACCTGTCAGTATCCCTGATAACTGATAAACATATTTTGCTTTGTCTATGTTATGAGCTGTACATGCTTGTTCAAATCTGTCCAGATAGAACATTATGTCATCACTGGAAGGACTAAATGTTGGTAACTTAATCTTAAAAGTATCATTATTAGCCTTACCAGAAGATGAACCCTTGTTTGAATCATTACCATTACTCATGTTCATCAATTTCAATTTTTCCAACTCTAAAGCTAAGACCTTTTCTTCATGTTCCATTTTTGCTTTCTCTTTCCTCTCATCAGACTCTCTCTGTAATCTTCTTTCCTCAGCCTGAGCCTCTATTTGAAGTCTTTCAGCTTCTTTCTCAAGTCTTTTATTCTCAGCCTCTTTTTCAAGTCTTTTATTCTCAGCTTCTTTTTCAAGTCTTTTATTTTCAGCCTCTTTTTCAAGTCTTTTATTCTCAGCTTCTTTTTCAAGTCTTTTATTTTCAGCCTCTTTTTGAAATCTTTCCGCTTCTAGCTGGAGTTTTCTTTCCTCAGCTTCTGATGCCCTTTTTTGTTTTTCCATTTCCATTTGGAATCTTTTTTCATCCACCTGCATCTGCAGTTTCTTTTGTTCAGCTTCCATTGCTTTATCATATCGAGCAGTTGCAAATTCTTCTAACTTATCACCAGTCTTCCCAAGCAATTTACCCTGCTCAATAAAGTGCTCAAATGTAGACATGTTGTCTAATATATGAGTCCAAAACCTGAAATAATTAACTAATTTATTTCAAACCTAAGTGTAACAAGTCTTAATTAAGCACTTGTATATTCACATCACATTATATTATCCCAGTCTCTGTGGGAAACAAGTCTCCAATCAAAGAACTTGTATATGAAATATCAACACTCAATTCTTGATCATAAGTGCACTTCTCATTCAATAGTGCACGACACTATTCATCATTCATTTATCATCAGTGTAGTAGTAACAGTGCATTAGCATAGCCCATTAACTAATTACTATAACTGTAAACAATGACTATGTAAACACATGCAGAATGTAAACATTGAAAATGTAAACAATGCAAACAATGTAAACAATAACAATGTAAACAATAACAAAGATCAGCAACAATACAAAAACGTTCGCAGAAATCAACTAAAAATAAAGCAGAAATTAATGAAATATCACAAAAAATGTGACGATATCTGCGATAGAATTAAACAAAATACATGACACCACAGTGTATAAACAAAAATGTTGTATGAAACTAAATTATAGACAAGAGTAGGCTAACAAATACAAACAAATCAAAACAAAACTAAAGAATGCGAAATAATAACGAAAACAATATTAAAACATGTCATCACAGCTAACATAAATAGCAACAGAAGTCGCTTAGCAAATTCCAGTATCGGAAATTTGCAAACCCTACAGAAAACGCTCACAATAGACGACCTCTATGACGTGGCATAATCTAACGGAGACACCACCCAACCGAGAACCCGCTGAAATATAAACATATAAATATACAAATAACATATAAACATATAAACATATAACATATAGAATGAGATGATACACAGAAGACTCAGCAGAAGTATAAGGGCACAGTTTACGTACAAACAGGCCACTTAACTTATAGGCTTCCAATCGTAGAACAGCAGAAAAAACGGATGTCAATCAACGTCCTAAAGAGCGAAGCTCCAACGATGATGGCACATCTGAACTGCTTCCACTGCTAACACGATGGTACTAGAGCTTCTGAAATACTGTATGTTGAGTTGTTTCGGCACTTGACCCTCTAATCCAATAGTAAATTGATGGAAATCGGTACTTGGCCTTCTTCAGAAAACAACCCGTTTCAACCGGCACTTGACCTTCACAAAAACGACAGCACTGGAACCTTGACAGCAGCAACTTGCTTGACTTGCGTAAAAGATAACAGCAGTCCGAGTTATCCGGCAACATGTAACAAAGCCGGGTACTGTCAAATTCTTGTTTCCGTCAAAAAGTTGAAATTTTGACTTTTACCGGGCAACGCCGAGTACTTTGAAAATTTGAAGTGTTGACTTTCTTGAAGAATGTTGAAGTTGAAAATGAAGGATGCTGTAGTGTTGACTTGAAGTGGGTAAGGGACCCCGTGTTTGCTGGTACCAGATCAAACCAGCTTATGGCCACCAAATGATGAGCGTCGTGCTGATAACGCGAATGTCGTGGGTTCGATCCCCACACTGGCCACCAAATGATGACGCCCAATTTATATTATGATTGAGTAATTGGCCGCCAATGACGCGTGCACCATGAGGTGAGTGATGGTGCCCGTGGTCTGGTTTTGTGAAGTGTGTAGATGATGTACAGTCAAACAATGATCATACAAAAACAGGGCAATCCATACAAAGACGTCAGTTAACTCACGACGTAGAAAGTCAATGATGCTTGTAACAGCTAGTGACGTTTTTCTGTATCATTTATTGTGGACGCCACAGTGACAAAATGTATACGCGAATATGTAGGTACATCAGACAGTCATTATCACAGCAACAATGTCAGTATAGCAATGGACGGTAGACAGCATCATAATAAAGGTGATTCACAGGCATGTCAATACATTATAAGGCTGTAATGTAGTCGGGAAAATTCTCCATCCCTTTCTATCTTAGCCAGAAGATAACCAGATGTATGAGATCAGTTCACTCTCCTTAATCTGACTTCAGCAAGACAGGCACGTCTGCCGAAGTATAAATAATGTCCTCAAAAAATATCCTCTAGATAACAAAGGTTTTCCAAACCTAGTTCATGTAACAAAGTAGCAAGTAATGGTCCTTGGGACATGCATCAACCGATGCAGTACAATACAGCGACATGTGAGCTGGGAAAACATCTCGTGACGACGCCTTTCGAAGACAGGCTATGAATCAAAAATCGCTCACGACCAAAAATCGATAGAGTTAATGAAAAGTTAATTTACCTTGCCTTCAGGAAATACACAGAAATATTACGCCTCCCCGGCATGTGGAAATACACTAGAGGTATTATCTCGAATAAACGAAATATCCATTAAGAGGACTTCACATTCCTGACAGAACAAAAAATAGCGGAGATCCCCTCTCAGCGGGGCATCTTCCTAGCTATTCAAAATCGCTCACTGGACTGGTGGGCGGAAATCGATCGACCAAGAAGCAAGACCAGTCATGCGCAGTCCAGCGCAAAATGACCACAGCTCAGAACTTAAGACGCAAGGACCTTTACTACGAACCAGCGTAAGAATGATTACCTTAAAAGGATAACCCAACAGGTTGCCAACCGTTTTCTGAGAAAACGGCCTAGCATAGCAAACTTAACTGCATTCAATACCAACGCGAGGAGACAACTGCTGACCGAGAAAAGTGACTATAAATTTCAAGCAGTTGTTGCCCTTGCGTTATAAAATATATATTGTAATAAAACGATGTTGCGAGAATTTCTCACGCAACAGTAGGAAATGACTTTTGTGATTTTGTTAAGGGCACGGTAGTCGCAGCAAAAGCGACTGGAGCCGTCTTTCTTTGTTACGATCACTATGGGTGAGGACCATTGGGAACGGGATCTTTCGATGATTCCTGCCTGTAGCATTTCATTTATAGACCTTTCCACGAGTTCTCTGTTTTTCAAGGGCGTATGATAGGGTTTCATATGTATTGGCTCCTCTGTGGTTGTTTGAATGTCCATTTTGACAGTGTTAGTTCTGCCTAATTCCATGTCATTGAGTGCGAATACATCCTGGTGCTTTTCTACAAACGTTTTCAAACGTTGCTTATTATCTTCTGTGGCATTCAGGGTTGCAAGTAACTGAGCTATTCTCTCTCTGTATTTATGATCTGCTATGATATCTCTGGTCTGTCTTGATGCCTCCGTTTCATTCCCATAATTTTGGGACATTTTTCTTGCATCTTGTGAAAATCTCTGCTCCTGGTATGTGGCTTTCTTTTGCGTAGTTCTTTGCCGTTCATTGGGCTGTGCTTGGTACTGTCTCCTCTGCCATGTACTGTGTGCATTTCCATTTGTCACTGCATTTACTGTATATTCATTTCTTATTATATTTCTGGGGTAGTCGTTGTTGTGCCATTTTTTTCTGATTATTTCTGCCGTAACTGCGCTTATCCGCGTACGTTACTGTATTTCTTCTGTTTGTGCTATAGGGCTGTCTTCTTTCCCTGGGCGAAAATTTTTCATTCTTTCTGTTTCCAACTTTGCTGCTATAGTATCCTCCTGTGGTATAGTCATATAAGAATTCTTCCTTTTCTTCGGAAATTTCAATTGGTTTTGGGACTTTATCATATCCACCTGTTTTTGAGTTATATTGATACTCCATGGGGCATGTATCACTGTCTTGTCGCTTTGGATATCCTCCTGGCAAGACAATTTCTGTTTCTCTGTTACTCTGTGATATACAGCACTTCATCTTTTCTCTTGGTGTGCTGGGGCGCAAGAATGAGTAATTATAGTCATTTTCATACTGTGGCCTTTCTCTTCTTATGTATGGACTGGTTCGTTTCTGCCATCTGGGTAGGGTATGCTGTGGTGTAACATGACTGTGACTGATGTTACTGCCTTTTTCTGCATAAGCCTTATAACTGTTTACTTTCCGCGTACTATGGTTATTTGTACTGCGATTTCGTGCATTATGTCCAGTGGGAGTGGTTGAGACAATTTGTGGATGGTCTCTATTGGTTTTGGTTTGTCTTATTGTTGACGTATCCACTTGCGCTACAACTGTGCCTCTTTTTATAGTGGTAGTTTTTCCAGACATATTCAATATCATGATGGGGAAATCTCTGGACTTCGAGACTTCAGCGATTCCCTCTGTAATTTGCAACAATGGGTCATCAATAATGCTTTCTTCTGCTAGGGGCTGTACTTGAATTGATTGCCCTGGTGTTATGTACTCAGAATTTTTTACTCTGCCTTTTGCTATGACCAGGGAGTTTGGAGCCACCGTTATGGGAGCTGTAATCCTTACTAAAGACGCTATGTGGATATCGTCCTGGAGATCTATGTACGTATTGTTGACTTTGATTTTGTGGAGGTCATAGTATATTCGAACTTTGTGTTTGTTAAAAAAATCTCTCCCTAGGATAAGATTTCTAGACATTCCTTTAGTA
The DNA here is from genome assembly GCA_024509875.1 of Oreohelix idahoensis. Classification (NCBI taxonomy): domain Eukaryota; kingdom Metazoa; phylum Mollusca; class Gastropoda; order Stylommatophora; family Oreohelicidae; genus Oreohelix; species Oreohelix idahoensis. Next base: position 195,117 of record JAMPIV010009610.1, read on the forward strand.
ATGACAAATGGGTGTTCAAAATTTGTTTCGCCTAAGGAAAATTTTAGCCATGCTGTCCCAACTGAATTTAGTCTTTGTCCCGTGACTGAAGCTAGGTGTGTTTTGGACGGTTGAAATCGTACTAAGTGTTGGATCCTCTTGAACAGCTGGAACCTAATAAGGCTGATGGATGCTCCTGTATCTACTAGTGCCCTATATTGTTGGCCCTGTATAGACATGATGCAGGAACTGGGGTCCGGATGTATTTTAGTTCCATCATGCAACATTTCTTCATTTTGTATTTTACTGGATGGGCCCACTTGACAATTTCTGTTCTGTGTTGTTTCTTTTGTTTTGGACCAGTTTCTGTGATTGTTGCCCTCACTAACGGTCCTGTTTAGTGAGTGGCGCGGCCGTTTCCCTGACGCATGAGGGGTTGAGGTGCGCCTCTGGTATACTGATTTCTGGTGTAATCACGTGGGGGTGGTGCGGGTTGTTGTGGTTGGTAACCTCCTCTTCTGAATGGTGCATGATTGTAATTTGCTCTACAGGACTTGTAACCATGTCCGAGCCTACCGCATGTAAAGCATCCGTTTGTATTGACATTATTGACGTCGTTTTGCCTCTGTGTGGGGGGTCTATAATTGCGGGGCCTATCATCTCGTTGTCGTGGGCGAGTCCATTGCCTCCTGGTATGGTCAACTTCCATAGGCTCATGCTCATCATAGTCCCTATATTCTGGTCGGGGTTCCCTACCTGCTCTTTGTTGGAACCTTCGGTGAAGATTTTCCTCCTGTATTGCTGCTTGGATTGTTTCAGCAATAGTCTTGGTGTATTTTCTAATAAGATGCCTTCTGATATTTTCCGCTCTAAGGCCATCGGCAAATATCCCCACTAACTGTATTTCTACATCAGGTGTGGTAGGGATTTCTCCGCAAAATGCCTCTTCTGCCATATTGAGGAATCGATCTCCAAAAAGTTGTACCGATTCATCTCTTTCCTGTTTCATGCTTCTAAGGACTGACCAAGCATGCATTTTGTCTATGATTTCCCCATATCTCTGGGTGAGCTCTTTTTTTAGGGACTCGTAGGTTTCTGTGGGGTACTGCTGGGACCTCCTTCTTAAAAAATCAGTCACGTACGAATCAGAACCTAACAGAGCGATTTTCTTTTTCTCTTCATCCGTTGTTGCCTCTGCTAGTGCCGCAAATTTTTCCATGTCGGACAACCATCTTCTGAATTTTTTCTTGTTGCCATCGAACGGCTGAACAATGGATCTAACCTGTGTGAATTTCGCGTAGTTGTCATTTTTCTGTAGGGTTTCAGTAATTTGCCGTAGCGCTATTATTGTTGGTCCTTCCATATTTTGTCTGTCCTGGGGCTGCAGTGGTTGTGTATTTACGGGTTGGTTCTGTGGTTGTTGTTGTTGTTGTTCCACACCCAGCTGTTGAAAATTGTGTAGTAAATCGTCCATGGTCTATGATCGCTAGTTATTCGCTTTATCAAAGAGAAGTGGTCACGGGCACCATATTACCTTCATGTAACCGGGGCAGGTGTTCCTTAGGACTGGAACGGCACCATATTACATCATGTGGCAGTGCCGGTATATGCAGTATTTTCAGTTTACTTTACAGAGAGCAGATGTTTAACTGGCCTAATCACCAGAGATTTAGATTTCTCTCTTAAATTTGTGTTACCAGGTTCGATTTTCTTCTCTTAGGTGTTGATGTAGCGAATTTAATTGAAATGGATAGATTTCTTATCTAGATCTCAAAACTGTAGTAATTCACCTTTTCAACAGCGTTCGATTTCATGCAAAACTTTTAATATCTTTCAGCATGAAACTTAAAATTTCAACAAAGTCTGGAATTCAGAACATTTTTACAATAATAAGTATAATAAAATTCTATCATCTCATCAGATGCTTTCATCGATGCAAGAATCCCTTTTTGTATCTTTGTCTCGTAGGCCTACTCAATTGTCAAATATGGCGAACCTTCTCATTCCACCGTGTTCCTTCCTTTAAGTTACAGTCTTATTTTAGGTTCGACGACATTTACCCATCTCCTCAGATTTGTCCTTGATTTCTTTATCGTCATAAGCATTCCTTGAGTTAAATGCTTTCCAACACAAGAATATTTTCTACTCTACATGGTTTGAGGTGTAAGACATTTTTTTGCAAATTGACTCAAATCCTCGAGCCTAGTTCTGCTGCGACTAGGGTTGGGAGCTCTATTCAAAATACATATTTAACGATTGTCACTACTTACGCCAGTAAGAAATATATATATATATAACCACTCAATGTCCTGAAATACACATTTTATAAGAAATGTTGAAGTTTGATTTTCTCAAACTAAGAAATATGTAGAGCTGGACCAAATACGACCTCTTGAGTTGCGCTCTTTCATTCTACTGCCAAATGGCGTTGTTGTTCCACTTTCCCCGGGGTAAATCTGAGCTATCCGATTGGTCAGGGGAAATCACCCAATTATTAGAAATGGCGTGTAGAAGCGACTCTACCCTAAATATGTGACACTATTTATTATTTTCTGTTTCTCATAAAATATAAAATTATGGGGTGGTCTGTGCTTCCTCTGTCTTGTAAGAATATAGTCTGTTTCCAAAGGAACAACTATGTACACGGCCACAGCAAGACTGAAGGTGAAACTCAGAGCTGCTCGACCAGTTGCAGTCAAACAGAAAAGATATAACATCACAAAACTTAAGGACCCCCTCACCAGAAAAGCTTTCGTGGTCAACGTAAAGAGTCGATATGAGATTATCAAAAGCCAGGAAAGAACAGAGACCAATGATGTCGACCAGAAATTCAACACCATCTCAACAATATACAAGGAAAGCAGCAAATCATGCTTGGGATTCCAGGAAAGAAAGAGCCAAGACTGGATAACACCTGAAACGCTAAACACCATAGCGAAGAGAAAGGAAATGAAAAGAAAGAAAATAGAAGCTAAGTCTCCCAGTTTAAAGGCAATATATAGGCCTAGTGAACAGTACAGTCAGCTGGACAAGGAAGTAAAACGTCAAACCCGTGCTAACAAAAGGACATTTCTGGATGACCTTGCAAGACAGGCAGAAAAGGCAGCATTGAGAAATGAACAAAGCACAGTTTATAAAATAACTAAAACTATCAATGGAAAACGAGGTGCAAACAACATAACGTTAGTAAAAGACAAGCAAGGAAATCTCATCACCACAGCACTGGGGGCAGGAAACAAGATGGGCAGAGCACTTCAGAGAAACACTGAATAAGGAACCACCAGAGACTCAGCTGAATGTTCCTGAGGCTGAAAGTGACAGACGTAAATACAGACATTCCACGAAAAAAGAAATCATCACAGCTATCAAAGGGTTAAAAAATGGAATAGCACCTAGGTCACGACAATCTAACTGCTGAGTTATTCAAGGCAGACCCTGAACTAGCAGCAGAACTATTAGAACCACTATTTGCACAAGTCTGGGAAACTGAGACAACACCAACAGAGTGGAGTAAAGGAATAATTGTCAAACTGCCCAAGAAATGCAACCTTGCAGACTGCAACAACTGGAGAGGAATTACTCTCCTCTCAGTTCCCAGCAAAATACTAGGCAGGATAATCATCCAAAGAATTTCAAAAGCAGTTGACCATAAACTGAGGAAAGAACAAGCGGGCTTTAGAAAGAACAGAAGATGTGCAGATCATATATTCACCCTCAGGAACATTATAGAGCAGTGCTCAGAATGGCAGAGACAGCTGTACATAAACTTTGTTGATTTTGAAAAGGCTTTCGGCAGCATACACAGGGACAGCCTATGGAAAATACTGATGGCTTTTGAAATTCCTAGCCGCATTGTTTCCAACATAAAAAGCCTCTATCCTAACTTTACATGCAGTGTTGGATTGGGTAATTGTGACGTACGTCTAGTTTGACAAGTGAATTCTCCCTGATATGATGGATGATTTAAAGGGACTTTTAGCTTTTCATAACATTAGAACCCCTGAACATTTGTTGTAACTTCTCGTTTGCCAGAACTCATTCCACCGGGACTCATTTAGTAGGCGGCACGAGATCAAAGAGACGAACTGAGGGATTTTAGGGGAGACTATCGGCGCTATCAAAGACAGTAGTGGTCCCTGATACGAGACGCAGTTGCTTGCCGCTAATTTCGCGTCTCGATGTCAATCGAGGAACCGAGCGAACGGGGGAAAGCGAAACGGGCAGCAGCGAGCGGATACGAAGACCAGGGGGCGGCTCTTCTCTTGATTTGGCGGTCAGATCCCCAAAAGTTCGTGAGATCAAATAAGTTGTCAAGTTTATCATGTCCCACTCAACTTACATTCCATTTTAGCTAAATAGACCATGAAGAACTAGACACGTTATCACTCGCTGGCCAGACTTTTACAGAAGCACTAGCTTTATTGAAATCTTGTTATAGATTTTCCCCTGGATTTTATATATATATTTGCAGTGTTTTCTATTCTGTGCAGAGCGGTAATATATATTGTGTAAAGTGATCAGTGGTCTAGTTCAGTCATTCTATTTCAATGGAGTTTGTGTTAATTTAAATCTATTAAATTAAACCATCTCAATAGTTCTAGTGGTAAATATAATGATCTATCTATTATATTATTTCAAAAGATAATAGATGCTTAAATTAACTTTTAAAGTCGCGAAGGAATTTATAATTAATAAATTCAGTTAAGTCCTAGTTTTATAGATGTGGGTTTTTAACCACTAGAATTCGCGCAGTGTTTATTAAATACATAATTAAATACTCGAGTGTATTATAGGCTTAACGGGAAATTCATCGCGCTTTAGAAGGTTATTTGTTTTCGGTATATTACATGTCTTTTTTTTCTTTCATACAGAGTGATCGTAACCTGTGCGATCCCAGCATTAAGAAAGCAATAAAGAAATCAATCTAAGCAAGGCAAAGCATAAACAGTGTGTAGAGTTCCCCTGACGCAGAACTTGTTGAGACTGTGTAAATTTTTAATCTTTGAGGCGATTCTATGTTTGGAATTCCGCTATCTATCTTATAGCAAAGAAAGCACACCCAAAGACAAATTTAACGCACTATCAAACAACTTAAGTCGTAACGGGAAGAAGAACACTGGAACGAGCTTTGTTAGTTTACTGACACAGAGAGATAATTCATAATTTCCTGAACAGTGATGTGACTAGTTTTCTCACTGGACTTAAACCATACCTCACGGAAAAAGTGTACCAGCACGCGTAAGAATTTTATTATCAGCGGCATAGTCAAATAGACCACACCATCCTCACCCCGGTATCAGAGACCGTGCCCTCTCATAGAAACTGTTATTAAGAAAAGAGACACAACTACAGATTCATTTTCCAGCGATTACGGGATCCTTTTATGTGCTGACCGCCTACCCGCTAATCTGGGGCTAGAACTTGAACAAACACTCATACATTTAGTTTGAGGTGTAACTGCTGTTGTGTTATTCTATGGAGTGCAAGATTTTTTCACAATCGGTAAGTGAGAGCAAGATGAGTGAAGGCCTTTGCTAGCGCGTGTATGAATGACAGGAAATTAATTCTTTTGTGTGACCATGTTGTTAACTTGCTTACCTAGTAATATATATCTTTTCTGTATACCCTACATTGTTCCTTTAAGTGGGGTAGTTGATAATTTGTTAACTCTGTTTAAAACCACCTCCTTTCCATTTGCTTAGTAAAGGGAAGAACAGCTGGGAAGAACAGGTTTTTTTCTATCACCTATACCTAATTTTGTAACACCTCTTTCAGAGTAATTAACTTCACTGTTAGGTTAACGTACCTATGTTCCTGATATTATCTATCTCTGGACTGGGTTTATCTTTGTCTAATAAGCGGGAAGGGCTTAGTCGATACCAATCTTCTTCACCCCTTCTAAACTTGTTATTTTTATTTTGTGTACTTATGATAATTTATGTAATATCTGATATTTTTAGTGATTGATGTTTAAAGTGAATAAAATCACATAAACTCATTTAGTTCTGGGTGTTGGATATACCCAAAGCCCAACTTTTCCCCTTATTCGTTTAATATAGTTTGTATCAACGTCTCCTGTGTGTGTGAAAAAACACCAAATCGGTGTGCGCGCAGATGCGAGTCTGGAAAACTGGCAAATAATTGTTTGACCAGGAGAGTGAAAGAGAAGATTGAGAGAAACGATTTGTCGTAAATAAGTCTGTCTTTACTCTCCTCCAGCTCGCTGTGAAGCAACTATTAAATCTCTACATTTTCTATCTCTGAGCTTTCCATCATCATTTTTCACTCTAAACCGGACCACTATTTCTAAGACTCTTTTCTCTCAAAATAAATTTACGACAGTAATGTAACTTTCAAAGTGTAAACAGGAGTACGACAGGGATGCCCCTTATCAACAACATTATTTTTGACAGCCGTAGATTGGGTGATGCGCCAGACAACAGAGGGCAGTCCAAGAGGAATTAGATGGACAACGTTTTCTACACTGGAAGACCTGGAATATGCAGATGACACTGCACTACTCGCGCATTCACATCAAGACATTCAAGAAAAACACCGATAGACTGAATAAGTATGGTCAGCAGGTTGGCCTGAACATCAATCTGAAGAAGACAGAGGTCATGACACTAAATGTGGGCAATCCTGAGCCAATAACAGTAAGGAACCAGAAGTTAGAACAGACAGACACATTTACTTACCTAGGATGCATAGTAACACCTGACGGCGGAACAAGCAAGGACATTAACAACAGAATGAATAAAGCGAGAACAGCCTTTGCTAGTCTCAACAACATTTGGAAGTCTTCCCAGTACAGCACAAACACCAAATTAAGACTGTATGAGAGCTGTGTACTTTATGTGCTTCTCTATGGTCCGGAATGCTGGAGAGTAACAGAGAAGGAAATGTCGAAATTGTCCTCCTTCCACACAATCTGCCTAAGGAAAATTCTCCGAATCTTTTGGCCAAACACCATCAGCAACCAAGAACTACTTATTCGGAGTAACCAGGAGGACATGCACACCATCATAGCTGGCAGACGATGGAGTTAGGATGGCCACGTCCTCAGAAGGGTCCCTGATACCATCACAAGAACAGATATGCTATGGACCCCCGAGGGAAAGCGAAAGAGAGGCCGACCAAAAACAACTTGGGGAGAACTGTGGAAGCCGAGATGCAAAGAATGGACCAGAGTTGGGGCACTGTGCGAAGGATGGACGCCGACCGAGCAAAGTGGAATCAAGACGTCACCAGGCGTGATGGCCACATACTGCTTTGGCGGTTGGCGGTTATGGATCAAAGAAGAAGAATACTCACTCCCAAAAAACACATGAGCTGTCTACAACGATTATTTCCCATTTCATTCTCGCTACTTTTTCACTCCAGCACAGAAAGAATACTTTTTGTGTGAACATTTTGGCTGACCTCATTCCATGTTAAGTCTGCCACGTAATATTTCAAGAAATTTGATCAAACTCGTTTGTTTACCAGATGAAACAAAACGCCCATCTCATTTTAGCACATTTAATGGATGCAAAATTCGTGCTCTAACGCAATAAATTACTTCAGATATTATTTTTACCTGAAGAAAGTCAAGCAAAAACATACAAATCATAACTAAGCAAATAAGTGGAAACATCGCATGAAATTCGTGGAGTGTAAAATGTAATGGGTTATACCTGTTCACTAGCTGCTGCTGTTGCATATAATCATCATCACAGCCTTCAGCTCACAAGAAGCGTAAGCTTTCAACAAAAACATGCCATATCTTTCCGTCACGTGTCATCAGCGCAACAACGTTCTATGTCTTCTTCTTCATGTCATCTTCAAGTTCTTTTTTCATGTGTTCTTTATTCTCTATTTCTATGTCTATGTCTATGTTAGAGAGAAGATAAACACCTATGCAGGCCACCAAGAACCACTTTTGTCAGTAGTCAAATGTCGAAAGCTTGCCTGGTTTGGGCATGTAACTCGTCATGACTCCCTTTCGAAAACGATCCTTCAGGGAACAGTCGAAGGTAACCGGAGAAGAGGAAGGCAAAGAAAATCCTGGGCTGATAACATCAAAGAATGGGCAGGACACGGTTTTTCACACTTGTACGCATTGCTGAGGATAGAGAGCAGTGGAGGACCCTGTCTGCTGATGCTTCCACCATGGCACCCCTACGACCCATGACGGGTTACGGGTTGAGATGATGATGATCTCTATTAGCCTGGGGATTACAGAATATGGAACTGCTTTTGTAATGCTATCAATATGTTTCCTCAATATGTGTCCTTATCCATTGTCAGCGTCTTCCTCTCATTTCTGGTTCCACTGGCACTTGCCTGGTTTGTGCTATCAGTTCCACATGACAGTGATCTTGTCAAACCACTTCAATGCTTCAATTCTACGCAAGCACTCATTTGTGAAAGCCTGTAGCTTTTCAGTTATTATTTTTGTTGCTCTCCATAACAGTTACGTATCATTAGCGCATAGCTGATTTTAGGTTAAGCTTCTTAAATTTACCTGGCGACGACTTGTACTTCTAGACCCGCATCAATACCAGCAACAACAACTACTACTGCTACTAATACAGCTATGATCACTAATACTGCCGCCGCCACCACTAACATTACTACAACTTACTACTACAAGCGCTAATATTATTATTACTATTTCTATTATAATGGCTGATGCTACCATTGCTACACTTTCTGCTGCTGTTACTGTTACTGCTCTTACTACTACAAATACTACTATTGCAACGACTACTACTTCTACTGGTCTTGCTACTGATACTACTACTAAAATACTACTACTACTACAACCACTACTGCTGCTGCTTTTGCTCCTGCTACTACACATACTACTACAGCTATTACGATTGCCCTTCCTTCTATTACTGCTGCCGTTACCACCGCTACTACTGCCCCTGCTACTACTACTTCTGCTACCACTGTTGCTACTATTTCTCCTACTATAATACAGTACTACTGTTGCTGCTGCTACTACAACTACCACTGCTACTATTACAACTAGTTCTAGTACTACTGCTGCCACGACTACTTTTGCGACTACTACTACTACAATGACTTACTTACTTAGTCGTTCCCCTTCTACCGTGAGGTGTAGAGGTTTGGAAGAGAGAGCGCCAGACTATCCTATCGGCTGTCTTCCTCCTGGCCTGGTTCCATTCTAGTCCTCGGTCCTTCAAAGATTGTCTAATGTTGTCCTCCCAGCGGACTCTGGGTCGCCCTGGGGGTCTGGATCCCTGGCTCTTTGTTTCCCATGCTTGTCGTGGTAGCCGATCTTCTCCCATTCTGCAGACATGGCCAAACCATCTTAGTTGGGACTGTTCTACTTGGGTCTGCAGGGGGTGGGATTTTAGGCCGACGTATCGTCTGATTGCGGACCATGTCTCTTCTTGTTACTTCAACTACCTTCCTCAGATACCTCATTTCTGAGGTTTGGATCTGGCTTTTGTGGGTTGTAGTCATTGCACATGACTCGCATCAATATGTCAAGACTGGGACATAGGTGGAGCGGTATACAGCCATCTTCGTTTTCTTACCAACCTCTCTCTTGCTGAGGAATCCTCGATTTATGGCCTGAAAAAGTCTCCCAGCTGCTGCTTTTCGGGTGGCCAACTCTTCTTTGATGCCCCCCTTTCGGTCTATAATAGCTCCGATGTATTTAAAGTGGTCGACCTGCTCCAGGACCTGTTCTCCCAGCTTAATCTGATGTCTTCTTTCTTCTCATGATATCACCATGGATTTTGTTTTAGATCTACTTATGACAATCCCTCTCTTCTCCAGCTCTTCCTTCCAGACTTGCAGGTTGGATTGGAGATGTGCCTCTGATTTAGCAATCAGGGCAACATCATCAGCAAGTGCCAGCTCTGAAATACAGACCTGTCTCATCTTCCAGTACCCCACTGAATACTTTCTTGTTCTCTCCTTACATGCCTTGATGACTACAATGACTACTACAATTATTACCAGCAGAACTACTACTACTTCTGTTACTACGGCTCCGGAATGTATATTATCACCGACATATCTTTATCAGCAGGTAAGTTACATAAACTCTTAATTAAGAACGTATAATAACACAAACTGGCAACAGAGAACCACATGTTTTTAGATTAATTACGCCAGTATCCTCCTATAGGCAACGGTGGGGCTGTAAAAGGTATGGAAGTTTCATTGAGTGAACGAGGGGAAGCAATCCGTGAAATTGTATTGCCCATTTTCCGGTTTAGGGATATTTGTCTCCCTTTAACCACAATAATTATTGCATTTTACAATAGGCATTAGATTTCCTACGGTGTGGGAAGTGGATATACTCTCTCTCTCTCTCTCTCTCTCTCTCTCTCTCTCTCTCTCTCCTCTCTCTGAGTGTATGTGTATAAATACATTTTAGAAAGCCTTCTTTCTAAATAATTCATTGACTTGACTGTGATCCACTGTCACTGACTTGGTGAAAATAATTTATTAAATGAACTCATCGAGTCATTTTTGTAAGTATAGAAACCAAAAGCAGTAAATGAATAAACATTACATTGTAAACTATAATGTCTTTTTAAACTGCAATGTTATATACATTTATTTGTGTGTGCGTCTCTGCGTGTTTCAGCGTGTGTCGAGTCCATGTAAAAAAAAGTCTGAGACACATTTATCTTAAAATAATATACAGGTATACTAATTTTTTTATTCGTGTCATGGTGGCTCTAAAATTTACGAAACTAACTCATGGATGTTTTTTTTTTTTTTTTACTCTGCTTGCTTAAAGTAACACTTAAATTATCTTTTACGTTGGTTTCTCAGATGAGATACACAATGAGGAAACCCTTCCGCCGTTAAATAAATTATCTTTTACGTTGGTTCCTCATAAAGGTGTGCGTGTACAGAACAGAAATATTTAAATGGTATTAAAAAAAACATCATTGTGGAACTGATGACAAGAACCGGGTAAGTATCTGTGGAGTAAGATGTGAGAAGAAGACGCTGGCAACAACAGATATGACACGCAACGCAATGAAGAAACTATCAATAGCTTGTTACGACAATCCTTGTTGTGAAACCCCCAGAGTAAAAGACGCAGGGGGAGACAGAAAAACACATGGAGACTGGAACTGGAGACAATCATGACAGGAATATAGCTGCCTGGAAAGATCTTGACTGGAAGGCATAGGACAGAAAGACATGGCAAGAATTCGTTGACGGCCTATGATCCTCAGAGAGACGAAGGTAAGAAACAAAATGAATTAGCTAACTGTTTACGTCACAGCTCAACCATGTTGGATTCATAGACATATAACACACAATAAGCAGCGCCTAATGACATGCACACGTGAAGTTCGCACATCGGAAGGATGGACAAACAAAAACAAAATTCTTGTGCCAACACTCAAACGCCAAAGACAGCAATACTCACACGGCTGTCCGTTGTGGTGTCACAATGAAGCTGTATTGTCGATAAAAATCTGGCTCATCGTAGTCGTACTGTCCACTTAGAAGGGCCATCTTGTTCAACTCCATAACATAAATCTACGTAACATATTAACCTCCGCGGCTTCACCACAATAATTACATCAGCCGCTATCAAGAGATGTCAGAAGTCGCTGAAGAGTTAATTCTCGGAAAAACAAAGATGCACTAAAATAGCTCTCAGATGAGATTATCCTTTCAAATGGTCGTTATTTTTAATCCACTTTTTTCAAATGGTCGTTATTTTTTAATCCGTTTGTTTTTCCTTCAGAATAACTATCGCCATAATGAATGTCACCCAGGCCACGTTTCACTCTTCGTAAATCCGCCATGCTTTGTTTAAAAGTCAGTTTTCAGTATACGAATACTAAGATATGGATATTTGCAGTTATAGTTTTAACAAAATAAACATAATTTAATAAAAACCATTACTTTCCTCTGACGTGTACTTAAGTCATTAATACTCTGCTTTGTCTAATGACCAAACAATCGCGACAAAGACCATATATTCTGGAGCTGAAATTTTCACAGCACTTTGAAATCATGCAACATGATGAGAACGGTATCTACACCGTAATCATATAACACGAGTACCGATAATAAAACAGAGAAGAAATAGTATCCATGCTAGTTTAACAACGTAACAGGAAATCAACAGTGGTGTCATTAATTAAAACAACCAACGAACAGAGGGGTCATTAACTAAAACAACCAATGGACAGAGAGACCATTAACTAAGACAACCAATGAACATTGTGTTGCTAAATACGTTGCGTCGCTATAAAACGGATTCGTAGATTTTCTACTCTCGTGCATGCCTCCATGCATTAAGTTATTTATAACTACTACTTTGTTAAATGGGTTGATCATGTTGCCGAATATACACATCGGACATAATTTAACCACACCAGATGAATTAAGATCACCGAACAAAACATTTCAAACCAAGCATCACTCAGTACAAACAAGTGTGAGATTTAATCACTCTGACCGCCAATTTTTGTTTGCACCTGGCTATGGTGGATCAAGACCATATGTAACATCGTTTAATCCGCATATTACCACATAATATCAATCATTCTAAAGTACTGTGCGCACTTGTCAATAAAGGCGGTAACTATGTTTTTGAAAACACAGGTACGGTGATAGTACGCAAGGACATGAACGTTTCTGGGGCCAAAATCGGGGAGGTGAAAGAAATAGGTAGAGTATGTCTAGAATAAAGAACAAAGAAATAGTCCATGTTACGCCCACAGGGTCTTCGTCTGGGACACATGATCAAACTCAACAGAGAATTGAAAATGAGAACTAAGCAAAGTGCGCATATACATATATAAAATACTAGCAGTAAATTGAAAACGATAGTGTCACTGATAAATCCAAATGAAAAAGATGCTGCGGAGACACGGTGGAAAACTTATGGTTTTAAAAAGAAAGAACAGCAAGTGGAGTAAATCAGTCACAATCAAATGGCTGGAAAAAATGTAGAATTGTGTACAAACTAATATAATAATTTCCATTATAAATAATGTCTATACAACAACAATTATCTTGCGCCCATGCAAGAAGTTCGATACAGGGAAACTACACACTGCAACAGGCATCACAATCCGCAGATTCGACAACTGATAAGGCTTGTATCTTTTAACAGACACCGCCGCAATACAATGTCCTTATTAAAGAATGAAACAAACAAACAAAAAACCCCAAAAAACAATAAAAGACTTATCAGAAGTGTCGCAAATAACGAGAAGGATGACTGACCAAGTCATAAAAACCAAGGCCAAGATGAAAGTTGCAACACGGCGTCGGGGTGACAACACTAGATACGGGAAGACCAGACACAGATAAAGGAAATCACAAACAGTGACGAAGACGCAGCAAAAGAGATGAAGTCATCGACTCATAGCTTGACTGCTTGCGTCAGGGTCAGCGAACCACAGCTGACCAAGACCCTACTCCACCTCCAAGTGGTGGTCCTGGAAACAGGCTGCATCACTGCAGTCTGGCCGAGAGAGTAGGGATCGAAGAGGGAAGGCAAACCCGGTACCCAAAATGTCACGCTGAAAACGGATGTGTCGGGCCGAAAGGCGCAAATATCGCAGCTTCGCAGTAAACGGCGACACAACGTAAGAAACGTCCTTTTCAGGACGAACGTAGAAGAAGAAGAAACAGTGAAAAATAGAGACAGATTCCTCTCGTTTACATCACAATACACTAATGGCCGGGAACAGTGAAAACGACTGAACACGACGGCCGGTCGAAAGAGCGTCTTTGGGAACCAACCCAAAAGAGTGCTAGTAATATAGTTAGAAACGACCCATTGGTGAGTATCCACTGGAGACATTGGTTATAATAACTGTGATGAAGTTTCTGACAAACAATATAACTTTGACATATAATTATGTTTTGGTCTTTCTGCTGATCACGGCACTAATGTTCCTACCATCTTTTCATTTTTTTTCATTCAATTTCAACTTAATTGGACCTTTGTAGTCAGTCAATAGTCAATGCACCATGACAAAACTTAATTGCATGCGTGATTTTTTAATGGGTGTTCAATTTAGATGTGACGGTGCAATGCGCGTCGTTTTCCATATTTTTTTCCCGAAAAGGCACGATAGAAAGATTGCAAGGCACGCCTATTCTTTAAATCGGAGTTGACTTTAGTTTTCACGGTGCAATATGCGCCTGTTTATTTGTTTCCGCGAAAAAATGACGGGATTTTGTTGACTTTTCGTAGCAGGAGGTTTCACTCAGACAGTAAGTAACATGGGGTTTAAGCAGAAAATCTGTCACGATTAAGTCGTGCGACAGTGTCGACCTGCTACAACATTTGACGCCCTGTGATGGACACACGGGCCTCCTTTATTTGCCCAGTATCTGACAACAACCAGACAATTAACAATCAAACCATAAGCGAGGACAAGCGGGTGTTGTATACGATACGCACTCAATAACAACAACAAAAGACTGATAGCATTACAGGGCAGCCCTTGTTCTGAAACCTCCCGGGTCAGAGAAATAGAGGGATGCCTATAATCACAAGGAGAAAAGATCTGGAGACTGGTGTCTCTTCTTCTTTGATTCTTAGCCGCCGACTGTCAGAGCAGTCAGTGGCCATCACGCCTGGTGGCGTCGTGTGGGGCCGCAACAAACTGCTTCCACTTTGCTCGGTCGGCGGCCATCCCTCGAGCAGAGGAGACACGTGTGCACGAGATAAAGAAGATACGGAAAGATGTAGAATGGAAGCACGGAACAGAAAGGCCTGACGTGAACTTGTTAGCCTATGTCCCATGGTTCCTGCGGTACAGGGAATCTGACATTATCTACAGACTGTGTTTCACAGCAAGGAGTGTCAGGAGAAAAAGGCGCATTCAATATGGACTTCTATATGAGACAACTGTTAATAACATTATGTTACAGTTTATGGTGTGAGGGAAATAACTATGGGGAATCTGACAACACACAAATTACACAAATATATAAACTATGCGCCTTCATATTGTAAATATATAAACTATGCGCCCTTATATTGTAAATATATAAACTATGCGCCCTTATATTGTAAATATATAAACTATGCGCCCTTATATTGTAAATATATAAACTATGCGCCCTTATATTGTAAATATATAAACTATGCGCACTTATATTGTAAATATATAAACTATGCGCTCTTATATTGTAAATATATAAACTATGCGCCCTTATATTGTAAATATATAAACTATGCGCCCTTATATTGTAAATATATAAACTATGCGCCCTTATATTGTAAATATATAAAATATGCACCCTCATATTGTAAATATATAAACTATGCACCCATATATTGCAAATATATAAAGCAATGCAGCTATGTAAAACTGTTCACACTGAGAACCGGCCATTGCAGAGTCAAATACCATCTGTTAAACAAACTGAAAATCCGATAAACAGGTGTGCGTGTGTGCGTGCGTGCGTGCGTGCGTGCGTGCGTGCGTGCGTGTGTGTGTGTGTGTGTGTCCATGTGTGGAAGAGAAACAAACAGTAGAACATGCCCTCCAAAACTGTGAGATCCACGAGAGGAACAAAGTGCCAGCATGACCTCTCCAACCAAATTGACGGAGAAACTGTATGGTGACGAAAAAAGCCAGAGATGGACTGCCAAATTCATAAGAGATAGATGTGGTTATCTGAGAGCGAACGAAGAAGCATATCAAGAAAGTAGGTCGTATTCGTTTGGTTCGATTTAGTAATTCACAGATGTTTGTTCCCTAGCGGTATCTGATAACAAGTGCTTGTGTCGAGCATACAGATAATGCTTTAATCACCGGCTAACGGAATCTATGACTGGATTTTCAAAAGGAGTCAAAGCGTGCTCGGCTCTCAATTATCGAACAGTTTCTGCCACCCGTTCTATCACGAAGTGTACGGACTGTGTTTACATTGCAATCAAATTAGAATATCTAAAGTGGGATAGAAGGTCCAGAGTTACGGAATGATTGTGTTAAAGCGCTGATGGAGAGCTGTTTCAGTCTGAGCAGGGAAGATGTGATTATGCGAGTGAGAAGGATGGAAGTGGCTGAGACCAGACACGCGGGAGAGTTGATGAAATGGCTTAAGATTTGGCTTAACAAGTGATCAAGATTTCTTCTTCTTCTTCGACTGCTCTCATGTTGCCACATCTATTTCTCTCATATAGCGACATCTATTTCTCTCATATAGCCACATCTATTTCTCTCATATAGCCACATCTATTTCTCTCATATAGCCACATCTATTTCTCTCATATAGCCACATCTATTTCTCTCATATAGCCACGTCTATTTCTCTCATATAGCCACATCTATTTCTCTCATATAGCCACATCTATTTCTCTCATATAGCCACATCTATTTCTCTCATATAGTTGGAAGTCTGTCTCAGGCTTCTCTCGTAACCATATAGGTTCTACCTCACATGAATTGGTGAAGGTCAATCTGCTTCTCTGGTGGAGCCGGCGATCTTACAGGACATGTTCTAATGTCTGCTTGCCTTTCCCTTGCGGACAGACGTCTGCCTGCCCGATTTTTAATTTGCTGACCAGATGATATTTGAGTCTGCAGGGTCCAATTCTCAGTCTGACAATTATCACTTAGTCTCACCTGGGCAAGGAGTCTAATTTTTTTTTTTTTTTTTTTTTTTTTTTTGGAACCGTTGCCATCTGCGTAGAGTGAAACTCATTTCTGAATAAAATACACCGTTTAAAGTTTAAAAACCTAATGTAAAGCTCAGAAGAAAGTTGGTCATTACTAGAGTTGTGTTTAAAACAAAGGAATTGCCTGTTACCCGGCCTCACGGATGACCTGGTTGTTTGAAGATACACCTTGATTAAATCGGGACATCACGGTTCACCATCCGACACTCGCCCCTACGTATGAAACACAATCTACATTCACAGTTTATTATTTTCCTTACTTTAATGAAGTTATTTACACCTTATTTTATACTATCGTCGGCGTCTGTGGCCTAATGGATATGAACGCAGTTTCATAATCCAGATATACCAGGTTCGAAACCTGCTGCAGGCGGTTTGGTAGCAGATCGCTTTGTGTGGATTTTTAACAATGGTATCTAACTCACATCTGCAGTCTTTGGACAAAGTGCAAAATCAAGCTCTCAGGCTCATTACAGGAGCCATGAAAACTACACCAATATCAGAGATGCAGAAGGTTGCTGGATTACAGACATTGTCCCATAGAAGAGGCACAAAAACCATGATCCAGATGGAAAAGTACAACAGTATGCCAACGCACCCAATGAAGGCAAGACTAGATGATCTGGCATTGGGACGTCTAAAGCGTAGCAGCTTTGTGCATCGGGGAAAAAGACTTAAAAGACAGCATCAAGAAGACCTATTCATGAAGACAACACCACTGAAGCCCACCCTATACCCTGTACCATGGGAGCAGGCCAGCAATGCTCTCCAAATTAATACATCAGTCAGTGGCCTCACAAGTGGATGTGAGTATAACGATCTGCAAAAACGAACTGCTACATTGAGTATGATCCAAGAAAGCTATCCCGATCAATCATGGATACATGCCTATACAGATGGATCAGCAACTAATGCTGTTAGGAATGGAGGTGCCGGTATCTTTATCTCATATCCTGACAACCACTATGAGACTAGGCACATTCCCACTGGTAAATTCTGTTCCAATTATACAGCTGAGGTTCAAGCTCTAGAGCAAGCTGCAAATATGATTTATAACACCAACTCTGACTGCCACCAGGTAGTCATCCTCACAGATGCACTGTCTGTCCTGCAAGCTCTCAAGGGTGGTAAACTCCCGCACCTGAGAAATGAACTAAACAAGGTAGCTGCCAAAATGAGAACCATACTTCAGTGGGTACCATCTCATTGTGGTGTACCTGGAAATGAAAAGGCAGACAAACTTGCAAAAAAGGGAGGAGAATGTAAACAAGAAGATAATGAAGTCACATACTTTGAGAAAAAGAGAGCTATCCAGACTATCAGAAGAGAACAGAACCAACCCATGACGACTATCACACTCTCGACCGGCAGGGACAGATAAATATTTTTCGCCTCAGGACAGGGCATAACAAACTGAATAAACACATGCACAAGCTACGATTGTCTGCTTCACCACTGTGCACATGTGGATTAAACGAACAAACTGCTGAGCATGTTCTACAGGACTGTCCTCTGTATGACCAGTTAAGAAAGATATACTGGCCCATGACTCAACACTAAACTCAAAGCTATATGGAGTTAAAGAGGAACTTCAAACAACAGTCGAATTCATCATGAGAACTCGTCTGACGGTGTAATCATCAAAGATGCGATCGCAAGAAGAAGAAGAAGAACAATGGTATAAGCGCCGTACCGATGAGAAAGCAATGGCAAACTACTGAATGAAAAAATTGCCTAGAAAAATCACAAACAGCCAATAAAAGCTGGGGTTAATTGCCACGTCCTGTAAAGGATAAGCAACTAACTTTTTTTTTTTTTTTTACTATCTGTAAGTACCCGGCGCTGCCCGTGTTTTTTCCAGTAACTATATAGGAAACTTATGAAATGTCAAAATCAGACTATAATATTTTGATATTCGAGTGAAAATGAATTTTCATTTAAGTTAATGACTACTGCTTTAAGTGACTATCCTCGTGCTTTGCTTACAGTAATTGCAAAATCAAGCCGCACAAAATACTGTTATTCCTTATGGTTCCACCGGAATAGTGATTTCACTTTGCTTGATCGCAAAAGCAATTTTATTTTGCTTCCGAGTTTTAGCAAGAAGCAAATTAATAAGACACATTTTCCCTTTCCGACCTGGCGCACCAAGAAAGAATAGTCAAACTCATCCTTTTTTAATGTTCTTACTACTGTTTTTCGTAGCACGTTCTTTTCAAAGATATATAGATTATTGCTTGTAAACAAACAAAAACATGATTATCATTTTCTGTTATACATACTTCAAATGTAAAATACATAGTAATTGTGCTGAGCAGTATTTTTTAAATTTCAGCTACGACAAACGGATAACGCCTGTTAAATTAGGACACATGTCTAAATAAAGAAGATCTTTCGTTTTGGTGTATTGTTTAGCTGAGCTAGTGTCTTTTTTTTTTTAAGGACCAAAAATTTAAATAAATAAAACTTAAATGTTGCCTTATTTTGGCGAGGCGCACCCCGTTTAAGACTGGCACATGTCCAATTGTAGAAGACCCTTCTGTCCAGCAATGTGATATGGACCCTTTTCTTTTATAAAAGATGTTGCGGTCTGTTTCAGTTATGAAGTCTTTAGTCTTTTAAAGACTATGTAATATTTGCTAAATAAACAGGAACTGCTTGGTAAAATGTAAACTGATTTAAACAGTAATAGTAACTTAAATACTACATAAAAGTAGTATTTTTATTTTTATTTTCGCATAAAGCATTAGTGTCTGTTTAAATAATTTAAATTGCTATGGAAAATAAAGAAATGTAGAGTTGTAAATTACGACCTTTTAATACTAATTTTATCATTTGGATTGTTTCCCTTCATTCAGCTAGACAGTTGTTAAATTTTATATTGATTACGGCCCTGTTTTACGAATAGAAAAATAAAGCAAACCACATGGAGAGTGCTTACTTTTATTCGGATATGGATCCACGTTGTATAGTCACTGTTTTTTTTTTAAATTTCCCCTTAAATTAAAAGTGCATGGTTAATAGTTTTGAACTATGTTGTAAAATATGGAAAAGTATGGCAGTTGTTACAAAAACAAAATAATAGTTTTTACATTTATATTACTTCCCTTGATTACTCTTGAATTTTTCTTTAACTTGATTATAGCCCCTGATTTGTTTACATTTCTTTACGGAAAACTTTAATTACTCATAATGTCATAATTACAATATTAAATTATGAAATAACTACATGGCGTTACCCGGCAGTAATTAAAGAGATTCTCTGCCAAAATTCATTAAGAAATAATAAGGCATGCGGATTTGTATTAAGAACATAGAAACAAACAACGCGACACTGCCTTTTATATATATAGATTATTTATACTTATTATTTAAAATAGGCCGTGTCAACGACGTCAAAACGTGAAAGATTAATATGTACCACGAAAAGGTTCTTGCAAAGTTTCAGCTCGATGAATGGAATACAGACATTATGAGCGTGAAAGATTTGAAACGCGACAAATATGTACACCATATGCCCAGTTAAATAAAAGTGGTTGCAAAACAAAAGATGACTGGGAAGTACACTGTGGGCGTGTACCTTCAAAGCACGTAACAGAAAATGTTGGAGAGGTCAATTACAAGCCAAACTTCCATGAGGAGTCGGCATTTGATCGTGATATTACAGTAAATTTACATTTGTAAATTGCAGATGTATTCGCTTACACATGTAAATATTTCACAACATACTGTAACGCCACACATCTCAACTCCACTTACATCGGGGGTTTAGCGTCCCAGTGTATGTAAAACAAAATAGGACAGGGGAGGTTATAAATGGAGTTATCCTTCATTACATTTAAGATTTGCGTCAACAATGAACGGCGTTTGCTCTCAGACGTCGTGCTCAGAATTGGCATCAGACACACAAAGATGCTAGCTGTTCAATAACTTGCTTCTATAAATATGCAGACCCTGGCTAGGGAACCGCCCTGACTAAATAATTAACAACAGCCACCGATATAGCAAACAACAAAGTCTGGTATACTAGGACATACGCCCTAATATAATCGACAAACCTAAGTCTGGGCTGAACGTGCGTCCCACACCAAAAGGAGGCAGGGTTCCTTTTTTAATTTTTAAATACACCCCTGGAGGAAAGATATGTCGTCGTCTTCTTCTCATAATCTCCTTTCTGGCTCCACATGTAGCACGAATCCACCACTGCCGGTGTTCCACTTGTGGAAACCTACAACACAACACAAACTCTTCTGTAACAATCTGTTTACATGATGAAGTTGCCAGTCTCACACACAACCTCGTATTGATAGCCTTGTACGACATGCCTAAGGCAACAGTAGTCCTATTCTTTCTGTCATTTAGTCCCCCCCCCCCCCCCCGGGCAACTACACGCTGTCTCCTTATTGTTAAGCATTCGTGTAAATCACAGCCCTCGCAATTATAACCTCGATATACGCGAGATCAGTGACGTGATACAAGGATTAACTTTCATACACATTTTAAAGACTTTCAGGAAGTCCTTTTTTTCTTGTCCCTTTATGCTTCCTACGGAGCAAGTAGCCACCCCTGTCGATTGCCCCTTTGAGAGAACCTGCATTAAAACGTTCGTGTGCTCCTGCCGCTACAATTTTTGCAGCAATTTGTTTAACATGATGATGATGCCAGTTCCATATTAGTCGCCTCTTCCGGCATGAATGAGAAGGCAGTAGATCTATTCTTTATTAGTCTATTCATATACCCCCGGGAACTATACTGAAACCTAACCGGAAGTACCAATTATTAGTGACATGAGTTGTAAGCTGTACCCAGCAAAAACGCCCAGCCGATTTCATATTTGAACTATACACACTGTGACAAAACGACTGATAAAATATAATTTGTCTTTTCCAATCCGCCCCCTTCTCCTTTTTCTTCTAAATTGTTTCTGGTTCCACAGGCTATATGTATTTCGTTTCTTTACATTGTTCTAATGGCCTCAGTAGCCCTATTATTCCCCTCTCTGACACCTACCCCGAAGCGTGGCTGGGGTTTTCTTTTCGTTTCTTGCTCATTATAAATGCATCGCTCGATTCTTGGTGGCCAGCGACCGGCGATTGTGGTAATCTTACCTAAGACGCAAGTGCAGTCTGCCCAACTAGGGCAACGCTCTTCGCTCGTAACAGTGTTTTGACCACTGGCCCGAGCAGATTCTTTGAAGAACGAACCGCTGTCATATTAAAGTTGGTAGCGTGAGCGGCGCAACGAGGCAACCCTGTGATACCTGGGTATCCCCCTTTTCATCTCCATTTCAGGGGACAGAAACTCGCGTTCGTTCTGAGACTTTGATAGCGGCCCTTGATATCCGTCCATTCTTATGGCGGCTGGCGAGAGATAATATTATGTCTTATGCAGGGGACTTTCTCGTGTCTGTTGTCTTCTGATGTAGACTCTAGAATAAAGTTATGTTACTCGGGATTACGCTTGTAAAACCACAGCGAACGAACACCTGCGAAAAAATGCGATGCCAGATGTTTGGGTCAGCGTCTGATTTTAGATTATAAATCTAGACAGTTTTACTCAGTCAAGCACTCTCGTGAAATTTTACCCGCCCGCTGATGATCCAAATGAGACACATACGACTGTGGGCAAAAGTCTTGACTGGTGTCGGAAAAATTCTTGGCATCGCGGGATATGTTGACATTTTGTAAAAATAATACCTGTTTAGTTTAATATAACTGGTAGCAGTGTGACTTGAATTATTTTCCAGTAACTTCTCCTAAGTAAACGTGATTCAGTACTAAAGTAGCGCCGTCTACCGCCTAAGTTAACAGGTGCTTAAGCTGTTAGGTGTCTCCTGGTGTTATTGTTTACAATGGGTTAATGGTAAACTTACGCTAACAGATACTTACTAGGTGAAGAACCTCATAGTCTGTTCAGTGCTTACCATGGGTTGAATAGTAAGCTAAAAAGCTGTCATTACTTTAGGGAAACGTCAGTGGTGTAAGTTACTCACTTAAACCTGACAAGTGACGACTATTCGCTATTACGACTGAATTAGAAGAGGAAGTCACTTATTACTTTCTGAGAGAAACTTCTCGTGGTTGAGTGTAGAATTATGATATGCCTACTTGTGTAGTTAGACACCAGTTTAGAACTTTCAAGGCAATCCAGAAAGCAGCCACCGGCCAGGGATATAGTTATATCCTTTGTTTAAGTCACCTTGTATTATAATAGCAT
This sequence comes from Oreohelix idahoensis, assembly GCA_024509875.1. NCBI lineage: Eukaryota > Metazoa > Mollusca > Gastropoda > Stylommatophora > Oreohelicidae > Oreohelix > Oreohelix idahoensis. Next base: position 217,963 of record JAMPIV010009610.1, read on the forward strand.
TATAACATATAGCATTTTTGGGTGCATTCTACTTGTGGGAAGAAATTACTTTTCCTTCTGTGTATCGATCCAATGGGGCGCATACCATTCATTATGTATTTTACCTAGTACTTATATTTTGGTAATTCACTTAATGATGTAAGATGGATCGCATGTCCTCTTAACGGGAACTACTTGGTTGGACAACCCGTATGTTGAGTTGGAAGAAGACATCGAGCAGGTTGTTTCTGTCAGCGCACATGCTGAGATGTACATGTAGGCACAAGATATTTTAGCCTATGCGACTGCAGGCTGATAATTGATAGAGTGGAATTAACAGGAGGACAACGCATGTGGATAAAGACAGCACCGAGATTTACCTCGCATAATTATAATACACATACTAGAATGGGGCATAAACGTTTAGTATACCTTAGTTATGATTGTATTTATTTGCCTGATATAAAGGTTGTTTGTTTTGGTCTCAGTTCCAGGGTACCCCACTGTTACAGCTGGATCTCAGTCAAGGAATGTAACATGCTCCTCGACCTCACGGTTCCAGTAAGCAACGAACACCACGAGTTGTCATAACGTACCTGAAATTGCAACCCTCTTCACATTAGCCTTCTAACGGGAATTTAGCTCAGGCAGTGTATAACCAGCAACAGCAAATCTGAAAATCGTATTGGGGACCCAAAGACGCAACAATAGAGAATGCAGTCAGCGACCCATAGCTTGACTGCTTGCGTCAGGGTCAGCGAACCAGAGCTGACCAAGACCCTATTCCACTTCCAAGTGGTGGTCCTGGAAACAGGCTGCATCACTGCAGTGTTGCTGAGAGAGTAGGGATCGAAGAGGGAAGGCTAACCTGGTCTCAAAAAATGCCGTGCGGAAGTCGGATGTGTCGGCCGAAAGGCGCAAATATCGCAGCACCGCTGTAAACGGGCACAACGCAACCAACGTCCTTTTCAGGACGAACGAGGAAGAAGAAGTATTGTGCAGTAGTGGTTTACTACTCGCCGATTTAACGCAAGTCAGAGAGTTAGTAGCATCCAATACCTCATCTTGCTCATCTTCACCAGCTGAAATTGAAAGCATCTGACTGTGTGCTTAAACTGAGCGCTCAGTCACAATAAAGTTCAAACAAGCCCAACCGGATTTAAGCATCAAGCACGCAGGCCTATTTCCCGCGCAGGATAATAGCGCAACGGACAGCTGTCCGAATCTGACCTCGTCTTGTATACTTCTGGTCAGTTAAAACCCCCGCCCGTATTTGCGGTCAGTAGAAAGACTAGACATAAACCTACAGCTTATCGTGTTAGTAATTTGTGAAGGCTACGCAAGGATAGCGTTTGCTCTTCCCTCAGTGGATTTAGTATATTCCTCCAGTCTGGATAGAGACTTAAGACACGGTCCCTCTGTCTCGACAAGCAAGTGGGACGCTTGGCAGAGCGAAAAGTCTTCGCATCCACTGTTTATTTGTCGGAAGATATGACAGCATGCATTGTTTACGACGGGTATCAGATAACATTCGTCAGTTATCTTCGTAAAAATCCGATCATAACAGCAACAGCTTTCACGGCATATATACTATTTTCCATTGCGTTCCTTACGGAGCATGGAGCCACCAATGTAATTGGTTCCGGAAGAAGCCTGCACCAAACATTCACATGCTCCTGTATCGGTGGTTTCTGTGGTAATTTGTTTGATATGATAATATTGCCAGTTCCTTGTAAAACCTCATATTAATGGCCTTGTACGACATGCCTGAGGGTGCAGTAGTAACTACACGGGGGCAACAAGGCGTACTACCAGTACTTAAACAACAGTAGGCGGTGACATGGCAGACAGAAAACGTAAGGGTTTGTCAGAGCCAAAAACAGAAGAACTCCAGTCTCTAACACTGAATCGCCACTGGAAGAGTCGACTCACTCACATTGCAAATCACTTCAGAGGCGTCTATTATCTGGCCCTACAAGGAAACTGCAAAGTCCAGTCAGTCAAGAAGTGTCAAAGCAAACGTTGTTTTTTTTTATTAATATCCTACTTCTGCTAACCAAAAATCTTAGAAATGTAAATGTGCTGGCTGTAACATAACTGTTTCACAGATATTGGCTCTCTCTTACCATGTTGACCGTTAGTTTTGAGCGGTAAGTACGTTGTGTCGTAGTTTACAGCTAGGCTGCGGTATCTCCGCCTTTCGGCCCGACACATCTGATTTCAGCAAGCACTTTTTACGGGTTTGCTTCCCTGCCACCTAACGCCTATATGTATGCTATACCTCATGTCTATCCAATAGTGCAGTGTGGTGGCTGCACCAGTGAGCGTCATCGGAGCCAAGACGTAACTCTGCCCCAGAGAGAGAGAGAGAGAGAGAGAGAGAGAGAGAAACTTTTGATTGCGCAACTAACAAACTGAGAATCGGACAGATATGTGCCCATGTGGGGTGGACAGACAGATATGTGCCCATGTGGGGTGGACAGACAGATATGTGCCCATGTGGGGTGGATGGACAGATATGTGCACATGTGGTGTGGATGGACAGACAGATATGTGCCCATTTGGGTTGGACAGTCAGACAGATATGTGCCCATGTGAAGTGGACGAACAGACAGATATGTGCCCATGTGGGGTGGACGGACAGACATATATGTGCCCATGTGGGGTGGACGGACAGACAGATATGTGCCCATAACGGGTGGACAGACAGATATGTGCCCATGTGGGGTGGACGGACGGACAGATATGTGCCCATGTGGTGCAGACGGACAGACAGATATGTGCCCATGTGGGGTGGTCGGACAGGTATCTGCCCATGTCGGGTGGACGGACAGACAGATATGTGCCCATGTCGGGTGGACGAACAGACAGATACGTGCCCATGTGGGGTGGACGGACAGACATATATGTGCCCATGTGGGGTGGACGGACAGACAGATATGTGCCCATGTGGTGTGGACGGACAGACAGATATGTGCCCATGTGGTGTGGACGGACAGACAGATATGTGCCCATGTGGTGTGGACGGACAGGCAGATATGTGCCCATGTATGGTGGACGGACAGACAGATATGTGCCCATGTGGGATGGAAGGACAGACAGATATCTGCCCATGTGGGGTGGACGGACAGACAGATATGTGCCCATGTGGGGTGGACGGACAGACAGATATGTGCCCATGTGATGTGGACGGACAGGCAGATATGTGCCCATGTATGGTGGACGGACAGACAGATATGTGCCCATGTGGGATGGAAGGACAGACAGATATGTGCCCATGTGGGGTGGACGGACAGACAGATATGTGCCCATGTGGGGTGGACGGACAGACAGATATGTGCCCATGTGGGGTGGACGGACAGACAGATATGTGCCCATGTGGTGTGTACGGACAGGCAGATATGTGCCCATGTGGGGTGGATGGATAACAGATATGTCCATGTGGGGTGGACGAACACAGATATGTGGCCATGAGGGATGGACGGACAGACAGATGTGTGCCCATGTGGGATGGACGGACAGACAGATATGTGCCAATTTGGGGTTGACGTACTGACAGATATGTGCCCATGTGGGGTGGACGAACAGACAGATATGTGCCCACGAGGGATGGACGGACAGATGTTTGCCCATGTAGGATGGACGGACAGACAGATATGTGCCCATGTGGTGTGGACGGACAGATAGATATGTGCCCATGTGGTGTGGACGGACAAGCAGATATGTTCCCATGTATGGTGGACGGACAGACAGATATGTGCCCATGTGGGATGGAAGGACAGACAGATATCTGCCCATGTGGGGTGGACGGACAGACAGATATGTGCCCATGTGGGGTGGACGGACAGACAGATATGTGCCCATGTGGGGAGGGACGGACAGACAGATATGTGCCCATGTGGGGTGGAAGGACAGACAGATATGTGCCCATGTGGGGTGGAAGGACAGAGAAAAATATATGCCCATGTGGTGTGGACGGACAGACAGATATGTGCCTATGTGAGGTGGCCGGACAGACAGATGTGCCCATGTAATGTGGAAGGACAGTCAGATATGTGCCCATGTGGGGTAGACGGACAGACAGATATGTGCCCATGTGGGGTGGACGGACAGATATGTGCACATGTGGTGTGGATGGACAGACAGATATGTGCCTATTTGGGGTGGACGGTCAGACAGATATGTGCCCATGTGGGGTGGACGGACTGACATACATGTGCCCATGTGGGGTGGACGGACACACAGATATGTGCCCATGTGGGGTGGACGGACAGACATATATGTGCCCATGTCGGGTGGACGGACAGATATGTGCCCATGTGGGGTGGACGGACGGACAGATATGTGCCCATGTGGTGTGGACGGACAGACAGATATGTGCCCATGTGGGGTGGACGGACAGACAGATATCTGCCCATGTGGGGTGGATGGACAGACATATATGTGCCCATGTTGGGTGGACGGACATATATGTGCCCATGTAGGGTGGAAGGACAGACAGATATGTGCCCATGTGGGTTGAACGGACGGACAGACATGTGCCCATGTGGGGTGGACGGACAGATATGTGCACATGTGGTGTGGATGGACAGACTGATATGTGCCCATTTAGGGTGGACGGTCAGACAGATATGTGCCCATGTGGGGTGGACGGACAGACATACATGTGCCCATGTGGGGTGGACGGACAGACAGATATGTGCCCATGTGGGGTGGACGGACAGACATATATGTGCCCATGTCGGGTGGACGGACATATATGTGCCCATGTGGGGTAGACGGACGGACAGATATGTGCCCATGTGGTGTGGACGGACAGACATATATGTGCCCATGTCGGGTGGACGGACATATATGTGCCTATGTGGGGTGGACGGACGGACAAATATCTGCCCATGTGGGGTGGACGGACATACATATATTGCCCATGTCGGGTGGACGGACAGATATGTGCCCATGTGGGGTGGACGGACGGACAGATATGTGCCCATGTGGCGTGGACGGACAGACAGATATGTGCCCATGTGGGGTGGACGGACAGACAGATATCTGCCCATATGGGGTGGACGGACAGACAGATATGTGCCGATGTGGGGTGGAAGGACAGACAGATATGTGCCCATGTGGGGTGAACGGACGGACAGACATGTGCCCATGTGGGGGTGGACGGATATATATGTGCCCATGTGGGGTGGACGAACAGACAGATACATGCCCATGTGGGGTGGACGGACAGACATATATGTGCCCATGTGGGGTGGACGGACAGACAGATATGTGCCCATGTGGCGTGGACGGACAGGTAGATATGTCCCCATATGGGGTGAACGGACAGACAGATATGTGCCCATGTAATGTGGAAGGACAGTCAGATATGTGCCCATGTGGAGTGGACGGACAGACAGATATGTGCCCTTGTGGTGTGGACGGACAGACAGAAATGTGCCCATGTGATGTGGACGGACAGATAGATATGTGCCCATGTGGTGTGGACGGACAGGCAGATATGTGCCCATGTATGGTGGACGGACAGACAGATATGTGCCATTGTGGGATGGAAGGACAGACAGATATCTGCCCATGTGGGGTGGACGGACAGACATATATGTGCCCATGTGGGGTGGACGGACAGACAGATATGTGCCCATGTGGTGTGGACGGACAAGCAGATATGTGCCCATGTGGGGTGGACGGATAACAGATATGACCATGTGGGGTGGACGAACAGACAGATATGTGCCCACGAGGGATGGACGGACAGATGTGTGCCCATGTAGGATGGACGGACAGATATGTGCCCATGTGGGGTTTGATGGACAGACAGATATGTGTCCATGTGGGGTGGACGGACAGACAGATATGTGCCCACGAGGGAAGGACGGACAGACAGATATGTGCCCATGTGGTGTGGACGGACAAGCAGATATGAACCCATGTGGAGTGGACGGATAACAGATATGTCCATGTGGGGTGGACGAACAGACAGATATGTGGCCATGAGGGATGGACGGACAGACAGATGTGTGCCCATGTAGGATGGACGGACAGACAGATATGTGCCCATGTGGGGTGGACGGACAGACATATATGTGCCCATGTGGGGTGGACGGACAGACAGATATGTGCCCATGTGGGGTGGACGGACAGACAGATATGTGCTCATGTGGTGTGGACGGACAAGCAGATATGTGCCCATGTGGGGTGGACGGATAACAGATATGTCCATGTGGGGTGGACGAACAGACAGATATGTAGCCATGAGGGATGGACGGACAGACAGATGTGTGCCCATGTAGGATGGACGGACAGACAGATATGTGCCAATTTGGGGTTGACGTACTGACAGATATGTGCCCATGTGGGGTGGACGAACAGACAGATATGTGCCCACGAGGGATGGACGGACAGATGTGTGCCCATGTAGGATGGACGGACAGATATGTGCCCATGTGGGGTTTGATGGACAGACAGATATGTGTTCATGTCTGGTGGACGAACAGACAGATATGTGCCCACGAGGGAAGGACGGACAGACAGATGTGTGCCCATGTGGGGTGGACGAACAGACATATATGTGCCCACGAGGGAAGGACGGACAGACAGATATGTGCCCATGTGGGGTGGACAAACAAACAGTACAACGTGCCTTCTAAGACTGTCGACTCCACGAGAGGAGATGTACGGTGACGAGAGAAGCCTGAGACGGACTGCCAACTTTACAAGAGAGGTAGTAGTGGTTATTTGAGAGCGAACGAAGAAGAAAAAGAAGGGAGAAGTATAAAGATAGAAGATGATCATGAAGACAAACAACAAAATAACGCGTCTTCCTACTGCTGCTGTAGTCGCTTATAAGATTCCTTGATGTTTCCGGACTAATCCAATAGCTTTTATCCACTTCAGTCATAGTATCGATCCATGTTATCCGTGGTATTTTCTCATGCCCTGGTTCTCCTTGTTCTTGAATTGAATAAGCTTAATAACGGCTAGTCTGGAGATAGGATAGGATATACTCTAAGGCAGCAGGTGGCAACCCAGGAACTGTGGTCATCTACTTTAGAAACACGGAACACTCTTAAGATCGACTGTGATAGAACCATGTCTGTTATCAGATGTCAGGGTGTCTGGAGCATTATATAAATGCACCAGACAACAAGGTCTTTTAAATCTGTACTTGCACCCTAATGTAACCGACAAACCTTGTGTCTGGATTGAACGGGCGCACCTCGCCAATACGAGGCAAAGTTCTTATTTTTTAAAAAGGGTGTCTGGAATTTGGAATAAGTACAACCTACATGTTACTTTGACCGTTGCCCGGCCGATTAGCTTCCTGCTATACCACCGAAAGAGCGGTGGACAATACAAAATATAGTACATTATATTTGGCCGAATGTTAACGTCATGCCAAAGAGAAGGTGGCCTTTCTATGTTATGTAGTTTACGAATGATGTAAATTTTAGTAAACTATCTTGTAGGCTTTAGTTGAAAAAGTAACTTTAATTCTGGGAAAACCGCGAATTTAAATACCGGCAGGAAACGATTAATATGAAATGTCCCTAACTTAAAAATTGTTTCTCTTTTCCTCCTCCGTCACCAAAAGATCTACTAAGTTATCTCCTGTGGTCTACCAGCGAATGCGATCGACCAATTGTCGACTTCTGCTGTAAGCAGACAGCTGGCTAATATTCATAGATATGCACTGAAATGGAACCCATAGGGGAAGAGAAAAAAGGGGAGACAACAGGTAAACCTACAAAAGACCATTAGAAGAGGAAGCTAAGGCAACCAGGGCTAGGATGAAGATATGAGTATATGAGGAGAACTGCCGTAAGACGGGGGTAAAACAGAAAAAAAAAACACAAATAGTAATACGTCCTACTAACAGAAAGGACAAGGAAAAACCTACGTTGATGGGAACATATTTTTCCCTTCTGTCTTTTGTTTGTCTGTCCCTGACGAAGGCCTTGTGGCGGCAACGTATGTTTTTCCTTGTCCTTTCTCTTAGAAAGACGTATAACTATTTGTGTTTTTGTTTGTTTGTTTTGTCTGAGAAGAAGACCAAATAAAGGGCAACATGCGTGTGTCCAGTAATGTGTAGTGGAAAACGAATAACACAGAATAGACAGGTAGGTTAAAGTCACGGATGGGTGAACTCTTAAATAAATAATGGAGGAAACCTTGAGTCCTGTGAACAGTAAATGAAGGTAATTAACAGGTACTCGTTGGACATAAAGAAGGACACCAGACAACTATGTCCAACGAGTACCTGTTAATTACCTTTATTTATTTATTTACTAATTTATTTAATTACCTTATCAGTAACATTAGCCTCATCTTCTCACCAAAGACTGCAGTCTTTTCATGGTGCGCTCCGGACGTGGAACTAAATTGCGCGCCTGTTGAAATAACGAGCATTTCTTCCCAAAATACTTCATATGCACTGGATGATGTTTAAAGACATATTCATGTCTCTGTTGTTTTTCGGTAACAAAATTTCTGGAATTTTACCTATTTCTATCAAGCAGTTCGGGTAATTATGAATAAGTGTCTCTATCACATATTTATACATTTAGCCAGAGAAGCATAATTGCTCATGATAAACGAATCTTTTATGCTCTCGCGTTTCCGTACTTCTGAAGCAAATGAAAATCAAAGGCTTGACCACAGGAGAATTTAGTACCGTCATTAGAGCTTGTAGCAGAAAGAGAAATACTGTATGTAATTATTTTCCGCCTTATTTTGGCGGGTGACTTACGCATATAACAGAAACAGACATTACCTCAGAAAGAATATTAACATAACAACTGATGAAAGAATAACAAATGTTCTAAATCTAATGTATTTACCCCGTTATGAAACATACAAAGAACATTTAGAGAAAACAATTCTACTAGACCATATATCCAAGGCAACATCACCCAAAAAAAAATGATGTTGAAAGAAATTTAAATGGCTGAAAATGAAACCGCAATAACCAAGAAAGTAATATAAAATGAGCAACAACTAAAACAATATTTGTATAAAACCGATAGCCATATATATATATATATATATATATATATATATATATATATATATATATATATATATATATATATATATATATATATATATATATATATATATATATATATATATAATAAATAATAAATTCTTTAAGCGCCAAACACGGCGCATAAGGCAGAAACCAGTGCTCTCCAGGTTGTTCGTTGTGACGCCACTCCTCTTAGCTCTTGCACATTATTTAGGCCCAACGTTCTTCCTTCTCTTATTATTGTTCTTCTGAGTGTTTCTTTTGGTCTTCCTTTTTTCCGCTTACCCTCAGGAACCCAAGTGAGCGCCTGTAGTGGTATTCTGTTGTTTTGCATTCGTAGGACATGACCGATATATGACCATCGTCTTTTCCTTATATAGTCGGAGACATATTTCTGCCTAGAGTCTTCTCTTATTTGTCGATTAGTCTTGAATTCTTTCCAACTGATGTTCATGAGTTTTCTAAGACATTTGTTCTCGAATGTATTCAGCTTGTTCTCCAATGATTTTGTTATTTTCCAACTCTCACAGCCGTATGTTAACACTGAGATAACATTTGAATTAAACAGACGAAGCTTGGTATGTATATTCAATGATCGTAATTTCCAAATGTTAGATAATCTATTGAAGGCGCTAGCTGCCAAAGCAATTCTAGTATGGATTTCTCTTGTTGTGTCACCATCCTGAGTCATTTTACTGCCTAAATAATTGAAACTTTCAACTTTCTGTAGTTTTTCCCCGTTCAAGATGATATCAAAGGTCTCGTTAGAAAAGTTCATAGCTTTAGTTTTAGAGGCATTTATTTGGAGACCAATTTTAACCGAGAGATGACACAAATTATTTATTGCTTCTTGGGATTGTCTTGGTGTTGAACTTAAGAATGCTACATCATCTGCGAAATCCAGGTCCCCCAGGAATTTTCCATTTGTCCATTTTATACCCAATTGTTCATTGTGGGTATAGTTTCTCATAACCCAATCAATAGCTATTCCAAAAAGTAGTGGTGACATAATACAGCCTTGTTTCACCCCTGTTTCTACTGTAAACCATTCTGTATTCCCTTTATTTGTTCTAACACAACATCTTGCATTGTCATATAGCGCTTTGATTATATTCACATATTTTGTTGGAAAACCATAGATTGTAAGTATCTTCCACAATGATGGGCGGTGTAGACTATCAAAGGCTTTTTGAAAATCGACGAAGGTGATAATAAGTGGCGATTGCCTTTCCACTGATTCTTCTATAATTGTTCTTAGTGTGAATATTTGATCAATACATGATCGTTTCGGCCTGAAACCCGCTTGTTCTTCTCTGATCTTTTCGTCAGCATGCAATTTAAGTCTTTCTAACATCATGCAACATAATAATTTTCCAGGTACTGATAATAGAGATATACCACGCCAGTTATTACAGTCTGATAGATCACCTTTCTTCGGTAACTTTACAATAATACTGTCTTTCCATTGTTGTGGTGGTTGTTCTTCTCTCCATACTTCATTTATAATATCTAAAATTCTCAAGAGGTTGTTGTCATTAACTGCTTTAATCATTTCCCCTGAAATTTCGTCAACTCCAGCAGCTTTAAAATTTTTTAATCTTTTAACGGCTTGTTTGATCTCGTCCAGCGTGAATTCATCGCAAGTTATTGGCAAGGTGGTTGTGGATGTTTCATTATTAAAATCAGGTGTTACTGTTGGTGGTGGTCTGTTTAGCACCTCCATGAAGTGCTCAGCCCATCTCTTCATTTGTTCTTTTTCTGTTGGTATTGAATTCCCTAATTTACCTTTAACAGGTGTTTCCATAGCAGTAGGCTGGTGACATAGTTGTTTTGTAATTTGATAAAGGCACCTACTATTACCAGTTCTTGCAGCATTTTCAGCTTCTACGGCCAGTTCATTGATGAAATGTCTTTTATCTCTTCGAGTTTTTGTCTTCACTTCTTTATTTAACAAGTTATAAGTTAGTTTGCAAGATTCAACTGCATTATGTGTACTTGCCGCTAGTAGTTTAAGTTTTGCTGTTTTCCTTTCTTGTATTTTATCCCAAGTATCTTCTCTCATCCATTTTTTCTTTTTATGTACTAGGTATCCGGTGGTCGCTACAGCTGCTTCTGTCATTGCTGTTCTCAGTTGTTCCCATTTAGTATCGATTGTCTTGGTGGTGATATCGTTGTCAATTTTGCCTAAAGCATCGAAATAGTTGTTCATTTTGACATTATATTCCTTCTTTATATCATTTGATTGCAGTCTGTGTACATCTATTCTTCTATTTTTATTCGGTTGGTATAACTTCTTCAGTTTAATTCTCATTTTAGCTATGCAGAGGTTATGATCGCTTCCGATCTCTGCACCTCTGTATGCTCTGACGTCTTGAACTGATGAGCGAAATTTTGCGCTTATGCAGAAGTGATCTATCTGGTTCTTAGTTCTGCCATCAGGTGAATTCCATGTTATCTTGTGGATATTCTTATGTGGAAAGATGGTGTCTGCCACAACGAGGTTTGATATTTCACAAAGTTCTAGAAGTCTTTCGCCATTTTGATTCATACAGCCTATGCCATGAGTACCGAGATATCTTTGTACTCCATCGTTGTTGTCACCTACTTTGGCGTTAAAATCACCCATGACTGCTATTATGTCATGCTTGGGTATTGTGTTGATGGTACTTAGAAGTGCTTCATAGAAGTCATCTTTTGTGGTATCAAGAGCGTCGTTAGTTGGTGCATAACATTGTACAATTGAGAGCTTGAAAAATCGTGTCTGAAATCTAGCTAATATTAGCCTCTCATTGATAGGTACCCAGCTGATAAGCGATGCTGCTGCTTTCTGTGTCATTAGGATGGCTACTCCCTCTGTGTGACGATTATCATTACTACCAGAGTATATAATTTGCTTTTTTTCTTCTGAAATATATTTTATGCCCTTCCCCGTCCATCTACACTCGCTGACACCCAATAAGTCCAACTTATAATTATCCATTTCTTTAATTACTTCTTCCAATTTTCCGTCTTGATACATAGTTCTTACATTCCAGTATCCAATTTTAGAAATCTCCTTAGCCCCCAAGATATTAGAGTGAGTCATGTTTACTGTCGAGCCTGGTTCTGTTTCGGTAACAATAGCTTGTTTTACGATAGTGAATTGTTAACTCACTGATCAACCCTCCGATCCAACCGACCGATTCGAGGGTTTCGAGGTCAGTTATAGGAAAATATCTACACCACTAGATACTCTGGTGTATCTTTTATTCTATAATTTAACATAACATGGTGATATCCATCGAAATATACACATTCCTGATGTTTTTCTTTCGGCGTCTAAGGTGAGAAACGAATTTCACCTCCATCTTATATATATAAAACATCGACAGACTAGACACGAAGAACGGTTGCAACTTTACACTCCACGTTTTTTTTTTTTAATGTTTCTCACAGGACTTCCTCGTTTGACTTTTTGTATCTTTTAGTCACACAAGATATCCACTGCATCCTTCTTAAGTATCCCTTCTCTGCCGCCTCCAACTGTCTTGACATCTGTTTCCTTATGAAGTATCACTTCTCTGCCATCTCCAACTCTCTTGACATCTGTTTCCTTTGAAGTATCACTCCTCTGCCGCCTCCAACTGCCTTGACATCTGTTTCCTTTTGAAGTATCACTTCTCTGCCATCTCCAACTGTCTTGACATCTGTTTCCTTATGAAGTATCACTTCTCTGCCAACTTCAACTGTCTTGACATCTGTTTCGTTATGAAGTATCACTTCTCTGCCAACTTCAACTGTCTTGACATCTGTTTCGTTATGAAGTATCACTTCTCTGCCAACTTCAACTGTCTTGACATCTGTTTCGTTATGAAGTATCACTTCTCTGCCGCCTCCAACTGCCTTGACATCTGTTTCCTTATGAAGTATCACTTCTCTGCCATCTCCAACTGTCTTGACATCTGTTTCCTTTGAAGTATCACTTCTCTGCCATCTCCAACTGTTTTGACATCTGTTTCGTTATGAAGTATCACTTCTCTGCCAACTTCAACTGTCTTGACATCTGTTTCGTTATGAAGTATCACTTCTCTGCCAATTCCAACTGCCTTGACATCTGCTTCCTTATGAGTATCACTTCTCTGCCATCTCCAACTGTCTTGACATCTGTTTCCTTATGAAGTATCACTTCTCTGCCGCCTCCAACTGCCTTGATATCTGTTTCCTTATGAAGTATCACTTCTCTGCCATCTCCAACCGTCTTGACATCTGTTTCCTTATGAAGTATCACTTTTCTGCCATCTCCAACTGCCTTGACATCTGTTTCCTTATGAGTATCACTTCTCTGCCATCTCCAACTGTCTTGACATCTGTTTCCTTATGAAGTATCACTTCTCTGCCGCCTCCAACTGTCTTGACATCTGTTTCGTTATGAAGTATCATTTCTCTGCCATCTCCAACTGGCTTGACATCTGTTTCCTTATGAAGTATCACTTCTCTGCCAACTTCAACTGTCTTGACATCTGTTTCGTTATGAAGTATCACTTCTCTGCCAACTTCAACTGTCTTGACATCTGTTTCGTTATGAAGTATCACTTCTCTGCCACCTCCAACTGCCTTGACATATTTCCTTATAAAGTATCACTTCTCTGCCATCTCCAACTGTCTTGACATCTGTTTCCTTTGAAGTATCACTTTTCTGCCATCTCCAACTGTCTTGACATCTGTTTCGTTATGAAGTATCACTTCTCTGCCAACTTCAACTGTCTTGACATCTGTTTCGTTATGAAGTATCACTTCTCTGCCAATTCCAACTGCCTTGACATCTGCTTCCTTATGAGTATCACTTCTCTGCCATCTCCAACTGTCTTGAAATCTGTTTCCTTATGAAGTAGCACTTCTCTGCCGCCTCCAACTGCCTTGACATCTGTTTCCTTATGAAGTATCACTTCTCTGCCATCTCCAACTGTCTTGACATCTGTTTCCTTATGAAGTATCACTTTTCTGCCATCTCCAACTGCCTTGACATCTGTTTCCTTATGAGTATCACTTCTCTGCCATCTCCAACTGTCTTGACATCTGTTTCCTTATGAAGTATCACTTCTCTGCCGCCTCCAACTGTCTTGGCATCTGTTTCGTTATGAAGTATCATTTCTCTGCTATCTCCAACTGTCTTGACATATGTTTCCTTATGAAGTATCACTTCTCTGCCAATTTCAACTGTCTTGACATCTGTTTCGTTATGAAGTATCACTTCTCTGCCGCCTCCAACTGTCTTGACATCTGTTTCGTTAAGGAAGTATCACTTCTCTGCCGCCTCCAACTGCCTTGACATGTTTCCTTATAAAGTATCACTTTTCTGCCATCTCCAACTGTCTTGACATCTGTTTCCTTTGAAGTATCACGTCTCTGCCATCTCCAACTGTCTTGACATATGTTTCATTGTGAAGTATCACTTCTCTGCCAACTTCAACTGTCTTGACATCTGTTTCGTTATGAAGTATCACTTCTCTGCCAACTTCAACTGTCTTGACATCTGTTTCGTTATGAAGTATCACTTCTCTGCCAACTTCAACTGTCTTGACATCTGTTTCGTTATGAAGTATCACTTCTCTGCCAACTTCAACTGTCTTGACATCTGTTTCGTTATGAAGTATCACTTCTCTGCCATCTCCAACTGTCTTGACATCTGTTTCGTTATGAAGTATCACTTCTCTGCCAACTTCAACTGTCTTGACATTTGTTTCGTTATGAAGTATCACTTCTCTGCCAACTTCATCTGTCTTGCCATCTGTTTCGTTATGAAGTATCATTTCTCTGCAGCCTCCAACTGTCTTGACATCTGTTTCGTTATGAAGTATCACTTCTCTGCCAACTTCAACTGTCTTGACATCTTTTCGTTATAAAGTATCACTTCTCTGCCAACTTCAACTGTCTTGACATCTGTTTCGTTATGAAGTATCACTTCTCTGCCACCTCTGTCTTGACATCTGTTTCGTTATGAAGTATCACTTCTCTGCCACCTCTGTCTTGACATCTGTTTCGTTATGAAGTATCACTTCTCTGCCACCTCTGCCTTGACATCTGTTTCGTTATGAAGTATCACTTCTCTGCCACCTCTGTCTTGATATCTGTTTCGTTATGAAGTATCCCTTCTCTGCCACCTCTGTCTTGACATCTGTTTCGTTATGAAGTATCACTTCTCTGCCACTCCTGTCTTGACATCTGTTTCCATCCTGTTATGTTCTCCAATGCGTTAAGTGGCGCCTTGTCCCGTGTAGTTTTCGGGGGCCTCTGATGAGACGAACAAATATTAAGACTATCGCTCCTTCAGATGTGTCGTAAAAGGCGACCAATGTGGTGTGGCCTTGCATGGGGCTGACAAACTCATCGTATCAAACAAATTGCCACCGAAACCACTGCTTCTGTGATATATGCTTTAATACAGGATCTCTGCTGGGGGAAGGGGGGGGGGGGCAGATACAGTGACAGTTCCAACTGAGCAACTGGAAGAGGATTCATTCATGACCTTTCAACTCCCCAAATAGTTTAGGCCCTCAACAAACTGATACAACCAGCGCGCAACAAAAACAATTAGCATTCATACCCTTCGACGTTAGCTGAGGGAGACTGAGCACCTATGGGTTTGCCTGGAGTGCAAAGATGTCGATTCTGAACAATAATAACAATAACAAACTTATGCCAAATCTGCCTGTACCGTGCCATCAGCTCAAGGTATTTCCATTTCTTGTCCATCCCCTTCATGTCCGTCTCCAGTTCTTGATATGCGATGATGATAATGTGTCTTAAAAGCCCGTTCCTCACTTTATGTTTTTTATGTTTAAAAAAAAAAAGTATATTTTCCTCTGTGATTCTTGCTTTGATTTAAGAATGGCACCTAATAATACATCATTAGCAGGATCATAAAGCAGTACTGAAAAGTGACAGCAGGAAAGGAAAGGGCCGACCGCCAGCTAAACAACAGGCGGTGTAGTTTAAGCTCATCAGCTTAGCCATCCTACTGCTACGTACGCTGGCAAACATGGGAAACCTTAGAAAAAATAATACCGAAAAAAAATCGCCAAAGTACAGATGTTGTCACATAGAGTTCCACAAATAAACCTGGTCGTGCCAGATCGACGGTCGTGCTAGCAGACACTAACAGTCTCTAAATGACAGCTATTCCGATAGAACATAAGTTATTGCTACAGAGTCTGTGTCACAAATGTCGTGCAAACACAGAAACAATAATGTGTACGTCTGTGCGGTTACAGCACATATATTCTGACGTGCAGGGGATTAGAAAATATCAAATGTCGAACAGAATTCTCTGATCTGTTCAGTTTGTTACTGCCTAATCACCATCATTATCTCCTTTCAACTCCTCAAAGAGCATAGGCCTTGAAAAAAAACTTACGCTAAGTCTTTCTGCCCCGTGTCATCAACTCTGTGTCTTCCTCATCATTTTCACTTGTGTCTCCACATCTCTTCTTTGAGTGTTTTTCGGTGTACCCCTACTTATTTCATGCTGGGGATTCTACGACAAGGATTCCCTGATAATGTTATTAACAGGTTTCCTCAATGTATGTCTTATCCAGTCGGCAGTGTCGTCCTCCCATCTCTTGTTTCACTGGTTCTTGCATTTTTGCCTATAGAAGAATTAAACCGCTTAAAATCCACCAACCTTGTCAGCCTATAAATAAGGGGTGTGGAAGGGGGCCTCTACACAGCAGCTGTAACAAATGCGACTTGACAAACAACGCCAAGAAACAGCAACAAAATTCGGTAGAACACGGGCAGAGATACGGATAAATAATGTATAATGTCTACTATCCAGTAACTTAAGACCAACGATAGTAAGGATATTCCATTGTTCGGATAACCGAATTGACGGGAGATTGGTGTGCGTTTTCATGGCGTATATAATAATGGTGAAATATATTTGATTAAAACTCCGAATGGGGTATGATTCAATGCAAGAGGCAAAAGCCAACCCCGACACAGTGAACGTCAATAATCAGAAATGGAGAGTAAACAGACGGACCATATCAGCTTTATTTCAAACATATATGTATACTGGACTCCCTGTCCATTACGCATAGATTTTCAATTAAAGACACGCTTGCTTCCGTCCCAGTACATGACAATCTAGAGATGCTTGCCTTTAAATAGATATATATTATAAAACTCGTGCTCGCGGGAAACACACCCGCCCACCTTCAAGAACATATGCAAAAGACCCTTAATCATGCCCACGTCAGTCACACAGTCCAGTATCTCTGTCGTTCTATATTTTTTTTCCCTTCAGCTGTTCCTGTTGTCGCGATATATTTCCGTTTCTCTTTCCTCATAACATGCCTAACGGACGTATATTACTTCCTGTTATGAATAATAAGATCTAATTACTTCCTGTTATGAATAATAAGATCTGGTTGCAAACTAGCGCACAATTTATGCCCCCCAAAAAATGCCCTATAAAATAAAAAAATTACCTAATAAACATGACCTTCTTTTTTAGTTTCCGAGCTAAACTAAAATTATTTAGTATTATTAAAAGACGAAAATGAACAGCATAAAACAAAATATAAAAAAAAATAATAATAATTTAAATGTTTATTGCTGTTTCTGTACCAAATTAAAATTAGCCACACACAAAAATACTAGTAAAACAAAACAAGGAAAAAGCATAAAAATACAACTTCATTGTTTACAATTTCTGAGCCAAACTGAAAGTCTATTTTATTAACCAAAAACATGTTGTCTCAGACACACACACAAGCCCGCACAAACACCTTAAAAATGCAATTTAAATTTTCGCAGTTGCTCTGCCAAATTGAACATTTTATTTTTATTTAACAAAATAATTCCTTACTTAAAAAACACACACAAAAGACATAAATTTAAACTGAATATATTATACGGTTTCTATGGCAAACTGAAAGTTTTTATTTAATGAGTTCAGAATTACAACTGACAATGAAAACTATGTGCAGATCGTCAAAAAAGAATGACTTTCTATTGTCTGCCAACAAAGCTTTAAACACTTAAAAGTTCCTTTCCACTATAAATGACACCACAGGAGCATACTTGAAATAAACTGCATCTATTTCCGTGAAATTTCCGTGGTCGGCACATTTCTTTCTCTGCTATCAATCAGATATTAGCTATTTTCTAATCAATTGTAAACTCCCGTCGGTAATAATTCGTCATTTTGCTTTAAAGCTTCTCGGCTTTGCTAAGATTAGGCACAGGTAAAAAACCCAGATGGGCCGGTCAGTTTCGTATGGTGACCGAGCGTTGTGTTTACCTAAGAACGATAAATCATCCCTTGCGGATAGATTACAGACACCCACTTGACAGTCGGAACGTTGTAATAAGCTTCGGGCAGAATTAATGCGAATATTTTACTTGAGATAAAAGTAAGAAGTTATTTGTAATCACTGACGAGAATAGTACGGAAATCTCACTTATATATTTGGAAGATATGACCTTTGCATTAACAAACAGAAATTTCCTTGTGGAAATATTTTGAATTAGCCCACCAAAACACAGGTTTTGAAACGATTGGAGGGCATTCGAAACAAAGGAAGAACAAAATTCCTGATTGGACCCCACCTAAATCGTAACAAAGTACAGCAGGGGCGACGAAGTGTAATATAACCTGACACTTTAGTCAGTTTAGCACACTGAAAATTCGCCTCGCGCCATGAAGACAACCAGACCTTGCCAGAGTTAAGAATAGCAGCAGATTTCATCTATCAGACCGGACCTTGTTTGAGCGTCTTGATGACTTAGAGCCCAGGAAAACTCTACCATTTTAACACGGAAAACCGGAATAAGAGGAAAATGTAATATAAAGTCAAAGTGGGAACCTATTGCTAAAATAACAACAACCCAGACCACGTGTAAGAGGCTTCGTCAAGCTGCCTTAAACTATTTCTCTGAGCCAGCAGTTTGTGAGCTAAAGATTGGCGTAAGTTGTACATTTTAAATTCTATATTTCGCATTATTAACATGTGAACTAATGTGTATATATTGAAATGTGAATATTAATTTGTGAAAATTGCTAGTGGATGTCCAAGTCATTTGAGGCTGGCAACCTCAGCATACAGAATGATTATTTCATGAACCACCACTACCAGAGCTGGTGACTGCTTTATTGCGAGTTTCTTACAGAAAACCAAAAGCAGAGGTAGTCCCAAGATCCATATGGAGCAGGGTGTGAATGATGAAAGAAATGATGTACATAATCTATATTATTAACATTTTCAACCAGTGTAGATGTAAATGTAAACACATTCAATCTATATTGTTAACATTTTCAAACATGGTAGACGTAAAGGGAAACATACTCAATTTATATTATTAACCTTTTCAACCAATGTAAAGGTAAATATAAATATATTCAACCTAAGTGTAAAGAAAGTTTTCGCTCAATGAGATTAAGATTAATTCTCATCGATGGTAAAGTTCTGAGATAGATGGGATTGTGGACTAGGAAGAGGGGGACACATAAGTATGTGTCGGAAAACACAATACTCAAGAGGATATTTATTCTCTTCTTTTCTGATACTAGTTGGTGGTACCAGTTGAGGGTACTATGTCTGGAACAAGTGAGGGTATAAGTGGTCTGAAGTCGACGCTAGACACCATCATCAGACGGGTCTTAGAGACGCGGGACCAGCTTGGTAATTACGCCCTAACACTTCTTGAAACGTGCTACAACTTTCAAACTTAACCCAGTGACGAGTGTGATCCAGTCATCTATCTGCAAAGAACCGAACATCAGCGGGAGCAGAAACCATCAAACGACTGGCAGCTAAGTAAAACTTAGTAGCTGCCATGTGAACTGTCCATTTTTTCGAAATTCATAACATCACACTCTGATTAATACTTTTTCTAAACAATTATTCATTTTTATAACTGTTAAAACATAATTGATTATTAAATGCCTTACTTGTATAAAGACAAATATAAAGTTGATTTAATCATTTTGAATGTACTACATCCGTATTTCTCAGATAATTTCTTAAATACACTTAAACAGAGCTATATAATAATAAGAGGAATTTCGCTGACTTAATTCCGCTGGGGGCTTGAACGAGCTAACGAATTATAAGATAACCCTATCCTTCACAAAAGTTGACGGCAGATACTAGAGCTAACATTTGCTCAGCCTCATGCAGCATTGTTCTCGCTTTCTGAATATCTAGTGAACACTACCTTGAGGCAGAAGCATCATTATCCTTCTACCTACAACTCTGTCAAGAGTAATCTTGTGCGAAGGTAGACACCTTTGAAGACTCTCATTAGTTACTCTTGAGTTTTGGCCACTGTTGGACCACTACTGTAGAGCTAAGGGGAGGCAACCCGTGACACGATAGCACATCTGAAATTAAGCACAGCTTTTTATATCCCACATTTTTGCTTCAAAGATTGCTCAATATTCTTTAGCATAGTTTTTCCCACGTCTCCATTCATATTGTCATACACCATTTTCTTCATCAAATCTATCTGCTCCACCAACAGAGCCTATGACTTCTCCAAGGAAGTAATGGCACTAGGCACAAATCCAATATTTGACTATGTAGGAAAATTTACCAGCAATATTTGTTTTCAGGGGTTTAGGGAAAATAATTAAACAGCATGGGAAAACAGTTCTTTTTGTTTTTTCATTCCATAACCCTCCACTCCCAAAGGAGCACAGGCCTTCAACAAACACCTGCCAAGTCCTCCTGTCACGTGCCATCATCTCAAGTTCTTTCCACGTTCTCCTCATCATTTTCACCTCTGTTTCCAGCTCTCTTCTCCATGTGCTTCTTGGTCTACCTCTGCCTCTCTTGCCCTGGGGTTTCCAGAACAAGGACTGCGTTGTAATGCTATCAACAGGTTTCCTCAGTGTGTGTCCTATCCATCGCCATCGTCTTCTTCTCATCTCTTGTTCCACTGGCACTTGTCTGGTTTTTGTCATCAGTTCCACGTTGGTAACCTTGTCATACCATTTTAATCCCTCTATTCTACGCAAGCACCCATTTATGAAAGTCTATGGGAAAACAGTGAAGTACAGAAATTTATATATAAAAAAAACAATGTTAGTACACGTTAAGTCTAAAAAAATGTATATTTTATTGAAAATGCCGAAATATGCAAAATAATGACTCAAAAAACATGTTTTTTTTTTTACTAAATGCCCATAACTCACTTCCATATTACCGGACTGGCTCTATATAAATAATATTTTAAAACTCTCTATTTTACTTCCACTGACAACGGTTTGTTACATAAAATACGTTTTATTTTATTGAACACTGTTTTTTGCCTGGACTATTATACTCTTCATCTCTGGTAACCAACCAGAGCCAGCCCAAAACTCGGGCAGGTCATTTAACTGTTCTACTAAGTCCAAGTGCTACTGTCACACAACACAGCAGGCTCTGGTGCTGCCTCAAGTTTTGTCTTCTCCCCATCCATAAAGATACTGCATATTCTAGCTAGTGACGACCTCACAGCGTTACCTTTCTTCGAAACGTCCTTTGAATCGACTTTTAACATGAAATTTCTTTTCTATTTTTTTTTTAGTTTTTTATATCTTGTGCGGTTGCTTATTATTTTATCTTACAGCGAACATATCGTGCTCCTGGAGCGAAAAATGGTAGCCTCATGCACCAATCTACCCAGCTGCTAATGGGTAGATGACCATCTTCTTGAGTTAGGGAAGGCAAAGGCAGCGAGGAAGTGAACTGATCCCCCACCTCATAACGCTGGACCTAGACTGGTGAAGTTTAACACTTGACTCCCCAACGGCTGTATGTGCTATGGGACAGGCCTTACGTTTATCATTACTTGATCAATCCTGGCTTTTACCACGTGATCTATACTTGTCAGCACGATCGCATTTGACAACTGCAACAATAAAAAGCGCTACTGGTCTCATTATTTCTGTCGCAAGAAACAACTCAACAACTAATGGACTCATTCTGATAAATTCTCGTATTTAAGACCCGGGGGTGGGAGAGACAAACAAAAATATAATTGCCGATCAACTTGAACTCTGATCTCAAATCAGATTGGAATTTATAGCATTTTAATAGAATGCGAAGACGTCCATTTCGAGGTCGTATTTTTCTTCCCAAAGTTCATCCACTATCTTCACCTTTCTCATTCTACATACCGAAGTCACGTGATTTCCGGTAGCAAGGAGACTACTTCGTTTGCTTGTGTTAACACCACAGATCAGCAATAACGTATAAATGTGTGAATTAATGTGCCACGAATTGAATATGCATACGTAACCACATGGGCAAGACACTTTGGAACTGCCACGTGAACTAATGCTAAATTATGAATTGCACACCAGTAACTCTGCTATATCGTTATGATTAATGCTTCGAACGAGATAATTCTTTTTTGGGGAAATGAACAGCAACTACAAATACATGTAATTATGGCAGTGGAAAATCATTATTTTGGTAATTGACGAGGAAATCAGGAGTTTGTCTGAAAGCTAGCACAACAGCCTCCAAATCACCTCGAAAGTTACAAGTAGAAAAGCGAACTCAGGTGCGGACCTCCGAGAAGGAAAAGGTTAGATCTAGGTTGGGTATATAAGCCCGCTCAGATTCAATTCTGAACTCTGAAAAGAAAAGTTGACCTGCTTTGCATAAATTATAAGCTCAGATCCGTAATACTGTGTCTGAAGTGTATGTTAAGCTTATATTAATCGTTGAGTTACACGTATTTTTGTGTTACGTAAATTGCTGTTATATTTAAGTATTAATGATAGCACTGACTTTGAATTACCTGCTGATATCTTAATCTTGGTACCCTAAACCCTGTGCTGATAACTGAAAATTGGTTCCAACTAAATATAACCTGCGCAATCCTATCATCATCCATCATCATACATGATGTAGCTAGACGTCCTTGTCAGGACTGTGCAATACTAGCTATAAGATCTTACAGTCCTTTTCTGGGTTTAGCTTTTAAATGCTGGATGCCAAAGAGTTCGTCTTCTTTTTCTTCTTCTTCTACAGCGTCTTCACTTCATTCGTTTCTTCGTTCAATTTAATATTTCGTTGATGTAGTATCTTTAAAGGGAAATCACTTGTGTCCTAACTTAGAACAATAGGGAAGTAATCAAGACAGAATTCTGAAAAATGTGTAAATGTTGTATTTTATTGATTGTTTGACGCACTTCTTTGATTGACATGACCAAGGCTGTATGGACTATTTAGTCTAAATGAGGGTTCTGATGAGGGTTGCACGTCATCATCTGAAGATCGTCTTTGGTGGTAGGAAACAGATACTAAAATCCGTGCATATGTTCCAGGTTTCTTATCCGAGAGAGAGTCACAACAATAGCTTCTGAGCTGAAGCATAACAGACTGCATTATGGGTGATTAAAGGATCACCTCTGCAATTCGCTGAATAGTAGCATTGGGCTACCTTACCTGTCCAGGTAAATATAGATCTGGAAAATCAACACCTGATTAATGACGGGAAGTGTCTGTAGTGGAAGTACCTGAACTAGATAAGTAGTAGTTACCTTGTAGAAACAAGATCTAGAAGTCACCAATGACCATAAGTAGTAGTTACCTTGTAGAAACAAGATCCAGAAGTCACCAATGACCATAAGTAGTAGTTACCTTGTAGAAACAAGATCTAGAAGTCACCAATGACCATAAATAGTAGTTACCTTGTAGAAACAAGATCCAGAAGTCACCAATGACCATAAGTAGTAGTTACCTTGTAGAAACAAGATCTAGAAGTCACCAATGACCATAAGTCTAACTTCGTGTCAACGAGATAAAAACAGTAAGTATTATTTCGGGAGATGGAGTCACACAGTACTAAACAGGAAGGCTCACTAGAATCACAGTTCACGCGTCATGTTTCAAAAGTAACTGACATTTGGAACTAACGTCACTGCCACACTAAGACACTGGTCATACTATATAGATTACACCATTACGATCACGTATCCCGCTATGCTGTCCGTGATTAACTCCAAATCCCATCCCAATCCCACAACTAACATAATTACCGATGTATGTTACGTCGGTCGGTCTCGCTCGAAATAGTAACTCGCGCCAGAAAAAAAGGTGCGCAACGCACGGTGTGCAACTTGCGCGGCGTGGGTGTTATATAAAACAAATACTTTGGTGTTTTTTAAAATTCTTTCACGAAATCAGTAGCGCTCGACAAAGAAAAAGTGCGTAAAAATTGGTGTGCATGAGCCCTCACCCGATGTACAAATCATGAAAACTTGAAAGTTTTTGTGAAAACCATTTATTATCAGGGAACACTCTTTGAAAACAATCCACGCACTTTCACACGATTGTTGTCATCAAAGAACTTTTAAATTGAATCTAGAATAACATAATTCTCGCCGTGTGTACGTTGGTCACGGCTGAGGAATGCAACCGTGTTGAAAAATTGTATTGTTTCCATTATATATACTCTCCCGAAAATAGTTACAATCAACAAAGAAAAGCGTTCAAATGACGGTGTTCATGAACAGTTTGATTACACTGTATAATAGAAAGAAACCAAAAACACTCAAAGAATGTACTTCTATCTGTTCATCCGGGAACGGAAAATGCACACTATAATTAAAAACCCATCAAGTTTGACGGGTTTTTGCTAGTAGTATCCATAATTTAGGGACCTAAGACGCATCAACAGCGAGGAATGCAGTCAGCGACCCATAGCTAGACTGCTTGCGTCAGGGTCAGCGAGCCAGAGCTGACCAAGACCCTACTCCACCTCCAAGTGGTGGTCCTGGAAACAGGCTGCATCACTGCAGTCTGGCTGAGTGAGTAGGGATCGAAGAGGGAAGGCTAACCCGGTCCCAAAAATGCCGTGCTGAAGTCGGATGTGTCGACCGAAAGGCGCAAATATCGCAGCTTCGCTGTAAACGGACACAACGCAACCAACGTCCTTATCAGGACGAACAAAGAAGAAGAGGAGACGTATCCATAATTTAGCACACTTCACTTTCCCGCGCCAAAATCTTAGATGTGTTATCAAACAGCGTGTACCATAGAGTCGGGTACCCATTTACAGCTGGATAGACTGGAGCGTGATGTCATTGTGTCTTGAACCCGACACCATCGCCGCGAAAGACCAGCGCTCTTAACCACTGTGCCAATCGAACACTTTTGTAACCAGGCTAAAATTTCTTTTTTTTTTTTTTTTTTTTTCACGCACAGCACATATCAACCACATACTATAACTTACTGCGCCAATAGTAATAGACGAAACATCCATTTGGCAATTGTAATGCGTAGTGAAAACTCGCAAGCATTTTGAGAAATAAATGTTGATAACTTTAAGTATATTTACTTAAGTACTTTCCCATAACACTAGTAATTAATGATAACACCAAAGGTATTCGAAAAAAGTAGAAATGTATAAATAAACTGCGTGTTTACCTAGTAACACTTGGACGACCGAACAACTTAAGTCCCGTAACAAGGAATAGTGCAACAACTGGGATAAAACAAAGCCACAAGTTCTTTGGAGAGACTTAATGTTTACAAAAATAAAATAAAAACACAAGACAAGATGACCGGTTGGGTATGGATCGATAGATGTGAGCGTGCGGCAGTGACGTGTGTAAACATGTGTGATTTTCAACTCAATTGTTACTACAGCGAGATACATCATGGAGGCTAGAAGATAAACGTTGCTAAGAGATGGGATAGATGTTAAAAGATGCAATCTGAGGAAGCGAGCTAAAAGATAGACATAGATTATGATACATGCCAAGACACAGACGAATGAATAAAAACGACATGTACAGAGTACAGATAACTGGTGGAAGAGATCAAAGGGATAACAAATACATGGAAAAGCTTTGAGCAGACGGCAAAGGATAGAAGATGTCGGCGTGTATTTATTGAAGGACTATGCTTCTACGTGATCTGAAGGGTAATGCATGAATGATGACGTTGTTGTCACTGACACATGCCTTTTTGTGTTTACTTTTTCAAAAACAGTCGCACTGTTAAATTAAACTATTAAGTTTTACTTATATCTTTACATGGGTTATTTAGCCCTGGGTCATTTGTGGGGATTTCTCTTAAGACAAAGAAAAAATAGGAACACTGCTCTGACTAGGCATGTCGTAAAAGGCGGCTAAGGTGAGTTACGCATGAGTGCTGGCAACCCCAATAATAAGTTGTTTTAAAAATCTGCTACGCAAATCGCCACCGCAAGAGCTTATCGGTGATCTGACGCGTGGGAACTGCTGTAGTGGTGTAGCTCTATGCCCTGTAAGGCGCCCAATAAAAACACTGAAAGAAGGAATGGGTTGGGCGTGAAAGGTATTGGCTAGTCAAATATGGCGCCCTAAATCGCTCTCCACTAAAGAAAACAGAAATTTTCAGGCACGTATGAATGTGCACGAGAGGAATAAAACACGGAGTGATGATGGACAAGTAAAGGACTACATAAATGAGAGAGTCGTGAGAATAACCAGGATAATGAATTCGATCACGAAGATTCATTCATATATCTAATCATTAAGATAATTTCATAGATAAGGTGACTGAGTCTGTATCAACAAATTCACAGATAATGTGATTGAGTCTGTGTCTGTATCAACACTTCCACACATAAGGTGACTGAATCTGTATCAACAAATTCACAGATAATGTGATTGAGTCTGTGTCTGTATCAACACTTCCACACATAAGGTGACAGTGTCTGTGTCTTTATCAACAATTTCACACATAGGGTGACTGTGTCTGTGTCCGTCCACAGACACAGACAAAAGCATAGATAAGGTGATTTATTTGTCTGTGTCTGTCTCAACAATTTCTATAACCTATCTTAAGTCTGTCTCTATCTCGCCTGCTTACAATTAATAATAACATCATTCATACAATCCTTCACGCGTCATTCGTACAATCCTTCAAGTGTCATTCATACAATCCTTCACGCGTCGTGCGTACAATCCTTCACGCGTCGTGCGTACAATCCTTCACGCGTCATTCATCCAATCCTTCACGAGCCATCCATCCAATCCTTCACGAGTCATGCATCCAATCCTTCACGCGTTATTCACACAACCCTTCAAGCGCCATTCACACCATCCTTCACTCGTCATTCACACCATCCTTCACTCGTCATTCACACAATCCTTCACTCGTCATTCACACAATCATACACGTCATTCACACAATCCTTCACTCGTCATTCACACAACCCTTCACTCGTCATACACACCATCCTTCACTCGTCATTCACACAATCCTTCACTCGTCATTCACACAATCCTACACGTCATTCACACAATCCTTCACTCGTCATTCATACAATCCTTCACTCGTCATTCACACCATCCTTCACTCGTCATTCACACAATCCTTCACTCGTCATTCACACTATCCTTCACGTCATTCACACAATCCTTCACTCGTCATTCATACAATCCTTCACTCGTCATTCACACAATCCTACACGTCATTCACACAATCCTTCACTCGTCATTCATACAATCCTTCACTCGTCATTAACACCATCCTTCACTCGTCATTCACACAATCCTTCACTCGTCATTCACACGATCCTTCACGTCATTCACACAATCCTTCACTCGTCATTCACACAACCCTTCACTCGTCATTCACACCATCCTTCACTCGTCATTCACACAATCCTTCACTCGTCATTCACACAATCCTTCACTTGTCATTCATACAATCCTTCACTCGTCATTCACACCATCCTTCACTCGTCATTCACACAATCCTTCACTCGTCATTCACACAATCCTTCACGTCATTCACACAATCTTTCACTCGTCATTCATACAATCCTTCACGCGCCATACCTACATTTTCCTCTTACGTTCCAACAAGAAGTATATGGTCATTACTTGAGCTGGTCCCACTTGCTGGAAGCCTGCAGCAGATAACTTCATCAATTATTAAAGTAGTCATCTCCTTGTTTCACGTGATGAGGCTGCCAGTGCCATTGGTCATCTCTTACGACATCCCTGAGGGGGCAG
Source organism: Oreohelix idahoensis (assembly GCA_024509875.1). Taxonomy (NCBI): domain Eukaryota; kingdom Metazoa; phylum Mollusca; class Gastropoda; order Stylommatophora; family Oreohelicidae; genus Oreohelix; species Oreohelix idahoensis. The sequence goes on from JAMPIV010009610.1 coordinate 245,964, forward strand.
TGATTATATTCTTTATTCTTCTCCGCACAGACTCCTCCCACTCCCCGCCCTTTCCCCGTAAACTACAAAGGCTGCAATAAACACGGTACACAGCTAAGAGTAAAGGTAGTCCCATAGCAAATACACGCTTTACAGGAGTGAAGTGTTAGAGACTTCCCAATACTACGTCTCCGTTTTATTAGATTTGGGGGGGGGGGGGGGCAACTGGTTTCCTTCCTCGTTGCCTTTGCCTCTCATAACTAACCAGCAGTCCGGTTAGAGCTGAGATATTGACGATACCGGGTTTAGAACCCAGTCACTTTTGCCTCCAGAACCGCTCTAACAACCCTGCCACCTGATGTCTATACAGCAGCTTAATTAAATCTAAATACAAGGTCGGTTAATTCAGCCCCAGCTGCGTCTCAAAGAATATTTATCATAAAATGTAACTACAACCACGTTATTTCCCATTAAGGGGAGGACAAACTTAAATATAACCACAAACAAGCAGTATCCCCTAGACCGGAGTACGACATCTGATGAAGATTACACTAAAATTCCGGACGAGCACCCCATCATTACAGAGATCAATTATGAACCGCTGGTCTCCCGCGTGTTTTGTGCGTGCCTGTATGTATCCTTGGCAGAAAATATAGGCCTATCTAGTTATGCTGGATTTGCCTGCATAATATCCGGCTAGACTTCGGTCTCTGCAAATCTGTCCGTGAATCCGTCCTTGTATTCATACATTCATCCGTCCATCCCATCTAAACTATATTATGTATTAACCTATCTAAATATCTATCTATCCATCTATCAATCTACCTATGTATCTATCTTTCTATCCATCTATCTCTTCAACCATCGATCTATCCATATCTCCATTCTTCCAATCGTCAATCTACCTATTCTTTAATCTACATTCACCTATCCACCTAACCACTGAACACCTATCAACAATTATGTCAGTGTGTTTGCCAGTCAATCTACATTACTCATTTACTTTGTCCTTTTATCAAGTCTATATGGCAGCCTGTAATGTGCTTAAACCTGTATATTCGCTAATATACTACCTCAAACGGTGTAAGGAAAGAACTTGAACGGATGGTACAGACCAGGGTGGCTTGTCTAGAATTAGTTGAGGCATTATGCTCTACAAGGAGCCCGTACAGCGACTATGAAGTTGATGATGGTAATGGTAACTCTTTCAAGGCAGACAAACAGTTCGATAAAAGAATCGTTTATATCTGAAGCAATAAATGAGATATAAACAGAAAAAAGATGCAATTGAAATGTTATTAAACATTTGTCCCCCAGACTAAAGGTGCATGACACAGACAGAAATAAACTTCCTGTCTGAGATAAACAACGTGTTATTTACGAGCAATCAAAAAAAATGTGATATAATGGCCACTACATTAAGTGTAGCTAGGAAAACGGCAGAAACAAAGACAAGGCGAGCTTCAAGGTAAACAACCAGCAATTACGTAGCAATCATAAATGCTGTTAACGACAGACACTCGGGTTAAGTGTAACTATGCCTAGACGTAAACAAAAAACAAATCAATTAAAACAAAGATCCCACAATTTCCGACACATACTACCATTCACTCATTATACGTCAGCTCCCCTAGGAGTATAGACGTTCAATACTCACATCCCAAGTCCTCCTGAAGCGTGCCATCAGCTTAATATCTTTCTCATAATTTTAATTTATGTCTACAGTTCCCTTCTCCTTGTGTATTTCGGTCCCGCAACGTTTCTCATCTGGGAGGTTCCAGAACAAGGACTGCCATGTATTGCTATCAACAGGTTTCCGCAATATCCACTGCCGGCGTCTTCTCATATCATATTCCAATAGCACATGTCTGGTTCAAAACATTTTGCTATACATAATGTCTCTCAGAATAAGTGCAACCAGACAAAGAAAGAAAGATTAAGAGTAAAAGAAAGAAATTTAACATGAAGTTCGCGTTATTTCCGACACAACCACGACTGGCCGCGACGAAGAGGGTTAGACAATATAAGATGTAGACAACAGAAAAAAAGAGAGAAATAAATTATCTGTAAGTAAATATGGCCCTGGTCCAGAATAATATATGTATGTCGGCTTCCCACCTCCCCCCCCCCTTTTTTTTCCGCCGCTCACTTCAGTCATAAACAAACTTAACTGAAGAAAAAAAAAATTACACGGACATCACATGATCAATCGTACACTTCATTTCCTATACACAGAATACATATATCATATAATCCATCCATAATATTATGTTCTTAAAACACATATATAAATGTTATATAGTCTATAACTTTGATGTTTCGTTGCCGTGTCTTTTGCCCTCAAATTTCAATGTCATTTCCCCCCTTGTTGCATCCTCATACTTTGCACAAATCTAAGCATTTAAGCAAAACAGCACGTTTCTAGTAGGCTATCCATTTTTTTTTTTTTTAAATGTGGTCCAGTGTTCTCTGCTTTCTAATCATTCTGATCTATAGTTTGTTGTTGCAAAGGAAAAATCGATAAGAATTCCGTACAAGATAATTCGTGTAATTCTGCCCTCGTCTGCCCCCTCGCCAAGAGTAATATGTGATGGATTTAGTCAGTACCAGTTAATTTGTGTCTACACGCGTTACCACATCAGGCGACGACGCCTCTGCACATTAGGATTTCACCTTTCTCTGAGCAACGCAAGCCCTGTAGGTCCTGGGGGGTGTCTGAAGAATAGGACTACTGATTCTGCAGGCATGTCGTAATAAACAAAATAATACAAGGCTGCGCATGTGGCTGGCATCCTCATGGTGTCAAATAAATGACTAAGGAAACAACTGCTACAAGAGTATATGAATGCTTTCATGCAGGCTTTCCGGCAAGGGAATCAGCTGAGGGAACACTACTGCACGCTTCGTAATGTGTATTAAAGGGAAATAAATAAGGAAATAAATAAATGAATGAATAAAACATAACGGGACTCAATGTGGTAATAGTTATCTCTGACTCTGAGCAAGATGAAAGTAGTACCTGTACAGCTAATCAACTTCATTTCTATTTTCGCTCTTATGACGCATGAAACCACAACTGCATCTGTTGCCTTTGCCAGATGTCTGTAAGCAAGAATTCACGTGTTCTTGTAGCGGGGGTTTCTGTAGTAATGTGTTTTAAATGACAAGATTGCCAGTGACACCAGCAACATCGTCTTAATCTTCTCATTGACATGCCTGAGGAGGATTCCTTACAATTTTAATATTTCAAATGTAACACCACAGAGAGTCACGTGCAAAATATCAGCTACCTAGGTCATCCGAAACTTTGTGAAACAAGAGATCAAAGACTTGAAACATCCAAACAACGCTAATTTCAAATTAAACAAAACAAATTCCAGCACATAAGACAGGCTCTAGTAACATCACCAAGATGTTCCATTCTTCATCTCATTATGCTGAGTTGGCAGTGTGTTTAATCACGATTCGCTCCCGTTGGGGGCGATGGGGCCGGTCGGATGCTCCTCTGTTCGATTCCCAAGTACGACTATCACGTGTCGTGCTTTTCTGTTGTCTGGGATTTTTTATTTTTTTTTTTATTTCTTACGATTGCCTGCCACATGCCCATGTACGTTTATTTTTTTCATTATATCTAGCAGTTCGTAACTTAGACCCGAAACACGTTAAGGAAATACTGGAATTATAACTCGTTTATAGCCAGGTCGAGAGCCAAAATATGATTAAATGTGAGCAGTGGACCCCAAAAAAAAATTTTTTACAAAAAAATCACTCCACTAAAGAACCAGAATTGATAAAATGACAGTGGTAATTAACAATACCAGTAACGAATGCCTACGTAGAACAAACACTATATATCAACGGCCAAAAGACACAACCAGGTGTAAAGTCGTTCACTCATTTTCTTTTTCGCCACTAGCGTAGCGTGTAGCCATCAATACAGCGGGTTCCTATGCAGAAAGCCTGTGTGTGTCAAAGCCTCATCAGTGGTTTCTGGAGCAATTTGTTTGACATAAAAAAGTTGCCAGCCCTAGCACAACCTCATTATTAGTTTCCCCTTAAAACAGGCACGAGGGAGAATGGGTCCTAGTCTATGTCTGTCTTATCAATGACCCACAATTACACTCGGCAACACGACATTTGAGGTCAACAATATTCTACTGCGATAAACGTGTAGTGACGTTGTCATGGGCTAACCAGTTGTGTTCTGCTTCAAACCGTCTGTATGTTGAACATCCACATAAAATACACAACACAACCTGACAATCACATCCATCATTAATAACATTGTTTGGGAATACATTTACAGATCAAAGACGGGAATAACACGCCCAAATATACATGACAAGCAGTGTCACGGGGAGAGGAAGCAAACACGGAAATAAATAAATGAATAAAACTCGGGTTATGCTCCTTACTGTCGTCTGGTTTGAATTACTTCTCCCTTCTGGCACAAAACTGTGCAATCAGAACTGCCAGGGGATTTCACGAAATGCATTTTCTGAGAGCGCACTTCGTCAATAAAGTGCATACAGCAGATCTCTGCTCAAACTCCTGACGTGAGATGAAATATATCTTAAACGTGCCATTTCCTCACATGTTATCAATGGACAACGTCCTGTGTTTAAGTCTTTTTTTTTTTAAAGAAAGTATAAGATTAGTGCTGCCTCAGTCAATGTTGTATGAGGGCAGCAAGTGGGTGGATCTGAATGGAATTGGCAATCTCATCATAAAGAACAATCTGCTAAACAAACATCTTCCGCAAGAGCATAGGAATATATTCGTGCAGGTTTTATACAAGGAAGCCATCTGAAGTGGTGGGTACATGCTATACAGGGAACAAACGGGGAAAGTGGTGATGACATACAAACACACGTGTACAACAACAACAAGAATACGCACAAGTTGCTTCATCAGAACTGATGTCGGCTGATGTCTCAATACTGATTATGTTATTACTGCTGTTATTGTTGTTGTAGTTGCTCAAAAGAGCGAAGAGTGGTCACGCCTGACACACCAACTGCATAATACAGTTTTCTCACCGCGACGACAACGTGAAACAAAAACATACCAATTCAATCCTTCTATTTCTTTGTTCTGACTAACTAGTCCACGCGTGCTGAAGTTTTGTTAGCTTTCAAAGTTTGTGCTGGATTGGGGTTACCAGTCCCATGCCCAACGCTCCTTAGTCGCATTTTACGACAAGCATGGTGGGTTGCTGTGTTACTATTCTTTCCTCCCATTTCGGACCCAGCCCACACGCGCGTTACTCGCTAAATGTCTGTAAGACCGACCATCGCTGTTGCATGCACACGCTCGTTTGTTAAAATTATTTTAATATGTTTATTGTTGTGTGCCAGGAATTGTACTTTTGGTCCTGACTGACAGGACAAGAATCGTTAAAAGTGTTAACGTCTGGTACTTTTGTTTTCGTGTGGTCTTTGTAAATGTTTGTTTGTCAAAATTTCTATCATCAATGGCAGACATGGCTGGCAAACACTATGACCACCACAGACAGAAAGACAGACAGACAGACAGACAGACAGACAGACAGACAGGCAGACAGACAGACAGACAGATAGATAGATAGATAGATAGATAGATATACCTGGTAAGACAGCAAAGGTCCACTAAGTATACAAATAAAATTAGTAGATGGAACAACCAAACATTCCGAACCAGTCAGTCCTATGAGCGCATCACAACGAACCATTGATGCCTACGCTGAAGAATGGTTGCATATATACGATGTATCTCACTAGAAAATTAGGCGGAAACACAGCTGGAATTTGAACTGAGGATTGTGAGATATAATGTAGTGAAATCAAAGTCAGTAAACACCCTGCAGCGCAAACGTCAGACTAGCGACTCCTAAAAGCCAGAAAGAAACAGGAGACATTGGACTTAGAAATTCCACAACTATAAGTGACAGATCGAGTTTTGGGCAACTTTGGCATTTACAAGTAAACCCGCATTTTTAATACAAGAATGTAAACTTAAAAGGACCAGGACTTCAATTACCAAGACTGGAACCTAGGAATTTGAACATCCCTCATACATGAATTAAACAAAAGTTTTCCCATGCCAGTGATTTTGCAGAACATCTGCCGTCAGAGGAATTAACTCTAATTTCCCAGACCAAGTCATAGAGGAATTAAACAAAAGTTTTCCCAGGCCAGTGATTTCGCAGAATACCCGCCGTCAGAGGAATTAACTCTAATTTCCAGACTCAACTGTTTTCGAAGCATCTAATACAGAGCTGTGTTCAGTCTAAATATGTGCAAGGAGATTGTGTATTCCCAAAATTTTAGGGTAAGTGTAAACAATTTATTTACTCATTTAAATTTTACAGGTTTCTTGCTAAGTGGTTTTATATGAGGATGGCAACCTCAACATATGAAAAGAGTATATTCATGAACCACTACAGTAAGCGCTGATGATTGTTTCTTGCTAGTCGTGTGGGAAAATCTGACAGCAGAGGTGATCCCAGACTCCGACTGGAGCAGTAATGACTACGTCATATGTGCCTCAAGTGTAGCATATCATTTTGTGAGATTTATGTAACTTGTTAATGTTAATTCAGGCACAAATCATATTCTCCCTGTCCACACACATTTTACCCGTTAATCCTCAAAGTAATATTGGTAATTTTAACCATCTTCACGTTGTGCGTGCTGGAGAATTAAATTCTTCTGAGAGTTTAACATTGGTGGGCGGACAACGGGAACGTGAGCCTGTTCATCATCATCATCAGTTGCCATCTCCACAACGGAGGTTGGCTGTAATGGATCTCCAACGTCTTCTGTCTCTTGTCTTGGTGGTACACTCTGATAGACTCTTTCCCGTCCATCTCTTGATGTTATCTTCCCACTTATAGCGCTGTCTTCCCCTTGCACGTTTACCTTCAACTCTCCCTTCTGTTATGGTCTTCTGCAAGGTGTTATGCCTTTTTATGTGGCCAAAGTATTTTAGCTGCCGAACTTTGACCTCTCTCATTAGTTCTCTTTTCATACCTAGATTTTCTAGGACCTCCTTATTTGTTTTCATCTCTTTCCATGAGATACGCCCCATTCTTCTATATATCCACATTTCAAGAGCCTCAATTCTTTCTTCCAAATGCTTATTCATCGTCCATGTTTCTGCACCATACAGAAATGCAGAATATATATAACACTTTATGATTCTCAGTTTTAATTTATGAGATAACTGTTTGGATGTCAGTATATGTTTCATGTTGTTGAATGTAGCTTTGGCCATTCCTATTCTCTTCTTGATTTCTGTTTCACATCTGCCATCTTCTGTTATTATATGACCAAGATATACGTAGCTCTTGACTTGTTCCAGGATTTTCCCATTTACGCTTATCTTTAATGTGGGTTTATCGTCTGTTTTGCTAATTATCATAGTTTTAGTTTTCTCAATATTAATGTCGAGTCCATATTCATGACTTATACTGTTCACTTGCTTCACTAGTTCTTGTAACTCCTGTTCGCTTTCAGCTAACAACACGGTATCATCTGCATATCTAAGGTTGTTTATTGATCTTCCACTGATGTTCAGTCCTGGTATTTCCTGTATCTGTTTGAAAATTTTTTCGGTGTATAAATTAAATAGGCAGGGGGACAGCACACAACCTTGTCTGACACCTCTTTTTATGTCTATGTATGGTGAATAATTCCTTCCCGATCTTACTGTGGCAGTTTGCTCCCAATAAAGGTTACTGAGTATTCTTATATCTTTTCCATCAATACCTATGTCTTTGAGGCATTCAATTATTTTCTCATGTTAGAGTGCTCCAAACAAATGTACTTAGCAGAAGGCATTTGTTTTTCTATTTTTCTAAAGTTCGTGGTTACAAGCCATCAGACAATTTGTGGTACTAACGCCGCTAGTGTGAGAGAAAAGAATCCACCCTAACCGCCTATAGTGGAAGAGAGCGTGGAGAAGGCTTTCGTCATCACAGAATTGATGAACCACAGCTGCAGGACTCAGCTAGAGTTAAGTTTCTTGCAAAATAGGTGAAAGCAACGGACTTTTGATAAATCCTCACCTACGTCTCCATGACGAAAACTTTTATCTAAATTTTACAAATCTTTCCATATTTATTTTAACTGTTAAAGACTAATTCGTTATTAAATTGTTACATGTTGTTTTAAAACTAAACAATCATAGTCGCTTCAGTTTTATATGTATGAAAGCAAACGTGTGAGCCAGAATATATATATATATATATATATATATATATATATATATATATATATATATATATATATATATATATTTACCCCCAAACAGAGCTATACCTTATAAGAGGGATTTCGTTGGATTACATCAACTGGGGGCTTGAACGGGCTAAACCATTGCTTAAATCCTTCACAAAAGGCGACGGACCAGATATAATGCGTAAACAATTGTTCAGCCCAATGCAACATTGTTCGTGACTTCTGGAAATATCTTGTGAAATCTCCCTTAAGGTAGTAGTGTCATTAACCGTCTATCTACATCTCTGCCAAGAGAAATCTTGCGCGCAGGTAGATACCTTGAAAGCCAATATTAGATACTCTTGAGTTTTGGTCACTGTTGGACCACTACTGCAAAGCAGGGGAGGCAATCCGTGACAGGAAGGATAACTATAAACGAGAATCTGATAAAACATGGAACAACGCAAATAAAATGAGTTTTTGTGGGAACTCTTAACGAACCACACAAATAATACCACACCACGCTGGCAGTCCCCGCTCTCTTACGCTCAGCAAAAACAAAAACATGACCTGCAGTAATGAATAGCAGTCTAGCGAGAAGAACAGAAACCTGCGTCCAAGGATATGTTTCTACAGTAATGAATAAGGCCGCAACAAAATCTCACTACTGTCACTTTCCCTGACTAGCGTGATATTTCAATACAGGAACTGTAAGTACAGTGCTGTACCCGTAACCCCGAGGTCATTTTCACAAAGTGCTGCATAAAAGCCATACAGGAATAATGTTACACTAATGCAACGCCGTGTGAACTTAAAGAGTAGAGGGAGAGGGTCAGGAACAATAGCGTAATGCTAGTAGCATGAGGAAAAAATGTGAATTTACGAAACAGTGCATTCATTTCTGGTGATCTCAAAAACATTCACTTCATTACCACTACGCTTTATGAGGTCTATAGGCTATTCACATCAAGTTATCCCGTCTTTACACTGCTACAGAGGTCCTGGGTCCTTCCATCAAGAAACAAAATGACTGGTTTGATGAGAACTCAGATGATATAAAGCAGATGTTGGCTGAGAAACACCATCTCCATAAAGCATATTTAAATGATCCAAAATCTACATCCAAGAAAGACGCTTTCAACAACATGCGTAGAATCGTCCAACATAAACTACGCCAGATGCGGGATTCATGGCTGAGTAATAAAGCAGATGAGCTCCAAGGCTTTGCTGACAGCCATGACTTGAAAAACTTTTACCTTGCACTCAAAGCGGTCTATGGTCCAACATCATCAGGATCATTTCCCCTCCTTAATGCAGATGGAAAAACACTAATTACAGACAAGGAAAAAAATGCTCCAACGCTGGGCTGAACATTTTAATAATATCTTGAACCAGCCATCATCTATTAACGACGAAGCCATCATCCGCCTGCCCCAAATTCCTATAAATGAAGCATTAGATGATGTACCAACTCTGGAGGAAACTAAAAAAGCGATTCGTCAACTGTCTAGTGGAAAGGCCCCTGGCTCCGATTCAATTCCTGTTGAGGTTAATAAAGATGGCGGTGCAGTTCTGATAGAGAAACTTCATATGATCTTCCAGCAAATGTGGCAGAGTGAAACCATCCCACACGATCTCAAAGATGCCTCAATTATACATCTATATAAACGTAAAGGTAATCGCCAAGACTGCAACAATCATCGAGGCATCTCTCTTTTATCAATCGCTGGGAAGATATTCGCCAGAATCCTTTTGAATCGCCTTACGGCTCATCTTGACAAAGGTCTTTTACCTGAAAGTCAGTGTGGATTCCGGAAAGAACGTGGAACCACAGATATGGTGTTCGCTGCAAGACAGCTACAAGAAAAATGCCAAGAACAGCACTGTGACCTGTACACAGCTTTCATCGACTTGACAAAGGCGTTCGACACGGTCAGTAGAGAGGGTCTATGGAAGATCATGGCAAAATACGGCTGCCCAAAGAAATTTATCACAATAGTGCAGCAACTGCATGATGGAATGCAGGCTAGAGTTCAGGAAAACGGTGAGCTATCAGAGCCTTTCCCCGTCTCAAATGGAGTTAAACAAGGGTGCGTACTTGCACCGACTCTGTTCAGTATCATGTTTTCTGCTATGCTGACTGTTGCTTTTAGAGACGGGGACACAGGAATCGACATTAGTTATCGTATTGATGGAAAATTGTTTAACCTTAGGAGGCTTCAAGCAAAAACCAAGGTCAAATCACACACCATCAGAGATCTTCTGTTTGCTGATGATTGTGCCCTCAATGCTGGCTCAGAGGCTGATCTGCAGCATAGTGTGGATAGATTCTCCGAAGCCTGCGCCAACTTTGGGCTTACCATCAACACGAAGAAAACAGAAATCATGTACCAACCAGCTCCTGGCACAGTTTATACTGAGCCAGTCATCAAGGTTAATGGTGAGAAACTGAATGTTGTGAACAGATTCACATACCTTGGTAGCACACTATCCCAGAACATTGTCATTGATGATGAGGTGAACACCAGGATCTCCAAAGCCAGCAGCACATTTGGCAGACTATACACCAACGTTTGGCATCGAAGTGGCATTAGTCTACAGACAAAGCTGAAGGTGTACAGAGCTGCGGTGCTTCCAGTGCTGCTATATGCATGTGAAACATGGACTGTATACAGGCGCCACGTAAAGAAGCTAAATCACTTCCATACAGTCTGTCTCAGGAAGATAATGAACATCAAATGGCAAGACAAGATCCCGGATACCGCCGTTCTTGACAGAGCTGGTATCCCTAGTATTGATACTATTCTGATGCAGTCACAAATTCGCTGGGCAGGTCATGTAGTCCGCATGCCAGACCATCGACTGCCAAAGATACTCTTGTATGGTGAGATGCAGAAGGGTAAACGCTCCCATGGTGGCCAAAAGAAGCGCTTCAAAGACACGTTAAAGACGTCACTGAAAACCTTTGACATAAACCCAGACACATGGGAAGCTGCTGCGCAAGACCGAACTGCTTGGCGCACATCTCTTCGTAAAGGTGCAGCAGCATGCGAATCATCCAGAAGAGCAGCAGCGGAACAGCGGAGACAAGCTAGAAAGGATCGTGAAATAAAACCTTCACATGAAGCAAACATTCCCTGCCCACACTGTCCAAGATCTTTCCAGGCCCGCATCGGGCTCTTCAGTCACCTTCGTACCCATAGACTAACCTAACATATTCTTAAATAATTGGATGAACAGAGTGGTCTTCATCACCCGTGATGGACGAACAACCATCCCGTCTTGTGCCGTCTGCTCAAGGTCCCTCCTTATCGTTATCCTTATCCCAAGGAGTACAGGCCTTCAGCAAATTCATGCTATTTCCTCCTGTCCTATGCCATCCGCTCATGATCTTTCAATCTTCTTTATCCCTATTATTTATGTATCTAGTTCTCTTCTCCGTGTGCTCTGCGCTCTACCTTTACCTCTCTTGCGCTGGGGATTCCAGGACAAGCACCGCCTGGTGTAATGAAGTCTGAGTCATATCTCGGCATCATTCAAAAACATTATCACTGTATAAACCCCGTGGATGTAACTAACCAATGAAAAGCCAGCTTGGTATAATAGTGTCGGAAACATGGAGGAAACGAAAGTGTAGATGTTAAGGATATTTCGGAAGGCAGTGTGCAACTAATCATGGAATACCTAGATAAAGAAGCACCAAATTCGATAATATGGATCATTAGCTTTAGGTAGATAGCAATAGATTCACTGGATGTGTTCTAGAGCCGAAGTTATTATGAATAGAAGACAGTGGAACATGAACCATGTTGTGTTTTTCCATATTTCGGCTGCTCCAGTGAATAGTCGGATAAACTATAGGATAAAATGGATAACCATAGTGATAGAGCTCATTCATATGAGTAAAATAAGCCTAAGATGGAGGAAATCGGTTAGAAATAAGGATTCCAGAATTATTTTGGATTTACTATCTAAGCACATCTTGCCTTGCCTACACGATTTTGGATGCATGCAAACGTACCATGGTCCAGTTGCCACCTCGTACATCCGCAAGGCCATTATAAAAGGGGAGAGAACGCATGACACAGACAAACTCGCCGCCTATTTCAAATTACAGACACAGAGCACAAGCAGTTATATCAACTCCGTTGCCATCTGCAGAAGTGTGAGCAAACTGTGTAACCATTAAAAGCCTGTCTGTGATTGAGGGTAAGCGAGATGTTTACTAAATAAATATATGAAAATATACTGTTCAAAAAAAGAAACGCATAGCTATCCGAGGGCGCGTTTTTATGAGTTTGTAAGTAAAATCTGGTGCTAGGGTATATAAAAACCAGCCTCAAATGTTCTTTACAGTGTCAAATGCACGCGTTGACCTGAATTGCGTTCGTTTTTGTAATCGTTACAACGCAGTGGTCAACAGTGTTTATGACGCAATTTTTGACCACAGCTCATGTTGCGCGCACGTGAAAGCAACAAAATTTGGGGTGAACACTATTCACTGACTACGCAACTGAAGCCCTATAAAAGGATAACGCTACACACACAAAATTCAGTTCATTTTCAAGCAGACATTTATGGCGTCTCTATCGATAAATTTAAGGAACATTGCTATTGGCCGACTGCATGCAGGCGAAAGTCAAAGTCAGGTTGCCAGGCATCTAAACGTGCATCAGAGTACCATCAGTCGACTTTGGCACCGGTTCCAAGCCACTGGCTCAGTTGAAGACCGGCATCGCAGTGGACGACCCAGAGTGAAAACAGCTGCATAGTATCGCTTTATTCGGCTTCGTCACCTCAGAGACAGGTTTACAACAGCTTCCTCAACTGTCCAGTCATTGCCTGCAGGACGTCATGTGTCTGATGAAACTGTCCGGAATAGACTGCATGATGCTGGGCTTTGGGCACAACGACCTCACCGAGGACCTGTCCTTACGCGCCGCCATCGCCAAAATCGACTTCTTTGGACCAACCAGCATCGTCCCTGGGCAGCTGACAATCACTGGAGACGTGTCTGGTTTAGTGATGAATCTTTCTTTTTGTTGCAGCGGCATGATAGACGGTGTAGGGTCTACCGTAGGCGAAATGAACGTTTTGCCCAAAATTGCGTTGATGAAGCTCCGCTATGGTGGAGGTGCAATGGTGTGGGGAATGATCAGTTACAATGGAAGGAGTCAATTGGTGCACATTGAAGGAGGCTTGAATGCGCAACGATACGTCAATGAAATTCTTCGACCCCATGTCCTTCCACTTTTGGCTGCCCAAAGGTCTGTGTTTCAACAGGACAACGCCAGACCCCATTGTGCACGGTTGACCACGCAGTTCCTGACTGCCAACAACATTCTCACCCTTCCCTGGCCATCCCTGTCTCCAGACATGAGTCCGATAGAGCATCTGTGGGATGAGCTGCATAGACGTGTTTGTCGCCGAGACGTTGCTCCAGCCAATCGTCGTGATCTGTTCCAGGCACTCCAGGAAGAGTGGGCAGCCATCCCACAGGCCCACATCAGACGTCTGATCGCATCCATGCCCAGGAGATGCCAGTCGCGATCGATGCAAGAGGAGGCCACACACCATACTAACGGGAAAGCCCGTACGCCAAAAAACTCTCGTGACCCAGATGCAAAACAACTGTCAATTGATTGGTTGAACCCTAAGGTATTATTGTGTGCAATTTGAACAATTAACTCATTAAATTAAAAAAGTTATTGAATGTCAAAATTATGGCTATGTGTGTGCCTTCAGTGGCTATGCGTTTCTTTTTTTTTTGAACAGTATATATTATCAATGTGTGTTAAAGAAATATTGGTTTGGGTAGAATCATTGTGCTATTTCTGGAGGGGAAACCCGAAGTGTGTTAGTTTAGTTTAATCGTGTAATAACTAAGTAGAACGAATGGTTTGAGCAAATTGGTTGTGGAAAGCGTTTTAAAAATATTATGCTTGCTGGTAAGGACTATCCAAACTGGAGGAAGGAATGACTATAACAGATTGATTTTCTGTATTATTTGATATATGACACAATGATTACCATAAGGCCTACATGATTGTATTGAAGCAAATCATGGAAAGAACTGTAACAAGTGAATTACTGAGCTAATGTGCTAGTACTTGAACGAATTGTGTTATTCCTGACTTACTATGTCTCTTGTGATTTACCACAGCTTGTCTGAACTGTCTCATATTACCTCCTGACTGGTTAAGGAGACAATGAGCGATATTACGTAGGTTGTATATATTGTTTCAGGTTATATCCTGCCCTGAGTGTCATACACAATATCTAGTGACCAAGTCAGCAAATAGATGTTCAAGTTTGTCAGAGCTTTTGCCAGTATTAACTGTGTCATCTTGACGAGTGGAGGACCCGCAATGGTGGGGCTCTATCCAATCATACTGCTGTACGAGGCCTAGGAAGGACTTTGTTTCAGATAAGTAGCTCAGTGTTGGGCTACTCTTCAATTTTTAAACACCAAATTAACCCACCTACGAATAGACTATGTAATGATGAAAACCTTGTGGTGTAAATAGAAGACATTTGACAGTCATATGAATCATAGTAACATTTAGATTCATCTATTCAAGAAAGCACAAAAATAAAGACAGATTCCATCAGGAAGCAAGAAAACAGTGAAATTGAACTATATTAGTTTAAGAAATTAACTGTACATATATATATAGTTGAAAGTGACCCATAATTTTATTTTGTATTCAATTGAGTTTTAGTTTGAAAAATTAACAAAGAACAAAGAAGAAAAGATCTTGTATATAAATAAATTATAAATTGTACCCAGAGTCTTCAGTGAATTATTTAAATTTGGTTTAAAGTTCTTGTTGTGAAGTTAATTACCCCTGGCAGAGTCATTGTCTAAGGTTAGTCTGGGGAGAGGAGCCCATAGGAATCTAGATAGCACGTACCATCTCATCTAGGAACCTATACAGCTTGACTATACCTTGGATGTTGATACACCATTACTCTTTTCAGTAAAACCGGAGGCCCGTCAACAGTAAATAACAAACATATGTGGGTATGTTGCAAGGAATAGTAGGAGACAAAGGCAGAAAACTAGATAACAGAAAAATAACAGAAGTAATAGGATAACCAGATAAATCGAACCCAGGACCATCCGAACGGTACCTTCGCCACAAGCGTTAATCGTGGCTAAACATACTACCAACTCAGCACCAGTGGAATTGTGCTTTGTGAAAAATGAACCCTGTCGCGACACTTCCCACATATGTGGAATAAATGACCGGGAATCGACCCGGAATTATTACTATTTTATACAAGCATCCATTTATGAAACTCCTTGGTTGGTGTTTTCATTGTTCTCCGTGTAATTCAATGACACGAAAACACAGTACTAAGCTCAAACGTAATCAACCGATCCAAAGAAACAAGGTCGTACCAAAGGACCTGGTTTAACTTGGCACATACAGGGAACAAGAAGTCCATCTGCTAGACAGTGTGACGAAAAAAAAAGTATGGTACAGATGAAAACATAAATACGTATCCCAACGTATAGGTAAAGAAACAATATGAGTGTGCAAGATCACTTCAGGAAAATGAACATGAACAAAGAATACGCATACAAACATATAAATATATTATTCTCAAAGGTATATTCAACATATAGAAACTTTTCTCACAAACTGTGTCAGTGCGACCTAACTGACTCTCGCGTGCTCATTCGTTTGACGAGATTTCCGGATACAAATGGCCTTCTTAGAACTTTCCCCTAACAAGTGTTGGAATTTTCTATGATGTGTTCGATATTTTTCTTTCTTTCTTATGATATGGATGTGGGGTCTGAAATAAACCGGGCCAGCAGAGCGGATTGGCTTTTGATCAAGATTTCTGTGACACGTCAGCGAGCAACATCATTAGACACTCACTTTAGGAAACGCCCTCAATGGTGACACAGGAAAAGGGGTGAGGCATGGATTCCTACCGGAACGTGTGTGATTGACAGAAGCGCATCAGCGAAGCATAATTTCAGCAACGTCTACATCTCATGAGATATTTCTTACAACCATCTGCATCTTTCTAATTGTCTTAATTAATAAAACACCATGTAACAAACAATGAAAAATCCCATCAGCCTGTCGGTAAAATACGGAAAGGCGTGCACTGCACAGTGAAAACTAAATTTAACACCCATTAAAAGAGTGCGCAGGTTATGCAAACTTTTCATGGAAAATACGGAAACAGCCTGCACTGCACCGCGAAAGCTAAATTGAATACAATTTTTTTTTAATACACGCAGGCCTTTCTAATTTTTTCGTGATACATTAACCATACGTCACGATACGTTAGACTACAAAGATCCAGTGAAGTTGAAATGAAAATGACCACAGGAGAATTGGTGACGTCATCAGGGGCATGCAGCACATGGAGCATAACATAATTATCTCCCCCCCCCCCCCCCCCGCGCGCCATGATTTGGCGGGTTACTTTCTCTTTATTAAAGACTCTCTCTCTCTCGACTCTTTCATTGCCAGAGGTTTCAATACACCCACACTTATTTGTTTCCAGGACCTACCAACTTATATAAACGCCAAATAATGCAGCGACAAATGTCCATACTTGCAATTTAGCTTGACTCACATTAACCAGGTCACGTTAAATCTATGGACACGCATAATGTTACCCTTGCTATTCAATATTAAGTTGTAGACCGTATCAAATATTCATCCAGGTTTGCGAGCATTATTTCACGTTTTCTCCTTCCTTTTTTCACCCCTTACAAATCACGGGACCACCACAGCAGTAGCTTCCATGCAAGGGGGCAGGGGAGGCATACTAAGGCAAAGCAATAACGTGCTCTTGCAGTGGCTGTAGCAATTTGTTTTTCGTGGTGGGGATGCCAGTGTCATCAACAATCTTAACTGAGTTGCCTCTTACGACATGCCTGGTGGAAGCAGTGATCGCATTCTGTCTTTGTCCCCTCAGAGATGCCCGGTATCTACATGAAGCATCTTGTTATTGTGATGCCGGCGATTATGGTCTTTGATACTGACACGCTGTCTTGTGAGAGGAGGGTTCTGGGTCCTGACTGGGTTCTGTTGTTATTTACCATTTGTCCTTTTCTGGAGAATAAGGGGAACGAACTAACGGAATCGTTATTTTATCAAGGTAAACAAATAGGCGTTGTGGCCTTTTTACATTTCTGCCCTGTAATAACACGTTTCTGAAAGTGATCACAAATTATTACATTTTTAACTTCAACAGTAAGTAGTATAATCAAAAGTGAATTCCCCAATGTAACACAAACACAGATATACATGCTTGCATACATTCTTGCTTCCACACATAATACATACACAGAGAGAGAAAGAGAGAGGAAGTAATTACATGTTTGAAATTAAACATTTCAAACTAAATAATCATGGAAACACAATAATAACCAAAACAGAGATTCGTCAGTTTGGTTAAATATTCAAGTTGTCGTGACTTTCGCATGTAGTGAAGTGGCAGTGAGAGTTGACAAACTGGCCCCCACAGCACCCACTGTGGGGACATTGGATATGCATAAGGGAAGATACTAAAGACAACTAATGATGACCTGTTAGAGAATGACACTGCAATCGATGAATCATCAAGGCCAAGACTGGTTGAATTTGGCATCAAACGTAAGATTAGCAGGGATGAACGTTTGAGGATGTATCCGTCATGTATACAAACAGCGCGCTACTATAACAATTAGCATTCATACCTTTCGACATTTGCTGAGGGAGACTGAACACCAAAGGGTTTGCCCGGTGTGCAGTGATGTCCATTCTGCTTGACAATAACAATACATGTGGATCCTCAATATCATACGGGAGAATATTTAGTGTAACTGCTCAATATTATACAGGAGAATACTATGTGTGAATTATCAATATTATACAGGAGAATACTATGTGTGAATTATCAATATTATACAGGAGAATACTATGTGTGAATTATCAATATTATACAGAAGAATACTTAGTGTAAATGTTCAATATTATACAGAATACTTAGTGTGAATGTTCAATATTATACGGGAGAATACTTAGTGTTATTGCTCAAAATAATACATGGGAATGCCAAGTGTATATGCACAATATGATTTAAGAGAATATCAAGTGCATACACCTAAAATAATACTGGATTACACCAGTCAGTTGCTCATGAGAATATATTAGTAAAATGTCTAACAATTAATCATTTGTGCTAAAACATTAATTGTTAATGCACAACAAATGGTTTGAAATATAACCTCATTATTGATTCAGTGATGAATTGCCACTGTGGCTGAGGATAAATAAATATTCCGCACTAAATTTACTCCACCATGCTGAAATACAACAACTATTTTCTTCACCAGTAAATAAAGATTTTTGTTTGTTCAATTATTTGCTTCCCTAGCACAGATAAGAAAACAGCACGGATGGTAGCTAGATCAGCTTGCAAAAAAATGTTTAAATACGCTGACCAAAAAAAAATTTTTTTAATAATGAAAGTAAAAACGAACTGGACATGCCCTCGGAAAGTTCCTCAAATACATCATCAAACACAAATTTTAAAAACAAAATAATATAAGGTTATGCCAACCTACGGCACAAGAACAGCAGAGGGGCATCAAATTCACATAGAGAGACAGATGCTGTGCCATTACACAATATGCTTAATGCAAAGATATATTCTCTACTTTAAAAATGGGGTGGTGAGAAAAACTAAAACAAATAAAATCTATCTATAATTATTTGGTGGTGACCATAAGAAGAAATGCATGTCGTACAAGGTGACTAATTTGAAATTGTGCCTGAACCTGGCAATCTCATCATGTAACATAGCTTGTTACAGAAATGACCACTGTAACAGCCTGTGAATGCTTCGCTGCAAGGAGACCAGCTTCAGTGGTGGCCGCATGCTCCATTAGGAGCTAAAAGAAAAATAATGATGACAAGAAGAAATAAAAATACTTTAATGACATCATAAAAAACCGGCAAGCAGACGGCTGAATAAAATTTACATATCAATAAAAACATAATTAATTCAGCTATGGATTATTCCGGAAAGATAAAAACTGGGTGAGACTAGCTCTTGTGTAGCAAAGCTCAAGTTCTTCTTGATTACTTTTGGTCACAGGCAAGGGAAATCAATAGTCAAGAGTGCTGCATACAATGTATTCAATATGGAATATGAAATGTCCAGCTATGTGGGGAAGCTGGATGTGAGAAAATATGTTTTGTAATGTCAAGTGAAATGTCATCACATAACCAAATTATTTGTTAAATTACGACAAATATGAGATGTCAGCAGAAGGATTCAGATATTATAAAATAAAATGAAAAGCTAATCAAAGTAATGAGGATCTCGTGAAAAAAGCTAATGCACAGGGGAAACTTGTTAGTTATGATAGATGGGAGCAATAAACTTTTGTCAGGCACATTATGAGAAGAATAAAGCTGGAATATATCGTAACAACTAGAAAGACTGAAGGAAAAATAAATATAGAACAAACAACCAAACAAAAAGACAACACTGGACAGTTTGTTATCATGCCATGGAAAGAGGTTAACAACAGAATTGATACAGTACTGCAGACATGAGGTTGTAGACAGACATGATCACATACACCAACAGGCATGGTACTTGAAGAAGGAGAAAAAAAGAAGGTTTAAGGGGATAATGAAGCAAGCTGGATAAATAAAACAAAGATACAATAGACACAGCATGAATGTGTGATGAGAAGATGCTGGCGATGGATAGGGCAGACATTAAGGAAACATGTTGATAGCATTACAAGTCAGCCCTTTTTCCAGATTCTCCAGGGTAAGAGAGGTACTGGGAGACAGAAAAACTTACAGAGAAGAGAACTGGTGAAAGAGATCACAATGAGATGAAAAGAGTTTGCATGAACAGTACAGGAAAGGGAGGCTCAGCGTGAATTTGTTAAAGAGGTAAAAGTTTATGTAGCTAAAACCTGTTATTATACAAAATTCCTAAATCAGAAAAAGGCTGTGTCCTATTCTATATAACTGTATACACATTTTATATATTTAAGTATTACAAGGTAGTCCTTGTTCTGAAACTCCCTGCGTAGGAGAAAAGAGAGGGAGACTGACAAAGACATGTAAACTGGACACAAACATGACAAGGATACACAAGGCCTATACTCCTAAGGGAACTTAAGTGTAATGATAATGACATAAATATTTATTATCTGGTTTTTTGTTTGTTTTTTGCCTTCTCTGTCTGCTAATTTAGTTCATAAGAGCTGACATTCTTAGTTCATAAGAACTGACATTCTTAGTTCATAAGAACTGACATTCTTAGTTCATAAGAACTGACATTCTTAGTTCACAGATAGCATGGACAATCAACGTTTAGCACGCACTTAAAGTTGTTTTTATAAGTTTTAAAAGAGAAAATTTCAAAATAAGAACAGACCCATAACTCTGGAAATAGGACTGAGTGCCATCTTGTATTTATTACAGAAAATTCTGTACTTACTTGCCAATGGTTTCATAAAACTCATAGACGTCATCAAATAGTTTATCCGAATCCTGGGTCTCCCCAATCGTCATCTTCACGTTACTGGTGTAGCAGGATAATCTGAAGCAAAAAAAAAAATGTCAAAATTGCCCAGAAATGTCAATGTAACCATGCATTTTCATACAACCAGTTTGTTCCCTGCAAAAGTGGCTACAGTTTTTAGCAGTGAAGAATATATTATCTTACAAGCCACACCTAACACCACTGGATCTTCTTATGGCACTTAACGGCAATAGCATTAGGGAATGTAAATAAAACACATAGGAAACTGGTTCCCTGGCATCATCAACAAATAACTGCCAAGTTCATAATTTAATGATTTGTTTTTAAATCTTAATAATCACTCACAATGTCATGGAAAGAGAAGAAAACAAATAAAGAGGTCACAGAATATTTGGAACAATAAGAGAATTAATGAAGGAGATCAAAATTAGACAACTAAATTATTGTGGCCACATAAAAAGATATAACACGTTACTGAAGATCATAACAGAAGAAAGAGTGGCAAAAATAACATCAAGAGATGGACAGAAAAGAGTCTATCAGATTGCACCATCAAGACAAAATGTGGAGTTGGCAGCTGATGATGATGATGTCTAAATATGGCCCCTGTGTAGCTCTGGGGGGGGGGGGGGCTCTGAGGAGACAAAGAAAGAATATGTATACAGCTCCCTTCAGTCATGTTGTACAGGAGTGAAGTGTTAGAGACGAGGCGACAAATATGAGTTTGTGCATGGGGCTGGCTAGCTCATCATGTAAAACACATTACTACAGACACCACTGCAAGAGTACATGAATGTTTGGTGCAGGCTTCCTGCAAGGAGACCAACAGCAGCGGTGGTACCATGCTCCATAAGGAGTAAAAAGAAGAAAATTCTCTAAGGTACATTCAGCTGGTGACACAAAGTACAGCTTTCTAAAAAAAATGGAAGACACTGCTAATTAAACTATTACACTTATAAAGTATTTTCACAGAAATTGACAGCTACATTGGCAAAGCTGTAGCCATCTCTGTCCGCCTCACAGCATGTGTTTAGGGAAACTCCAAACTAACACCGAAGACCAAAGCTGTGATGTATAACGCCTTCCATCTACGTCATATCCTCAGTATTTCGTGGAAGGACAAAGTGACAAGGTTCTGTCATGTGCGGGCCTGCAAAGCATGTATACGCTGCTTAGACAGCGCAATCTATGCTGGCTTGGCAATGTCTAACGCATGGTAGACGGTCGCATCCCTACAGATACCTTCTACGGACAACTGGCAGATGGCAAAATAACAGCTGGGTGACCCTGCGGCTGAGGTTTGAATATGTATGCAAGAGACATGAAAGCATTGGATATAAATCCAGCTACCTTGGAGAAAAAAGCTGCCAATCGCACCAAGTGGCAATGCTCCCTAAGATTGGGAGAAAAGCTCTGACAAGCAGAAGAGAAAAGTACACAGGAAAAAAAGCAGCTGAGGTCTATCATCTCAGGGACACATTCCCATAGTCAGTTATGACTGAAAGTGATACTATACTATACTTATACAATAACGGGCAATCCTTTAATAAAGGTGATATTTTATCTGACACAATCAATAATCTAACACTTCCTACTGGACCACCATTTTCTTTATTGCTCATTACAGAGCATGGTGCCACCACTGTAGCTGGTCCCCTGGCAAGAAGCTTACCAAGCATTCACATGCACTAGCAGTGGGGTGGGTTTTCTCTAGCAATCTGTTTTATATAGTGAGGTTGCCAGCCCCTATTTTATACCATCTTTTAAATCAACCATCCAAACGACATGAAAACAGGATATAATGGCTGTTTCCAATAACAAAAATACCTGAAGGCAGTGTCATAAATTATACAGCAGAGTTTGAAAGCTAATCTATAAATTGAAATACTTTTAATAATATCTGAAAAAAGGGAAAGATACAAAATTAGCTACAGGATCTGCTAAACAAGACAACATTCAACAAAATAAATCAATATCCTATGTAATAAACTTGTGTCAATGAAAATATGTAAAACAGTACTGAACTACTGCACCAATACAAATATGGATGTACATAAGAGAGTTTTGAATAATAGGCACTAATGGTAATGAGATGAAGGATCTCAGCACCGGCTAAAACAGCACAATGTTTGAAAGAATCTAACAGAGAAAGCAATATAATTACATATACATGAAAAAACTGTGAACATGACATAGCCAGGAACTATTTAAGGTGTGACAAACAGAAAAAAAAACTGATGGCAAATAAAGTAGAAGAGGGCACAGGTTTATGATAATTGATAGATAATGTTAGGCCAGGAGGAAGACAGCCAATAGGATAGTCTGGCGCTCTCTCTTCCAAACCTCTACACCTCACGGTAGAAGGGGAACGACTAAGTAAGATAGATAATGTTAAAGCACTCACCAGTGTTGAAAGGATGACACGAACTAGATATGTGCCAGTGGAATATGACATGAGTGGAAGAGGCTGGCAACAGATAGGACACACATAGAGAATAACTTGTTGATAGCAATACAAGGCAGTTATTGTTCTGGAAACCCCAGGGTAAGTGAGGTTGAGGGAGACCAAAAAACACAGGGAGAAGAGAACAAGAGACAGAAATGGCATGAATAAAGATAATATGAATACATCTTGAGCAGATGGCACAGGACACAAGGACTTGGTACAAATTCCCTGAAGGCCTATGCTCCTTGGGGAGCTGATGGATAGAGAATAAATGACATGAATGTTAAGGCATGAGAATAAGTTGCTGTTGATTAACTTGTGCTGCTGAGCTTGTCGCTCTATAGCAGCCAACGTCAAGTTGAAGAGTTTGCATGTGTTTTGCTGCTGTTCAGTGGTGCTGTATAGAGTGTTTGTGATTGTTGGGAAGCCCAGCAATAGCTTTCTTCTTTCTGTTGAGAGTCCTGGGCAGGTCAGCAGCACATGCTGAACTTTCTCATCAGGATTCTTACAGTTGCAGTAATTAGGCTGATGTGTCAGGTTCAATTTGTTTGGTATGTTCTGTTCTAATGTGGATGTTTGTGCTCTGCTCCACATAAGTTAAGTTACTGAGGAGAGTAAGTCACCCAGAATTCATATTACAAAATAAAAAACATCAAGGATCACGTTGCCCTGAAATGCACAGTTACGTTAGTTGCATGGCACTTATTATTCGACGATTATTCGACCTTTAATGTTTACATTCATAAAATTACTAAAGCAAAGAGCTCAACCAAAACTAATAAGTTTAACAATATGCTGTATCTGTAAAGAGACAAAACTATGCATCTTAAACTTCTGCTTTATTTCTCAATTGTTAACAAAAATACAACCCAAGTGATTCATTTCTGAGCTTAACAGAAAGCCAATACGGATCTTTAATGACACAAACGAAGCCATCCCCTCCCCCAACACTTACACTCATGCATACTTATCACACTACCCTGTTATCTAGTTTCAGAATGCTACCCCTTAGGAGAGATAACACATTGATTGTCTATTTAAATTTCTTTATCTGTGATTTAAATTAATTGTGATGAACAAATAATATGGTATGTTGTTAGCCCATGGGAGGGAGGCTAGTAAAGGGAGCTATCATTAACTAAAATTATTACAGCAGCTAAACAAATCAGCATGAAATTCAACATCATCATCATGTGCCCATCAGTTCCCCAAGGAGCATAGGCCTTCAACAAACTCATCTCAAGTTCTACTGTTCAGTGTCATCAGCTCTGGATCTCACCAAGTCTTTCTCATTAGTTTCACTGCTGCCTCCATTTTTCTTCTTCGAGTGTTTTTCAGTTTTTCTTGTTCAACCGGCACTTATCTGGCTCTTGTTACCAGTTTCACATTGGTGATCATGTCGTACCATTTCAGTTCTTCTATATGAGGCAAGCATCCATTTATTAAGTTTGTAACTTCCTGGCTGTTGTACCTGTTGTTCTCCATGTCTCACAGCCATACAACAGGACTGACCTGACATTTGCGCAAACAATTCTGATTTTCATGCTGGGCTTGACTTCTTGTGATCCTCACATATTTCCCAATGTAATGAAAGCTCCTCTTGTCTGTTGTATTTGTTAAGAGATGCATTTGGTGAATGAAACCTAAGGTTACGTTTTACTGAAATGTCATACACTAAAATGCATCAGCAGACAATGGAACTCACACTGATAATGGGGATAGAGTTTGATTATGTTTTTCATGGTGTACAAATGTATGTTGGTACCAAATGTCTGTTCTTTAAAGTAATAACAGTTCATAAATTGAATATGATCACAGCAAACCCCCCCCCCCCCCCCACCCCCCCCCCCCCCCCCCCCAAAAAAAAAAGACAATAAGCTACATTTTAAAAAGGATATTCTAAAACCTCAAAATTATTTAAACATTCCAACACAGAGTTATCATTCTAACATGCACACAATATATACATTATTAATTCAATGTTATATAATAAGGACAATTATGATGATGAATGAATTCACCCATAACTATAGAACAGGTGTTGAGAAAATCATATATAGATAGCCCTGAGAATAGAACATATAGAATAACATATTTGTTGAAGCATGTGACCAGGCCTTCAAGTGAGTTTATCAGATCTTTCAGTCCTTTAGCATTGTTGCCCTTCAAGGCTGTTATTACTGACAGGGCATCTGTAGAGTTGACTATCTGTTTTTCTGCATGCGCTATGTACTCAATAAGAGTTTCCGCTGCCTGTTTCAGGGCTTCTGCTTCAGCATTGAAGTTATTGCAGTATTTGCCAGTGGGAAATACCATAGAGTGGACTCAAAAAGTGCACAGTCCAGTGGATATCAGCCATAGGGACATGAAATGGCTAAAACAACCATAAAAGCCACATTTAAGTCCAAATGGGAAAAAGAGCACTTAAGCCATATAAAAAATGAAGCCTATCATATCAGCTATCTAGGTGAGACCAGGTCATCATTTTCCACTTATGCACTGGACACAATAAGTAGAAGTAATATCTATACAAGTACAGGATTGGTACAACAAATCTCTGCCCTTGTGGCACCAGCCCCATGACAGCCAATCAGTAACGCTATAAGTTGAAGAGATTATCCTTCTTGGTCAGTTATTGTGTACAAGATGAATTTCAATTTCCAGACTGTGTGTGTGGGTTTTTTTTTTACCCTTTCCTTTGCACCAAAATGGCAGATTCTTCATACTTGTTATCTTGTAAAAGGGAAAGATGGTGTGAAAGTTTGGAGTATGTTGGTCAATATTTAATTTACTCTTACATGACAGCAGTAACTAGCAAAGAACACTTGCTTCTTGCAGCAAAATTACTGGGTTCCAGGTTCAAAACTATGTAGCATCACCCTTCAGTCTACTCAACTGTAAATGGGCATTTGACCCTGCTCTTGAGTTTGGCAGCAAGGAACTAGTCACCTTACCTCAAAAAAGCCAGACCTGGTATAGTGAAGTCTCTAACACTTCACTTCCCCCACTGTAGTTTCTACAACACAAATACCTCTATTACCATTAGTATGCATGCTTATTCCTGAATCTTTATTAGACCTATATACTCCATCATACCTTCACCTGTATTGTAGGCCTATATTAAATGTATAGGCCTATTCATTTTTTTCTCATTAAATACTTTTGACTAGCCAATATTCTGTAGGCTATTTCCCTACGTCTGTTCATTCTCAACACTTGTTCTATGGTTATGGGTGAATTGCATGCCTGTAAATAATCTAATCCTCGTTTTCCACTGATGAATTTAGTTATTTTGTATACTGTGCTTTGTTCATTTCTCAGTGCTGCCTCCTCTGCCTGTCTTGCAAGATCGTCTAGGAAATTCCTTTTGTTGGCTCGGGTTTGGCGTTTAACTTCCTTGTCCAGCTGACTGTACTGTTCGCTATATAGTTGCTTTAACCTGGGGGACTTCGCTTCTGTTTTCTTTCTTTTCATTTCCTTTCTCATCGTTATGGTGTTTAAAGTTTCTGGTGTTATCCAGTCTTGCTTCTTCCTTTCCTGGAATCCCAAGCATGACTAACCAAGATCTGCTTACTCGTAGCAAGCAAGAGGACATGCACACCATCATAGCTGGCAGACGCTGGAACTGGGTTGGTCATGTCCTCAGAAGAGACTCCGATGCCATCACAAGAACAGCTATGCTTTGGACCCCTGAAGGAAAACGAAAAAGAGGCTGACCAAAAACAACCTGGCGGAGGACTGTGGAGGCTGAGATGCAAAGAATGAACCAGAGTTGGGGCACTGTACGAAGGATGGCCACCGACTGAGCAAAGTGGAATCAATTTGTTGTTGCCCTACAAGACGCCACTAGGCGTGATGGCCACTGACTGCTTTGACGGTCGGCGGCTAAGGATCAAAGAAGAAGAGAAATAATCTAATATTGGGACTCTGTTGTTCACACTTCTTATACTTAGTAGGAAATGCTCTATATTACTGTCCTGTTAACATTTGAATGGGAAAAAAAAAAAAAAAAAAAAAACAAACACACACACACACAAATAGTAATACGTCTTACAAGGAGAAGGACAAGATTCCTGTTAAAATTCTACACAGTAAGGTTCTTCTGTTCTAAAACAGCTTGCTACCAGTTGTAGCATATGAAGTTTCCTTTTGCTTGAAATTAAGATCCTAGCAGACTATCTCGTTTAGATTCTTATTCCATGCTACTGTCCACTCCTCTGCTATGATCATAAACAAGTTATTCTTAAAGTTTCAGCATAAGAAAAACTGTAAAAACGTATCCAAGTAGATAAATTATTGCAATGTTCAAATTTCCCCATATGCAAAATGTTTCGCATAAAGAGCTAATGTCTACATTAACACTAACGTTTGTTGTGCAGACCATAAGCTAAGTCTGCGCTTTCAACAAGCAAAACATATAAAACAAACAAATGCGTCTTACCTCAGCAATCGAATAAAAGAATTATTTAGTCACTCCGCACACAGTATAAATGTAGTCACAGCTGAAAACAAAATATGAAAGACTTTTGCGTGTGAACGGCCAATGTGTTTTCCGTTTCGACAGCCTGCAAAACTTTTCGGAAGGAACGCCGGAAGTTTTGTTTATAGTATAGGCTTGTGGGTCCCTATTGTTTTGTCCAGTCTTTAGCATTCCGAAATTAGGACCAGGTTATTCTAGTCCATTGAAAAAAAAAAAAAATCTAATTCCGTAACTGTATACAAGTTGATTACCTGAGATGGTAGAACTGTTCTTCGTTTCTTATACAGCGTGTCAGAATTTAGAAATAAGCATAAAAACGTTAATTCCACTTTTCTTATTTCGCTCAGTGGCGGTTCCAATGCTTTTTGGTTGGTGGGGTTATCTATAAATAATTTTTAGTTGCACATGTGCCTAAACAAGCGAGCTTATAACGCAACATGATTGTTTAAGATGACAAATAGTATACAACTTCTTCTTCTTTTCTTCATACACTCTCAGACGTCAACCTGAATATGTTTGATGAAAGAAGTTCTCAGCTCATGGTAGTTGGTATCGATATAGAGGTTTTTTTCCAGGAACGGTACAAATGGCTGTCATATGTTTTTCTCTGCACCACATATGTTGGGCATCTTTGAAGCAGATGTTCAGCAGTCATTTTGTCAGTGTCACAGTTATACTCATCGGTAGTACCTATCTTTTGCTTGTTGAATAGATGATAATCCGATGTGTTGTAATCTGTGCGATGTCTGAAGATAACTGCTTGATCTCTTCTGCTCAGCTGGTAATATGCATCATTTTTTCAGTGGTCTGGTTGCTCTGCCTCACATTTGTTCGTGTACAGCAAAGACAGTACAGTTTATTCGTCATTATGATTGAACTAATGAAAAAAAATTATTTGTTTTATGTTGACAAATTGAAAATTACAATTTTTAAGAACATTGTGACTGCTCGAAGTTAGTTCCTTCATTCATTCATAACCCTCCACTCCCAAAGAAGCATAGGCCTTCAACAAACACATGCCAAGTCCTCCTGTCACGTGCCATCATCTCAAGTTCCTTCCACTTTCTCCTTATCATTTTCATCTCTGTTTCCAGCTCTCTTCTCCATGTGCTTCTTGGTCTACCTCTGCCTCTCTTGCCCTGGGGGTTCCAGAACAAGGACTGCCTTGTAATGCTATCAGCAGGTTTCCTCAGTGTGTGTCCTATCCATCGCCATCGTCTTCTTCTCATCTCTTGTTCCACTTGCACTTGTCTAGTTCTTGTCATCAGTTCCACGTTGGTAACATTGTCATACCATTTTAATCCCTCTATTCTACGCAAGCACCCATTTATGAAAGTCTGTAGCTTTTTGGTTGTTGTCTTTGTTGTTCTCCATGTCTCAGAGCCATACAATAGGACTGACTTCACATTTGAGTTGAAGATTCTTATTTTCTTGTTGGATCCGATTTCTCTTGATCTCCATACATTTCCCAATGCAATGAAAGCTCCCCTTGCTTTTTGTATTCATATTTTGATATCGCTGTCTGTCCCTCCAATTTTGTCTATATTGCTGCCAAGATATGTGTACGATTCTACATCTTGTATTGGTGCTTCTTCAAGTTCAACCCTGTTTTCATTACCTGCATTTATTCTCATTATCTTTGTCTTTTCCCTGTGTATTTTCAGACCCAATTGCTGTGACCTCTCATCGAGTGTTTTCAATTTGTCCTGCATCTGATTACGGTTATGGGACAGAAGAGCCAAGTCATCAGCAAAATCCAGATCATCCAACTGCTTAGTCAGAGTCCACTGGATTCCATTTCTGTTGTGTGTTGTTGATGTTCTCATAACCCAGTCTATTGCTAATAAGAAAAGAAATGGAGACAAGAGGCATCCCTGTCGCACCCCTGTTCTTATCACAAATGGTTCTGTAAGCTGTCCTTCATGAAGAACTCTGCATGTCATGTCTTCATATGTTTTCTTTATTAAATTAATGATCTTCAGGGGAACTCCATAATGCCTCATCAATTTCCAAAGTGATTCTCTGTCTACACTGTCAAATGCCTTTTCGTAGTCCACAAATCCGATGTATAGTGGTTGTAAAGTTTCTTTCTTTCCCAACACACACACTGTAAAGTGTCAATCTGTAAAGATGTGTACATAGTTGTTGAGATCAGGCATGCTCCAGTCTACCCAGCTGTAAATGGGTAACTCACCCTAGTCCTAAGTTAGGGAAGGCAAAGGCAGCTGTAAACAGTAGTTTCCCTCTAAGGCTCCAGGGGAAGCAGGCCCTAAACTTGGTCACTTCAACCGACGCAGGATGGTGTAGATATGGGTAGAAGTGTAGAGTGTGTTTAACGCGAATGGTGTACTGTTCGTGTTCTGACCAATCTAAACACTCATTCACTTGTGTCTACAAAGCACCAATGCAGACTGCTGGAATCTTTGTTTACACAGTTTATTGAGACGCACACACTGGGACATAACGAGTAAATCATGGGTAGGTTGACATATCAATTTGCAGGCATACATAGCAGATCCGAAGTCATGACACATTTATAAATAATGGGTAGTATATCAAAAGTTCAATGTCATGATACATTATGGCCGCATCCCCTATCTGACTAAACGCGTCAGTGAAGGCGGATCGGTAAGTAACAAAAGTTGCTTGACGTCCATAGTTTGTAGTATATTATGAAACCACGAAAAGGGGGTTTCTATCAAGATTGAGATCTCCTTGTCACTGTCCGAGTAATAAGATACATGCCCCGTTCTTTGGACA
Organism: Oreohelix idahoensis; assembly: GCA_024509875.1. NCBI lineage: Eukaryota > Metazoa > Mollusca > Gastropoda > Stylommatophora > Oreohelicidae > Oreohelix > Oreohelix idahoensis. Next base: position 276,355 of record JAMPIV010009610.1, read on the forward strand.
GTGATACTAAAGTATGATGACAGGAATTTAACATGGCCGCCTTCCTGAGTTGTCGCTCACTCGCTCACAGGAGGATATATTTATAAGCCAAAGTTAATTTGTGTGGTAAAGTGGGATGTTATAAATATTTATAGGGGACTTAGTGTACTGACTGAGATCAGCTGTGAAGGTATATATATCTAATAAGAGTAGTGTATTATAGATAACCTTACTTACTGCCACATATGTATACCTCAGTCAGAATTATTCTGGAATAGTGTGATGACTACGTTATATGTCTAGGGTATGTGTATGATGAAGTGTAAGTCATAACAACAACAGACAGATAAACAATTTAATTTATTCCACCACACTTGACAACACTGTGACACTCACATACATATAACACTCTAAGAAGATATCTTAAAGGAGTCACTGATAACTTTTCAAATAACAATATGTATTCAGTGCTGTCATGAATGTATATGTGTCCTGATTCAAATACAAAGGGAACCAGGAATCACAATCAATTTTAATTACAAGTTATATGTACAGAATTTATTAATATGATTCTTATAGTGACATCTATTATTAATGGTATCCTATGTGTGTCAGTTGTGTAGTGGTAATATGAGGTAATACTGGTTTTGTTTTGTTCAAGCTCTGTTGGTATTTGTCATCATGACTTCAATAGTTTGTTTCTATTGGAACTAGTATTGGAGATGTTCTCAGTTCCTGGTATTAAAACAATTAAATTCCCCTCTTAATTTTTGTTTATAATGTCATTTTAAGATGGGGTTACATAATGTTGAGCTCCATGGCCACACTCTCTTATCTTGCGTGTTGACTGCAGTAAAAGACTCCTCTGCTTGATTACTGTAATGAGTTCTGGAGCCACCCCACTGGATGCTATATGGACCAAGGAGTATGCTGTCCACCTCTGGCTTCAGCAAAGCTCTGACCAGGTGCTGCTCAATAACTTTAAGACCACGGTCCCACAATTCATGGAAATAATAATAAACACTTTCGTTGACTGGCAATGAATATAGCACAACTCCGATCTGCCGATGTCCCAGGCTTTATTTTATAAAAAATATAAACTGGTGCTCAACGTACTGTTTCTTAGTAGGTTTATTACAAGATGTGGCAATGAACAGACGCTCTGAATTGAGTATATTCGCAGCTTTACCCAATCAAACCATGTCTACACATCTTTTCAAAAAAGTACCCCTTTCTCACGTTTCCCCTGACAACACAAATAGTATTTATAGTCCGACCAATCGTGTTTAGTCTTTCATTTGTTGCGCTCCAATCACATAGGAGTTAACATGGTAGGCTATTTCCGTAACGTAATGTTTCTTCAAACACGTTATAAAAAAATTTTATGAGCAGAAATGATTTCATGCTGTCAGGCACCCCCACTATTTTATTTTGGCCATAACTTGGTAATTCCTAGACTATTTGCGTAACGTTTTACATATTCTTTGTCAACAAACCCTAAGGAACCCAAATATACGAATTTAAGGGAGCTAGGTGGCTGCGTTCAAAATGTGCAATTTCTACCACCTTCTGTTCACTTCAATCCCCATGTGGTGTCTGGGTACTGTCATGTTTTCAAACGTAAACCGGTATAATGTCATAATTCCCAATAAGCGTTTTTCAGGATTTTAAAACCTAACTCTGGTATGGGTAGTGAATTTTATCACTGTCGATTTGAAATAAAGTTAGTGCATGTGGCCTTACACGCGTGATGGCAGCAATTGTGTATCGCGCGACGCGTGTTTAGTGTTGCAGGTGTCCCTGCTTTCTGCCTCTCCCTTCTCTCTATCCTTTAGTCCATCTGTCTTTTAGTTACACCGTGTATAAAATGGAATGAATGAAATATTAAATTTAGGTCATTGATCAGCTTGCGTATCTCAAGGTTTTTCCAAGAAATACAGTACACGTTTCATTGAAGAAAGCGTGCAGCGACACAGTAAGCTTTTACTATCAACGTGAAAGCGTTACAATTTGCCGACGAAGTAGAAAACAAGGGGGATTTCGAGTACAGTCATTGTGACAGCACTGTTCTTTACCATTCTTCTTTCCTTTTATTAAATTTATTTGTTATGCTTTGCATTACGTTTTAATTTATATATGGGGATTAGAATAATTCACGACAATTTGCAATACATATGCATAATTTCATAAAGTTCCTCCATACAGATCTACAGTAATCCAATTACCTCACGTAGACATAATTACAGTATGGAGCCCGTCATCTCCGTCGATACAAACTTGACCCTAGCGTTGCGAAGCACAAAATTCCAGCTAGGTCTAACCGACCTGAGATCATCAAAATAGGGTCTGGCATTACATGGAGTCCGAATCATACATGGTACCGTACCTTAGGAGAGTCTCTAACACAAACTCTAGTAGAGGAACAATCTCCTATAGAAGAAAAACCACTTCATAAATCATTTTTCCTTAAGAATCTGCCAGCCCTAGAAAAGGCATACCCGCCATTGTCACGGTACATCGGAACTCCTCACGACTAGCCAAGACAACTCATACTTCCGCTACAGCGGCATAACAAGAATCTAGTCCCGCCTACCCATCCAAAATATACAATATAGGACTGATTCTACTTGTACTAATAATATGTAATACATATCTAATTCTAAAGGCTGATGTCCAGCTGGCAATAAACATAATCAAAGCAAAATTAATCCTATCTGCAAATTCTTTAGTTTTCTGGCCAGAGCTCTCTTCAAATAGGTACATCTTCATGAGTATTTTTCTTTACAAGCTTTTCTCTCCTCCTGCAGGAGCCGGCTTTGATCAATGAGCAATGGAGGCCCCAATTGTTCTAAAGTCTTTCCCAGACGATTACTTCCTATGTGTATATCAAAAGTCTTGTGAAGAAACATAAATACCTTAATTCACTTTAATGGGAGCGGACATATCTCCATAGCTTTTGTAATACCATTATAACTTGACAAAAGCATCTTTCAATGTAAACATCACTTGGGTACTGTGGAAAATTAATCATAAAAGTATGATCTGTACTATAAATATAAATGTCAACTAATGACCTGTAAACAATTTAAACCACAAAAAACTTCAACAAATATGGACAAGTCAATTAAAGAAAATAAAACACAGCCATCCAAGACAGGGGAAGGTCCTCTCGCAGGGAGGCGTATGATGCAACACAGAGAAAGCCGAAAGGAGTCTGTGTTACTGACTAACCTTCTTTCTTCTAGGAGAACTTCCAGATTTGGCACCTGGAATGTTCGGACATTAAACGAACAAGGGAAAGTGGCACAAGTAGCAGCAGAGATGAGGGAATATAAAATCGAGGTTCTGAGACTGTGTGAAACAAAGTGGAAGGGGGTAGGCAAGAAGAAACTCATCACAGGTGAATTGGTGCTGTCCTCAGGACATGAAGACGAAAGTTCACACCACAGTGAAGGGATAGCTCTTATGTTATCTAAAGAAGCACAGAAAGCACTCATTGAGTGGGAAGCCGTTGGACCCAGAATAATAACAGCTACTTTTAAAACAGCTAAAAATAAAATAAATGTAAATGTCATCCAATGTTATGCACCAACTAATGACAAAGAAGAGTCTGTGAAAGAAGCATTTTATACTAGACTACAGGAAATTATGGAAAAAGTAAAAAGAAGAGACATCACAATTTTGATGGGTGACATGAATGCAAAGATAGGTGCAGTCAATACTGGCTTTGAAGAAGTCATGGGAAAACAGGGGCTAGGAATAATGAATGAAAATGGGGAACTATTCTCAAACTTCTGTGCTTCAAATCAACTGGCTATAGGAGGAAGCATGTTTCCACATAAGAGAATACACAAGGCAACATCGATATCACCAGACCATAGAACATAAAATCAGATTGATCATATATGCATAAACAAGAAGTTTAGATCATCATTGCAGGAGGAGCAGATGTGGCATCAGATCACCACCTTCTGATAGCCAAAGTAAAAATGAAACTCAAGAGATATGCAACAATGCAAAATTATAGACAACAATTTAATGTAGGACATCTAAGAAATCAAGAAACAAGAGACAAATTTGCGGTCTCAATATCCAACAAATTCCAAGTGCTCCAACAGCTGGAAGATATAGAGAATACAGAAGACTATTGGCAGCAAATCAAAACGGTATGGAATGCGGCATGTGAAGAAATACTGGGGAAAAGGGAACGACAACAAAAAGCATAGATAACAACAGAAACCATCAATAAGATAAAAGACAGAAAAAACAAGAAAGCAGATTTAAACATAAGCAAAACCAGAAGTTCAAAAGCCAAGGCTCAAGAAGTGTACACAGAAGCAAACAAAGAAGTTAAAAGAATTATCGAAGTTAGTTGCCTGTTATAAATGTGTCTTTTACTTTCCAGCGTCTGACAGCTTGTTATAAAAAAAAAAAATTGCCAGCCTATTCTTCAGACATGCAAAATGATAAAGGGCTTTAATGTTGAAGTCTGCTGTGGATTCTATTTGTTCATTTTCTATCGATAGCATCGACATGGCATTAAGTCATTTTTTCGTGTATCGTGTTCCTTAAATAAGCGTTCACGCGCTCTAAATGTAGAGAAACAATTTTCAGAGTCCGATGTTGTCATGGTTGTGATGATAATTATTGTAAGGAGTTTGTTCGTTTCCCTGAAAGCTGTAGTAATTTTGCCAAGTACCAAGAACAGGAAACTATAGTTATCTTGGGGACAGCCAAAAATTACCATAATCGTTGCGTTTTGTGCATACACATTGAAGCATGATTTCTCAGCGCTGTGACGTTATGATTTGTGAAACGTATTCTACATCAAACAATTCTTTCGCATCCTTGTTGATAACTCTGAGTCATTTCCCGAGTTCAGAAAGAATCTGAAGATGAAGCGCTCTAATTAATTAAGAAAATGAGAATGGGAAAATAGGTAACAGCAAAAGAAAGAGTGAGAGAGAGAGAGAGAGAGAGAGAGAGAGAGAGAGAGAGAGAGAGAGCTTGAGGAAGGCTCAACATAGAATCATAGCAGTTATAATATAATTAAGGAGACTTAAGAGGATGCTTCCAGCGCGCTACATGACCTATTAGCTTTCGTACTCTTCGATACTTGCTGAGGGAGACTGAGCACCTATGGGTTAGCCCAGAGTGCATTTATGTCGATTCTATTCGACATTAACAATAAGGAGACTCGTCACTTATTATTTGTAAAACATGAAAAACAAAGGTTTCAGTATTGAAGGTTCTGGTGAGGATGGGCCCTACTAACCACAACAAAGATCCGCCACTGATCTCACGTATGCGTTAAACGCTATCGTCATTATAAAGCACCGTGCAGCGATGCGTAGGCACTTGATAACACAGGACGCATGAAATTAAAGGATCGCCATCGTCACTGCCCATCAGTTCCCCGAGGAAAAAAGGCCTTCGATCAGAGTAAATCAAGTTATTTGGTATTGTGCATCCTTTCAAGTTCCCCCCCCCCCCTTTTTTTTTTCAATGCCTTTTTTAATAATTTTGAAAGCGAATCTTCAGTTGTAAGTTAATGGATAGTATTATGTAGATCAGCGGTGAGCACCCCGTTGCCCAATAACCACAAGTGGCTATTTCGTTTAAAAAGATTGATGACCAAGTCTATTTATGTGAACCAAATTGTTAATGTAAAGTATTTCAGAACAAAAATTGAATTACTGTATGAGTGTATGCAGGACCTGGCCTTTTAATCCGATTTAGTCTATTTGACCCATCTGACCCCACACTCACTAAAATAACATATTTTTACTTTCTATATTCGGACATAAAGCGCGTTAAGACAAAAAACTGTCTTAAGTCCAGGGGGCTTCACCAGAATGATCCAACTCGGACCCTACAATTACTAAGGCCGGCACTTAGTGTTCGTCAGCGTACGATTGCTTATCGGACTATTATTCGAGACCTTCTGCGAAGTTAGGTTCGATAGTACATGTACTGCCATCTGGCGGCTTGGCGCGAAGCTAAAGGTCAACATCTCAGACGACGTACTCCAGTCACGTGCTTCTCAGTTAATAGTTTATTACCCATGTTTGTACTCTTCGCTTTTCATTAGGTACATCATTAAGCCAGGGGTTGGTATCCGGTCGAGCTCGATCTACCGGTAGATCCTAAGGCAACGTTTCGTAGATCTCTAGGTGACGGGGGGAAGAGGGGGGATTTAATCTAGGTGTCACAGAGCAGTTTTATGGGTGGATGATGGAGTGAGTGGAAGTAAGGGTCCCTGAGGTTGTCAATATTTGTTAAGTTTAACTCAGCGATTCAGTTTATGTCTGACTTCATGTCAGCATGTTGTGACTTGTGTGTGCGCATGGAGAAAGCGTGTTTGGTGAACAAGTCTGGGTGGCTGAGAGAGTACCCGAATGTGACTAGGGAGAGTCTGTGTTTGGAAGCCGAGCTGTAAGCTCGTATTTGTGACTGAGAGGATCCATAGTTGTGATTATGATGTTTATGCTGTGATAGATTCTATCAACTTATTTTCTTAACAGCGATGTGTTTCTCGCCTGGAGGCGCTCCTGTTGGAGCCATATAAGTATGTTCATGGAGAACATTATAAGCTGACGATTTTTCCACCTTGGAGCTAGTAGTCGGAGAGACTGTGTATGAATACTGTAGTTCGTTATGCCTTACAGGCAGTGTTAGCTGAAGTATTAGCCGAAGTATTAGTTCAGTGTTGTTGACAAGGTGTGTGATATCCAGGACACGTATGTGAATGTTTAATAAATGTTATGGAACTGTACCAGTGGCGTTGGGTTGATTCGTACGAGCCATTGTTTATCACCATCTACATACAACCCACACCCACCGTAATATTGTTCCTGACACTAGGTAAATTTCGGACTACAACTATGATAGTTTGGCCATGTCTGCAGAATTGGAAAAGAAAGACTACTACGACTAGTATGGGAAGCTAAGAGCCAGGGATTCAGTCCTCCAGGACGACCCAGAGTTCGCTGGGAGGAAAACAATTAGACAGTCTTTGAAGGACCGAGGACTATATTAGAACCAAGCCAGGAGGAAGACAACCGATAGGATAGTATGGCGCATTCTCTCTTCCATTATCTCTACACCACAAGGGCAGAAGAGGAAAGACTAAGTAAGAAAATTTCCGATTAACCCTCTCTTACCAGCAATTAAAAACGCGGTGTCCCCAAATTTAAAGGTAGCCTCACCGTATTCTCAGTGAAAACCCACAAGTTAGGTAACTAAAACTAACTTTATCAGGCAGCTGTACAAGATAGGAAGCCATCTTTTCTTTGAAGTAAAGTAAACATTCAGTACAATATTTTTTTTTTCCCACTGCTCTGATGATGGGATTGTATTAAGCAGCTCGAGGATGATGAAAGGAACTGCGATAAGACGTGGAGTACAATGGATGGGTATGAAAATTGTCTTTGTCTTTTGTCCTCGTAAGACGAATCACCTTTTTTCGATTTTTTTTCATTCCTATCCATTGTATCCACGTCTTCCCGCCGTTCCACTCATCTTCCTCGACTTAATCTACATTTTTTTGACTGCACCGTCTCTCTATTATCTCGTGTCTCGATCTACCTATCCTGCTTCTAATCCTCCCTTTCTTTCATTTCCCTGGCGAAGGCCTTGTGGCCGCAACGTTGGCTATTTTCTTTGTCTTTTGTCCTCGTAAGACGAATCACTTTTTTTACAATTTGTTTTCCATACCCATCCTATTAAGCATTTCGTGCAGCACAGATAAGATGAATCAGACCTAAAGGTCTTTTTTATTTGGAGATGCGCCCTAATATAACCGACTAGGTTGAACGGGACGCGCCTCGCCAACACGAGGCAAAACTTTTTTTTTTTTTTTTTAAGCACAGATAAAGAGTTACATTTTTTCCCACTTATTCCAAATTCCATCATGTATCCTTTACAGATAAAAATCTAACATATTATCTTCCAACAGATGCTAGCTCCAAGGGTCTTGGCGCTTCGCTCATGCAGGATTTTGAGGGTACATTACTTTATACATATCACGGAAGTTTACTGATACTGAACGAAATTACTCCGGGATTGAGAAAGAACTGCTCGCTGTGATTTGGGCTGTACTGAAACTGGAACGTTTTCTTATCGGTTCCCCATTCATCATACAGTCCGATCAAAAATCTTTGACGTTCCTGAAGAAGTCCCATAACAAGCATCCAAAAATGGCTCGCTTCGCCATTCTTCTTCAGCCACTTCGGTATGATATACAAGCAATACCAGGGTCTGCAAACGTCGTTGCCGATGTGCTTTCTAGATGTCCACAATCAGAAACTGAACACTCGAATTCACTGCGATGTTTGAACTATTCTTAGCACACATAAAGTAATTTTGTGCTCATCCACCAGAAGTAAATCTGACAGTATCGCTATAAACATTCGTTTACCAGTATGGTACACTCACTCCTCGTGTTGACCAACAATTATAAAAAACTACGCTCTGAACAAAGAGAGAGCTATTCACATAAAAATTAAAGGTTGTAGAACTGGGTCCGGTATAACCTTGAAGCTCTCAAGTAATGGAAAATGTGTAACTATAACATTCCAGAGCACCTTTCAGTACGAGGCATTTCGTATAATTGTCATTAAATGCTACGAAACAGGACTTGTAGAGTCAAGAACAGACATAAATGGTGCACTAGTAGAAGATGTTATAACAACACCACATCTCAAAGTTCACCTTTATCACACTAAGAACAAGTTAATGGCACAGGGGACTGCCGCAGCAATCGAATCATGGTTAGAAACAGAATTTGTAGAATTAAAAGAATCTGCAAAAATTGTAACTGATGTTGAGTTACAAAACACTAAAATGGACTCTGTTGTATCTATGCCCCACTTGGCAGTAGACACTACGATTCCAGGCGTAAATGACTTTACTACCGACAACGACATCCTCAACATCAGCTGCAACCCAATTTCTCACACAGAATCAGAAATTCTACCTTCTGCAGTATTCGATAAAATAACAGACACCCCTACAATTTGTAAATCTATGTTGGCCATCGAATACCTCATGGACCATGAAAATATACGAAAATCCGAAACTGTATCCCTTGAGCAACAAAGAGAAGACACCACGAAGTTACCTGTGCCATGCTGCCAGGAGCTAATGCAAAATATGGAAGACACTCTACGAAGTTTAATTGGTGATCTCATGTCTAGTATACATACATCGCTCAAGGCCGAAAACGAACTTCTTAAAAGTGAGATAGTATCTCTGAGGGAAGAAAATTCTAGCATGAAAGACATCATCGACAAACTGCAGAGAGACTTCTCACTCTATAAGATAAGACAATCAGATCATCCCCAAACAATGGTAGAAGATTGCGAAGAATCCATAAATAAACATACGCCAAATCAACAAAAAGGTCACCACCAAACTGTACACAAACAACACGAAGAGACACTCACAAACACAACATATCCTATTGGAGTCAAAATTACCAACAGATTTCAGTTGAAACTTGCCCAGAAGTTACTACCATGTGCAGGGAGTATTTTTATTACGAATAATGCATCTAAGTTATTTCTGCCGCATTGCTTGGGTTTTCGTGATCTACATGAACCTCTAGACACAACGGCCAGAATTGAAGGGGAGGAGAGAACTGTATCTTTATTACACTGCCACGTATTATGATGCCTACAATTGAGATGTATGGACGGACGATTTATTGTGAGGAACTACACTATTGAAACATACTTCTATGTAACTTATGTGTTGATTGATGAAGCCAATTTTGATGAAAATAAACATGTCACCATGTCTGCTGTGGACCTGCCAACCTGCCGGCTCATGCGTTTGTCTATCAAGTTGTTCCCGAGTAACTGTCCATTTGCATTTATGTTCATAGCATGATCAGTTCTACGAAAATAATAATTACATTCCCCCCCCCCCCCCCCCCCCCAACAACATGACTTTATCATAGTAGGTCTTTAGGAATCTCAATGTTCCCAAAGTAGATCCTTGCACCTCCTGGGTTGTCAACCGCTGAGCGAAGCCATTTCATTTCAAGATGATGCTTACAAATGTTCACATAAAACGCAAAATAAACGTAACGCGCTACACACACAAGAAGTCAAATGTTTATAAATTTATTTAGCTATTTTTTTAATTAAGTGTGGCCATTTCTACGCTTCTCTGGCTACAGAAATGATAAGGAAAAAACGATGCTTGCACAGCCCTGATGTAGAGCAGTGTCGTACTAAGGGGGGTGCGAGGGGGCGGTTCGCCGCGGGTGACAGCCAGAAAGGGGGTGCAATCTGTGCAGTATAATGGAAAAAGAGCCTACAGTAATCTGACAGTCTTTGTAACCTCGTAGTGCTTTATGATTTACTAGCTAAAACCATGTATTTACTGCCTGTCTTTTGTAGTGGATTTTGATGGTATTGTATGGGTGATGTCACCTAGTGTGATGTATGAGGTCAGCTGTGAAGGCTCCTGATATAAATGTAGATGTGAATTACAAAAGGCCCTTCGTACTACCACTTACGACCTTACACATATCTTTTTTTTACTAATGAATGTGGCTACGTTAAAAGTCTAGGGTAATGATATGTACTGTGTTGTGGTAGAGTACACACACACACACACACACACACACACACACAGATATTTAAGAAGTCTAATAATATTAATAAAATTTATGACACACTGAACTAACTCAGGCTGTTTTAGTTTTTACAAGTTAATCTTTTGATAAATTTATTTTGTTCTGAACCAAATGTTTAGTTGGTCAGAACATAAGAAATATTATGGAGTCATAAATTGAATGCAAAATCATATCACATAATAAAATGGAAAATGTGTAATTAATTATTTCAAATAACTGGCTAATAATAAATATATTAAGCTAGTCACAGGAGAACTTATTACTAGATTTGCTGTTGGGGTGGTGTCATCACTCCCAGTCTATGACTGCCAAACATTGTCCGTTGACTTAAGGACTAAAGATATATAGTTTAATTTACCCAATGTCATGGCTTTATTTAATGCTGAATTAGGGGTAATTTAGATGAAAATGTTGTTGGTGAAAGTCCAGCAGGCCAGATATGACTTATCTGCCTGCATCAATCCTGTACAGAAGTCTGGTGGCCCCACCTCTCCGTGCAGGGGGCAATATACGGCTGCTCTGACACAATGACAGACTGCTCTGGTCCACACTTGTATATATTAATACATCATTTGACACCGCTTTGGTGCCAAATAGAAACTCACAGTTCTGAAACAAAAGTATTGGTCATGTGTCAGAACTCTATCTTCTGAACCACTTCTGCACACAACACTACACACAACATCACCACATAGACTAGGTCAGATCTCTCTGACCACACAGCACATCTTACCAAGTTGGTTTCACATAGTATCAGTTCCCCAAGACTACATTACATCTGAGATATGTTCAATAGCTTCCTGCTATTAAATAAGATAGGTGATATGTTCCACTGATCTCAACACTAGATCCTTTTTCATAGTTTCATTTAGGCGTTCCTATATATTTTCTTTGTATGTATGTCTCTAGACCCTGATCTAGGGCTGGGGATCTAGAGCGAACACTTACTCGTCGTAATCATTTTTATGATATGGCAGTATCAATCACTCGAATTATTAAAATATACAGAATAAATATTATTCATTCTTACCAGAATTCAGAAATGAGAACACAGTTAAAGTTTGCTAGCAAAACTCAGCTGAGCTGCTGGCCGTATGATGGCGTCCCACTTATAAAGTTATATTCTTATGGAATCAACACCATTCTGGATTCAAACTGTCTCTCTGAACAGACTTATGTTAAATGGCAAACTTTCACCTCTCTATCACGCTACTATAAAATGCGTTGACCAATCGCCGACTTCCCCCCTAACTTTCAAATTGGCAACCAAAAGTCACTTCAGTCAAATCTCAGTCAAGTATGTATTACGGTCTGTTAGTCCGTCTGCCTCTACTTGTTTTTTCATAAAAACACACTTGGTTTTACATGTATTTCCTACACGAATCTGCTGTCTAAGTTATTTTTAGCTACAATTCTCCACCACATTCCCTCTCTTTAATTACAGCTCGATTTTTACGTTTGCAGACTCAAGGCCAAGATTTTGGTTACTTTTAGTGACATGGGTTAACAGTGCAGTCGCTTGTCTGCTATGAACAATACAGTCTTTTGTCAATATCTTCCTTATTATCTATCCGTCTGTATAATTGAAAGCATATTATTTCTCTGCTCAAGATGTGCTATCAAACTAGCTAGGTTTTATTTTCATAACTCTATTATTAAGAAAAAACATATTTTTCTCAAGTTTAAATTTTGAAATTTGTTCGAGAACCTTCCTTCATGTGTTTTGCCGCGGCATTTAAATAAAGACCAAGTATCGAAAATCGTCCAAGAAATGACTGTCTCGATCCAGAGCTAATGTCCATTTCTTGTCCATTTCCTTACTTTATGTCAACTCGGGACGTGAATTTTTTTTTTCTTCCCCCCCCCCCCCCCCCCCCCCTCCCTGCGTCTTTTTGCCGTTCGAACTTCAAACACGTGTTCAGTCATATTTTTCCTTTTTTTGTGTCCTCCGTTCTCTCCCGTCTACAAAGGGTAAACGTTTCGTCTGCACTTCTAACTCGTTAGTTTTAAAAGGCGGTGGGAAATCTGGCATGGGCGAGCATGACTCCTAGTATCTTACGCATTATTTTTAACCCTACATTTCATCATTAATTTTGGAGATATTTTAACGTTGTATCATTGTGACATCATCACACATGTCCCCACCTGAGAACATGCACTACGGCAAGTTCCAAAACCAGTGATACACATAGATAAAATCTCTCCTCACGCCTGCCACTATCTAATCTTGATCACAGGGGTGCCGACTGAGAAAATCTGCACCGACATTCAATTTGCCTGGAATGTATTCTATAATAAACTGATAAGGTTGCAGTAACAAAGACCACCTCAGCAATCTTGCGTTTTCATGCTTAGCCTGAGATAAGAATACGAGGGGCTGATGATCCGTCTGGACCACAAAAGTCCTACCATACAGATAGATTTGAAACTTCTTTATTGCCCAGATTAACGCTAAACATTCCTTTTCGCTTGTGGAATATCCTTGTTCCGCTTTATTCAATTTGCGGCTTGCATAAGCGACTATGTTCAGTTCCCCATCGGGTGAAGATGACCTCTGCAACAAGGCCGCCCCGAGGCCTACATTACTTGCATCTGTTCTCACCACAAAGTCCTGTGTCAAATCAGGCAATTTGAGAATAGGCTTGCTAGTGAGTTTTTCCTTTAATTCTTGGAAAGCTAATTCACATTGCGCAGTCCAAATAATTTTATCTGGAAGTCCCTTGCGAGTCAGATCAGTCAGAGGAGCACAAATAGAGTTAAAATTTATGATATATTTTTGATAAAATCCGCATAACGACACGAATGATCGCACGTCCTTTTTTGTTTGTGGTCTAGGTGCTCTCTGCAGTTTTTCCAAGTTCTTGGGATCAGGGGTCATGTTACCCTGATATACAGTGTGTCCCAAGAATTCCAACTCTTTGCATCCAATACAACATTTTGTTGGCCTAGCAGTTAAGTTCGCCTCCCTAAGCCTATTAAATAACATTTTTAGAGCGTCAATGTGTTCTTAAAATGTCTCTGTGGCGACGAGAATATCATCCATGAAATTCGTGATACATGGGTTATTCAGGGGATCCAACAATTTGCGCATCATCCTTGAAAATACACTCGGAGCATTTTTCAATCCGAATGGTAGCATGTTGAATTCATAATGTCCTTCCGATGTGCTAAACGCTAAATAAGGCCTCACTTCAGGCTTCACTGGAATCTGGTAATAGCCTTTACTAAGATCCACCTTTGAAAAGTATTTTGCCTTGTTTAATCTGGCAAATAACTGTTTTGTGTCTGGTAATGGATCCACTTGTCCTTCTGTGACAGCATTCAGTTTCCTGTAATCTATGCACAGTCTGTGTTCCCCAGACGGTTTTCTCAACAAAACGACACTGGAGCTAAAAGATGATTCACTGTGTGAAATAATCCCCTCCTTCAACAAATAATCTATTTCTTCCTTCAATGCCTTCTCCTTCGCGAACGGAATAGAATAGGCTCTCATACAGATTGGGTTTGAGTCTACCAGTTTCATGTCATACTGTAGCAAATTTGTATGTCCTGGTTTATCTGTTAATACATCTGTATGTTCCTCCAGAACCTGTTGAACTCTCTCCCTCTGATTTTTAGTCAGGTGCTTACTGACTTTTACTTGTGCCGCTGTTTCACAAGGATGTAATGGGTATTCATGCGAGGTGAGTGGTTCCTTTTGCATTTGAGTTGCGATAGCCAAGGTCAGTAAGGGGGTGCTTTCCTGGAGTGGTCTGTCCAGATACTTCTTTAACAGGTTTACATGATAAACTTTCTCCTTCCCCTTTTTGTCAATTTTATAGTTTGTTCTAGACACCTCTCTAGAACCGTATATGGACCTTGCCATCCAATTTGTAATTTATTCTGGCTGCCGGGTAGTAGAAGAAGCACCTTCTCTCCCACAGCTAGTTCTCTGTCCTTTGCCTTCCTATTAAAATATGCTGCATGTTTCTTCCTGGCTTGTCTCAAATTATCATTTGCCAGTTTCCATCCAGCTTTCAGACGAGTGGTCAGTTCGTTCACGTATTGATAAGATGAGGTAACAATCTCTTCTGCCTTCTCATCTGTCCAGGTCCTTAATAGTGCTACATCTGGACCTTTAAATTTTTATCCTTATTTTTCATGGAACCCGTCGGGTCCCTTCCATTAGAAGCTTTATAATGAGGACTTTTCTTCCTAGAATCATCACTCACAAATCGACCACTACCAATTTTTTCTTGGGTTTGTCTCCCCACTTTAGATTGCTTATGAGAGATCTTCGCTCTCTTTTAGTTTCATCCAGTTTATATAATCCTGACCGAGGGATTGTCAGCTTATTCTGGGTTAAATTTCTTCTTTGTACTCGTCGCATAGTGGCCATGTTAATCCATTCAAGTGAAGACTGGGTGTGAAAAGGGGGCTCCCATTGCACTTTGTCTACCTGAGTATAATAATTTTTCCTTCCAGGCCTAAGAGTGCCCCGTGGCGTTTCTAGGTCCTGCACATATTTTCCCTTTGTGGGTGTTCCCTCATGAAATACGCCACATGCTTCTACAAAGTTTTCAATATCGACATTTACGTCGGGCCAATAGTATTTTCGAGCAACTTTTTGGCAGATGGTACCGACTTTCTCATGGTCACCATCTTTTCCAACATGTAAGCTCCTTATTAAATTTGCCCTATATACCTTGGGAAGAACCAACTGTCCGTGACCAGTGGATCTAGTTCCTGTCTTCCTATATAGCAATCTGTCCTTCATAAAATATTCCCCCTTGCTTGGAGGTGTGTGGCATTTGGGCAATTTTTTAAAACATGGCTTGAGTGTCCTATCCTCAGCCTGCGCCTTCCTCATCTCCTCTGGATGAGCATTTATAGGTTCACCTTCTTCCTCCTTTTTCTGTGACCTGGTCTGCACTGTCGCCATGATCACAGGTCTCTCGGGATTCCCCAAGAAGATGTATCTACACCCCAATATCAGAGGGTAGATTGGTTCATCTATCACTGCTGCTCTGATCTCTCCTTCCACATAGCGAGTTTTCACCGTTATCCTTGCGATGGGAAGTGTCATGAGTGGTATGTCCTTAGTCGCCCCTTGTATTTCCACTGTTTCTGTGGTATACTGACTTGGGTCCACTAGGCTAGACTTCACAACTGAATCATAATCCAAACCTGTATCATAAAGGCACCTTATGGTGACCCCATTACAAATAACATCCTCACAAACTGGGGGGTGATAAGGTTCCTGCTGTCCATTAGGATTAACCTTTAATCTTTGAGTCCCCGACTTCATTGCAGCAATGTTTGAAGGTTTCCTTCTACAAAATTCGGTGTTATGGTTATCTTTCTTGCACCATTTGCACCATCTTTTTTCCTTGGTTAAACGGTTTTCTTTCATTGTATTTTTGGTCATTGAACTGTGAGTTTCTGTCTCGATAGTCATTTCTTGGCCGTTCAAAGTTTGTCCTGCCTTTATTACCCTGTTCTCTATTTTCAAATTTATTAAATGGCTGTTGAGCTTTAAAAGTTTCTATGTGCTTCTTTTTAGTGCCACTTACCTCTGCCTGGGCTGCCTGATACCTCTCAGCAACATTTAAAATCTCCCCCAACTTCTCTGCACCTTGTTCCATGAGAAATTTTCTCATGTCTGGAGCCATGGACTCTCTCAATTGCTCTATCATGATCATCTCTTTAAGATCTTGGGTCTTTCCCAGAGCAGTCCATTTCTCCAAATAGGTTTCCAGTCTGGCAGAGAATTGGTGGTATGTCTCCCCAGACAACAGTTTGGCATTTCTAAATTTCTTACGATAAAATTCACCATTTTTTTCGTACCTCAATAACAAAGCCTGCTTTAACATGTCATAATTGTCTTGGTCTTCTCTGTTCATTTTTGCGAAGACTTCGTAAGAAGTACCTCTCAGTCCCTGTGATAACTTTAAACTCCACCTCTCTCTCTCTAACCCATATGTAGTAGCTAATAACTCAAAACGACTGAGGTACCCCTCGATGTCATCGTCTTTTTCAACAAAATGGTCTAAATGAAACCCCATAGCTGAGTTTGAGGCACCCTGACTAGCTGCAGCATCTGAGGCAAAAGGGCTGGCACCATTTTCAGGAGCCTGGCCTTGTAACTCCAGCTCCCTTAGTCGTAATTCGTGCTCCCTTTGCAACCTTCTATCTTCTGCCTCCCTTTGCTGTCGTTTTTCTTCTGCCTCTAATGCCTTAGCCTCTTTGTCAGCCTCAATCTGCAGTCTCTTAGCCTCAGCCTCAATCTGCAACCTCTTAAGTTCTCTATCAGCCTCAATTTGTAACCTCTTCTCTTCAGCCAACCTTTCAGACTCTAATTTTCTTTCGGCCTCTTTTTCTAATCTTCTTTCTTCCCGTTCAATATACGTGTCACATTCAGCAGTTACATACTGAATTAAAACCATCCATTCCCATATCCTTCGCCGTTAGCACAGCAGCTGATCTGAACTTTGCTAATTCCGCCATCACACAAATTAACAATGATCAGGGTAAAAATCCAACCAATAAATAACTAAAGTAATTCCAATTACTATAGACTAAGGTAATTCTAATTAGCCAGTTAACTAATTAATTACCACTGGCTGTGAAGATTCACCAACTTTTATTTTCCCTTTCAATTTTAAGGGACACTTTTAATTTTTACAATTTGTTCCCCTGATTTAATTCTCCCACCAGGAGATCCTAATATTACTGATAAGCTAATTATCCCTGGAAGAGACCCCAATATATGTAGTGGATTTTGATGGTATTGTATGTGTGATGTCACCTAGTGTGATGTATGAGGTCAGCTGTGAAGGCTCCTGAGATAAATGTAGATGTGAATTACAGAAGGCCCTTCGTACTACCACTTACGACCTCACACATATCTTTTTTTACTAATGAATGTGGCTACGTTAAAAGTCTAGGGTAATGATATGTACTGTGTTGTGGTAGAGTACACACACACACACACACACACAGATATTTAAGAAGTCTAATAATATTAATAAAATTTATGACACACTGAACTAACTCAGGCTGTTTTAGTTTTTACAAGTTAATCTTTTGATAAATTTATTTTGTTCTGAACCAAATGTTTAGTTGGTCAGAACATAAGAAATATTATGGAGTCATAAATTGAATGCAAAATCATATCACATAATAAAATGGAAAATGTGTAATTAATTATTTCAAATAACTGGTTAATAATAAATATATTAAGCTAGTCACAGGAGAACTTATTACTAGATATGCTGTTGGGGTGGTGTCATCACTGCCAGTCTATGACTGCCAAACATTGTCCGTTGACTTAAGGACTAAAGATATATAGTTTAATTTCCCCAATGTCATGGCTTTATTTAATGCTGAATTAGGGGTAACTTAGATGAAAATGTTGTTGGTGAAAGTCCAGCAGGCCAGATATGACTTATCTGCCTGCATCGATCCTGTACAGAAGTCTGGTGGCCCCACCTCTCCGTGCAGGGGGCAATATACGGCTGCTCTGACACAATGACAGACTGCTCTGGTCCACACTTGTATATATTAATACATCATTTGACACCGCTTTGGTACCAAATAGAAACTGACAGTTCTGAAACAAAAGTATTGGTCATGTGTCAGAACTCTATCTTCTGAACCACTTCTGCACACAACACTACACACAACAACACCACATAGACTAGGTCAGATCTCTCTGACCACACAGCACATCTTACCAAGTTGGTTTCACATAGTATCAGTTCCCCAAGACTACATTACATCTGAGATATGTTCAATAGCTTCCTGCTATTAAATAAGATAGGTGATATGTTCCACTGATCTCAACACTAGATCCTTTTTCATAGTTTCATTTAGGCGTTCCTATATATTTTCTTTGTATGTATGTCTCTAGACCCTGATCTAGGGCTGGGGATCTAGAGCGAACACTTACTCGTCGTAATCATGTTTATGATATGGCAGTATCAATCACTCGAATTATTAAAATATACAGAATAAATATTATTCATTCTTACCAGAATTCAGAAATGAGAACACAGTTAAAGTTTGCTAGCAAAACTCAGCTGAGCTGCTGGCCGTATGATGGCGTCCCACTTATAAAGTTATATTCTTATGGAATCAACACCATTCTGGATTCAAACTGTCTCTCTGAACAGACTTATGTTAAATGGCAAACTTTCACCTCTCTATCACGCTACTATAAAATGCGTTGACCAATCGCCGACTTCCCCCCTAACTTTCAAATTGGCAACCAAAAGTCACTTCAGTCAAATCTCAGTCAAGTATGTATTACGGTCTGTTAGTCCGTCTGCCTCTGCTTGTTTTTTCATAAAAACACACTTGGTTTTACATGTATTTCCTACGCGAATCTGCTGTCTAAGTTATTTTTAGCTACAATTCTCCACCACATTCCCTCTCTTTAATTACAGCTCGATTTTTACGTTTGCAGACTCAAGGCCAAGATTTTGGTTACTTTTAGTGACATGGGTTAACAGTGCAGTCACTTGTCTGCTATGAATAATACAGTCTTTTGTCAATATCTTCCTTATTATCTATCCGTCTGTATAATTGAAAGCATATTATTTCTCTGCTCAAGATGGGCTATCAAACTAGCTAGGTTTTATTTTCATAACTCTATTATTAAGAAAAAACATATTTTTATCAAGTTTAAATTTTGAAATTTGTTCGAGAACCTTCCTTCATGTGTTTTGCCGCGGCATTTAAATAAAGACCAAGTATCGAAAATCGTCCAAGAAATGACTGTCTCGATCCAGAGCTAATGTCCATTTCTTGTCCATTTCCTTACTTTATGTCAACTCGGGACGTGAATTTTTTTTTCTTTCCCCCCCCCCCCCCCCCCTTGCGTCTTTTTGCCGTTCGAACTTCAAACACGTGTTCAGTCATATTTTTCCTTTTTTTGTGTCCTCCGTTCTCTCCCGTCTACAAAGGGTAAACGTTTCGTCTGCACTTCTAACTCGTTAGTTTTAAATGGCGGTGGGAAATCTGGCATGGGCGAGCATGTCTACTAGTATCTTACGCATTATTTTTAACCCTACATTTCATCGTTAATTTTGGAGATATTTTAACGTTGTATCATGGTGACATCATCACATCTTTACTCACTCAAGCTTACTTTTTCGTCCCCGCCTCTTTTCTTTGAACACAAGCAAACGAAGTGTTTACAAACTTTCGTAACCTGCCCGTCATAACAGGTAGCGAACCAAGTTTGTTTACCTCGTCTTCTCACGCGAGCTTATCTGTCAATCATACGATACCTGACAGACCGCACGTGAAAAACAAAATCTTTTTGAAGTCTACGAAGGGAAATTCAAAATTCCCCGAGTCCGCTTTGATGTCGATTCGCGGGCAAAATCTTCGAGAAACCCGTTACACGTAATAAGTCTTTTGATGCCGGTCGAAAACGCCCGACGGAAGACCGACCGTAAACCTTTATCTTGTAACTCTGTTTCTGATTCTCCGTTACACACAGTAGCGCGAAAATTAACAACATCTATAGATCAGAGAAATATATTGATATATAAACTGTGTTTTCTTAAACCTGCCATCAGTGTCACTCAGAATTTTTGAATATTCTAAGCACGCAGTTCTAGAACCATTCTGTGGAAATGTGTTATTAGCATTCGTGGGGATTTTTCATTCTGATTTTCTGGTAATAGAAATAGGCTAATGTGTGTGTTTTTTTAAAGTGTTAGCTTTTACCATTATAATTCACTTATATTTTTCTCGCTGTTAAAACCTAGTGAAATAAAATAACGTGTAGCGATTTCACACCAGAGAATTAAACTGTTAATTTTCGCCACACGCTTTCTCACACGAGAAGAGACGGTTTTAGCTGACTGGATGATAAGGTTGATAAAGTTGGATTTTTATTCCCGTTAATGATATCCACCAAAAGATAGATATAAGTGGATGGAAGCAGACATCATCATCATCATCAGTTGAAAAGATCTCTATGGTGTTGTTTGCTCCACTGTAGTGTATGGAATGTCAACTTGACCTACGCAGTGGTGTGTAGACATGGATTGAGTGTATAATGTGCGAATGTTAATAAGGGTTCGTGGTGTTGACAAATGTTCTTTTCTCACACTCATGTATGGCTGGAAGTCATCGACACCAACGACTGTGTACCTTTTCTAAAGTTTAATTGGACGTACACACTCGACAGCACAGATAGTGACAAATCACAGGTTGGCATAATACATCATGGTACAGTGGATAACTGGTCTTGCAATGTTATGTTACATGGGCACTCATGTAGAATAATATTATAATGGACTGTCAGTAGCCAAGCCCTCAGTATTGCCCATATATATATATATATCAACTGAGTTTACTGACAAAGCACGTCAGCTTATAAACAATATTTCAGATGGCTTCTAAACCTAATCTCGTTTAGCGACGATTCTCCAACATAATGTCCAGCACATATTTTCATATAATAATATTGAACCGCTAGCAATGGGTTCTCATGTGTAGCAGTGATCTCTGGACTAATCAAGCGATAATACGGGCATCCCTTTTCTCTTCTTGAAAGTCACTACATGTTTTGGTTCCAAGATGGCTTCACTCGTGAGCTGTCACTCACGTTTGGATACAGATAATGAATCTGTCCTAAAGTTAGTCATTCATTAAATCTTTCATTGCCCTGTAGATTTGATCATGAACACTTGACTGCAATCTACGGATATAGTGCTGCTAGGAATCGAAGTCGTTTTCATCGAGTCAAATATATTCTCTTAGACATTCAAATCGTACCTATCGAAAATGGTGGCTTCGTACGAGAGTTCATAAGAGTGTCTATTATTACCTTGGTATCAGAAATATGAAAATGCCATTCCTTGGCAATACAAATAAACACTGGGGCAAAGCATACACGATAGGTCTAGACGACTATCACTTTCCCCACCAATACTGAGATCACTTTTTTTCCCGGCGACAAGCCGACATAGAAAACACAGTCCCTATCGGGACGAAGCCAAATCACACCACTCTCTAGCGACACATCCGCCGAATAGCCTTTGACCTCTCTAGAGACAACAGAACATATAGTTCGACTTAGATATGTAAAGATATACAGATATAAGACAGACTCGTCCTACTCAGACAAACAATACACATAAATTCAGGCCATAGATATTCTGAAGCAAGAACAATCTATTATTACCCAAACAACGAATAAATCGCAGTAAAATGGATTCATCCGCGGAGTTCGATCGAAAGAGACGGCACAACTTTCAAGGGAAGTAACTCAATAATGACTTTCCCTTAAGCACTATTTTGTTTACAAAATATTTGCGAACATAACAAGAATACCAATGTATAATATTGTAAGATATCAAAGACTGCACGTAACACTGGACTTATAGGATAAAATGTCTGATAGTGATAGTAAAGAATTCACGATATATTTCATTTTGTGTATTTAAGTGCCTATTAATTTAATACCATCCGATGACTAATAGACGCCGACAAATTTAATAGCTAATAACGACAGGCGATATTTTGTGTAAGTGCGCATATGGATAATTAAATAATAATTAACATTTTACGCTGACTGCCGGCGCGAGCAGGGGGCGGAAGAGTTTGCATAACTCCATTTGACATAAACTCAGCACTAGCGAAGTCTGACCGTGTAGGCGTAAAGGAAAACACCTTGTGCCTTGTAAGTTTAATCAGGACTGACGGAGTGAAGCAGAGATCGTCTTGTCCCTTCTATGTGTGTATATAGTTTCATAGGATAGTAACATTTTTTTCCATGAATGTTTATTATATTCTTCGCAGACCTGATCACAAGAGCGTCCAGCGGTTTTTTATTTGTTTCACTTTTGGTTTCTGGGTTACTTGTGCCTCCACTTGGTCTGAGCGGTACCGATTTTTCATTTATAAACGTGTACTCGCCAAAGATACATGAGAAATATTTTAACTTATAAGTTTAACTGGACTTACAAAACCCAGATATTTTTACCAGCCCACTGGGGTGTACAAAATAACATTATTGTTCCCGACTTCTGACAGTCGTATTCAAGCGGATTTATCCAGATTTTACGCAGTGCAGAATCGGAGCTCTAACTTAGAGTTGTCCGATAGGATTATCATCATCATCTTTTGTAACATTTTTTTAGCAACCAGATGTTTCCCAATACTGGAAGTAGTTTCCTCTTTTAACTTTGAACCCCAAGAGCACGTTCCTACATCAACTATTCGCGGTGACATTTTGTTCATCCAGAAAAAAAAAACCACCAGATTCGGCGTTCACCTCACTAGTCTTTGTTTGTTAGAGGATGAACTGGGGCCAATTTGGGAAGTGAACCGGATAATATATATATATATATATATATATATATATATATATATATATATATATATATATATATATATATATATATATATATATATATATATATCTTCTTCTTCCGTCCTTAGCCACCGACCGTCAAAGCAGTCAGTGGCCATTACGCCTAGTGGCGTCTTAGGGCAACAGCAGATAGGTTTTCTTTGCCATTGTTTCCCATCACGCCTATTGGCGTCTTTAGGGTAACGGCAAATCAATCCATTTGCTGTTGTTTCCGTAATCGAAGTGACTGATATATATATATATATATATATAAACTTTTCTATTCTTGATAGGGAGACAAAAAGCTGTTCTGCAATAAAGTACAGTCGTACGGATAGGCTGGAAGAGATTATCTAATCACTCCAGAGACAGATCTTTTTTTTTCTTCAATTCTACCACCTGTGAAAAAATCTATTTCTATACCTTCTCGCGTATCTGTCGACATCCACTCTATATACTCAGACGGGCCAAACAAAACAATAAACCTTCCGTACGACACCCTCGGACGTTATTGAAATAGTACTTACAGTTAAAATGCTACTTACTAGTGTGTTTCTTTACTGGGGGGAGGGGGTGCCACAGGTAAGATCCGCTCCGAAAGCCAAGAATTTTTGGGCCGCCTCTGATGTAGAGTATAAAAAAGGAATCTCAGACAGACAAATCAGCATTGAAGTATCGAGAAATAAAAACAGAATTGTCTTATTGAGATAAGAAAATAAAAAAATAATATGAAGGATTACCGTGAAGCGATACAGGAGAGAGGGCTCGGAAACAGTGGCAAACTAAAGGGGGTGCGAGGGGGTGGTACGTCACTTGGTGACAGCCAGGAAAGGGGGAGAGGAGAGTGCCATAGGACACTGTTATGACAGTAATGTACTGTTTTAAAATCTACTTGGAAGCATAACATATTTTCTCAGTGTTTTATGTGGTGGGGTGGCGAAGGGGTGTAGCAGATTATGATAATAGATTTCATATTATCTATCTTCTTTATCTACACTTTCCTTTTTACTTTGCCTTCGCCTACGCCTGTTGGTTAACTTAAACCTCCTATTACTCAGAGTAGATCTGTCTCTCTTTCCCATTTAACACGCACAGTTTATTGCGTTCGTTAATTCCTTTGATGTAGATCACCAGCATACTTAATTAGCTACGTTACCTGGAGATTTTTCGACAACGACTGGTAAATTGTTGTAAGAAATTAGACAGAGATCAGAATGATGAATTACTTTTAGTACTAAGAGCAGATAACTTTGGAACTAAGAGGTAAACAACTTTTATTACTTCCCTTGTAAAACTGTTCGCGAGTGAAGTAATTAAACACGGCGTATTGCCATATCAAAGATGGGCTCGCTATATTTCGCTCGATGACCATGTCTGTAAGTAATAAAGTAATTAAATACGGTCTGTTCAATTACGTATATGCCTGATTTTAGCGAGAACGTGGAGTTCTGGTTTTTCGGCGTTAGTGTGAGTAGATCTTTGATTTATAGATCTGAACGTAGATCCACCGTGGGTGCGAACATCTGGCAAGAGTCTGCAAGTTATAACTTTCCCTTTGATTCCAGATGTATATATACCAGAGTATTCTAACTAAAAGTTACTCAGTACTCCTCAGCTTTTTAAGACGTCTAGCGGCGATTTCTAGAAATCCTTTGTATTAAGTGAAGTTTCTTAGTTTATCGTTGGAGAATAGTCTAGAAGCAGTTGTTTGAAGGTAAATAATACTAGACGAGTAGTTTTGAGTGATTAAGTGGTAAATCGTCGATTATATTTCTCTAAGAATTTTGTGCAGAGTGATTTACTAGTTTAAGCGTCATTTTAATTCTCTAGTTTTCCTGTGTTACAGTGGATACCAGCTATAACTTAAAATTTAATTTCTGCTAGTAACCAGTCAGAGAATATTTTAACTCACTAAGTAATTGCGATTCATCATGAGTATTGACGAATATGTATTTATTTCTAATTCATGATGACTGTTTTTGTTTAAATGAGTAGAATGTATTTCACTGAAGTTTTTAAACGATAAGACAAGCTCTAAGCTCGTAGTTATAATTTAAAGTTAAATAACCGAAGTGGATGAATATATTATATTTTACGAGGGGTAAGGATAGGATTGTGTATAAATAGATTATGTTAAGTATTTGTATCTTTTCTCTTTTATACAGTATGTGGGTCAAACCCTATAAAACTTACCAGCGGCTTCCATTCCATATGACACTGAGAATACTTTATCAAACAACATTCTGATATTATATCGGGGTTTTTTCAAGGTGACTTGTCTAGTCTCGTGTTTTACACCCAGTAAAAGACACAGTACCAACCCTAAGAAATATTAAGAATAAATTGTAAATGGATTCATAAATATCCAGATTTATTTTCCAAGTGCATATACCTTCAGCCAGTTGAAGTGACAAAATCACGATTTGACATTACATATATAACGACCACTGTGTTGTGAAAAAGATTGATCCTGAACAGATTTTATTTACTTGACACTCGATTTAACGATTGAAGATTCCAAGCCTACTGTACACTGTGAACATTAGACCTCTTAATTATTTTACGACCTACTCTTTTGGGGGTTAATAACTTTCTTTGTAACGGGATCTTGTCTCAACAGAGGGAGGGAGGACTAAACCTATGAGTCTAACTCTTTAATTAATTCATTAACTTATGTTTATTTGTATTTGATTTGATATTCACGTGATAGTGTTGTTGTAAAGTTCTTTATGATAAATAAAATTTACATAAACTTTATTATCGGTGTCGGTCAGCTTGTCCAAAAAGATCCATAATCCATTGATGTAGTTTTCACGTCTGTGCGTCTAACTGTCGTCACTTATGTGTGTGTGTATGTGAGTTATATATATTAATATATATATTCTAGTAGACTGTCTGACTAAATAAGTTCTGTTGTAGAGATAGGCTGAAAGAGAGAAGCTTCTCGATTTCAGGGACAGAATCTAACTAGTTTCCACCATCTCACTCGTGAAAATCTATTTTCTTTAAGTTACCTCTCACTGAGCTATCACCTGTTCTAATCTATTTAGAAGGGACCAATCTACGTCGTTAATTCCCCTATCAAAAATCTACGACAGGGGGGAGAGAATGACAAAAGAAAGACCTGGCCCGGGTGTTAAATACTTTGAGCACGCCCCTGCTCGGAAGCGAAATCGAGTACAGAATGGGAATTAGCCGAACATACAGCTTGGGAGAAATCGTGTATGGGAGACAAGAGATAACTATGGTAACATGTAGGAGAGTCAAGAACACTCCTGAATGTATAACAATGGATAATGATGTGAATCCTATATGGACGGGCGAGGGAATAGTGGATGACGACGGAGTGCAGGGAAGTGGAAGACATGGGGAACTACGAGTAGTTGGGTAGGACATGGCTCGCCTGGAGAGTTTGAATAGAGAGTGTGGAAACTAACTTAATGGAGGACCAGGGGGAATTAATTATAGATGGGGGTAATGGTTCTATGTGACGACATATGCAGTGCAGGATCCGTGCTGCATGACCTGAAGACATCGGTCGCTTTAGCTGTGTCCAAGCGACCTAGTGCCAGGAGAAAGTTTAAACTTATGAGCTATCTACCTGGTGAGCCAATGAGTTTAAATACTGCTTCGAATCGTTCCGGAGAAAATAGAAAGCAGAATATACAGTGGGATTTGGAAAGAGGGGGAATTAAGTTTTCTACAGAATAGCAGACGGGATGGTCAATGTATTGTATCTGAGTCATTATTATTATCGTTTTCTTTTGCGCTCCTAACAGAGCAAGGAAGTCCCACTACAGAGGGTCCCCTTGCAGGAGCCCGCGCAAAACATTAACATGCTCCTGCTGAGGTGGTTTCTGTAGCAATTTGTTTTATATGATAAGATTGCCAGTGTGACAGAACGGGGCGGCCCCTATCGATCTTTGTTTCACTCCGGCAGTATCGGTACATATGTGGTACTGATTTTACTGTGTGCTTTCATTTGTTGCACTTTCTTTCTTTTTCTGCTATATGTAGCAGATATTATGTATTTTCCTTCTCGGGGATAAGTAGACATTTCTGGTTGTTATCAATTTCTCCCTATGTTGCAAGAAGTAGCAGCGACCTAATCATGTTGGCTATCGTGGGGGCAGCGATATCAGTACACAGATAAACACGTAAATCGCCTCAGCGCAGTGCTTAATCACTGATAAGACTGATAGGACACAGGAGCGCTCATCACTAAAGCTTGGAATACGGGGAGACAACTGATGGACAGACACAGATAACAGATTACTTCCTGATAAAAGTAATGATTGTTACATTGGGAACACGTTGTTATATGAGTTTACCGACATGTTCGTAAGTTTGTACCCAAGGGCAAGCGGATGTTGTGACGGTATTGCCTCCCCTGCTTTGCAGTAGTGGTCCAACAGTGGCCAAAACTCAAGAGTATCTATTATAGGCTTCAATGTAGTCTATCTTTACACATGATTACTCTTGGCAGAAATGTAGATATAAGGGTAGTAAAGCTTCTATCACATGGTAGTCTTCACAAGATATTCAGATAAGCGAAAACAATGCTGGCTGTCGCTGAGCACGGTAATTCTGTAATCTGCTGACACCTTTTATGAAGAATTACGCAATGGTTTATTCTAGCTCGTTAAGGCTCCACCGCTGATTTAATCAGTGGAATTATTATTATAATGTATAGCTCTGTTTATAGTGTGTGTTTAGTAACTTTGACTGAGACAAACATGTAGTACATGTAAAAGGATTGAATCGAAGTTAAATTTCTAACATTACAGATAACAACATTTAATAATAACTTTAAGTTTAACAGTTTAAAAGATATAATTTGAATAGTTATGAAAGGGATTTCATCACTTGAATGGGATTTAACTGAATAAAGGAGGTCATTTTTGGCAGCGGATATTTTCACTTAGCTGTCAATGGTAGTTTCTTCTCCCGCTGCGTTAGTTCATTTCACTCTGTTTGCGCTCGTCTCTGGTCAAAACTCAGGCGCCGCACGTTCCAAGAACGTCGAGGAGTAATGGCCGAGTTGGTTCTGCGTCTGTCTAAAAGACCCTCTTATGATGGCGTTTCTTACAACGTCAGTCCACTTCTACCTTTACCTGGTTCCAGAGATAGTACTTTCTGCTGGTACCACCAGTAAGCCAGTTTTGGCTACAGACGTTTTTTGCTCATAGGATTAAAAAAGTCGAATCGTTTTCTTACACGCGTCTGGGATGCAATAAATTCCCCTCTGACTCCGTGTTTTTTCAGTTTCCTAGTCCCGGTGTTCCTTATTAAAATGTAGAGATTTCTTGTGCTTTTTTAAAGTCTTATCTGGTTCTCCAGTAAAAGCTCCGGTTAACAAAATGAAATTATGGAGCTAGTCTTCACTCTGGCGACGTCTGAGGTTGTCTCGGCGAGCTTGAAATTCACAGTGAGATAACACTGCGAAAATTGGCAGGCTATATTCCCCCCCCCCCCCCCCCCCCCCCCCCAATGTTGACATGAATCTAATCAGAAAGATCCACTTATTTCAAACAGGTTGGGTGTGGCACTTTCAAAATATTTCCTACATGGAAAAATTTTGCAAAAGGTCACGTCTCTCATATTTGGTATTATGATGTCTTGCATACACTCTCACCAACACATTGGTAGACTCATATTGTCTAAAATGTAATAAATCCATGATTACTTTTAACCAAGTGACCGGAAGCGATTATATCACTCTTGTCTGCCCACAGTGTCACACAGACAGTAATCTCGTTATCTGTCGTATAAGTGCGCAAATTCCGTGTCTTATTGGTGATTAAGCCGACAGCGCAGGCCGATGTACGTGTTAATCTGCGCGCCTATAACCACAAATCTTGGTAGCGTCAAGCAAATGTGGTGTATCATATCAGCCGCTCCTGCAAATGTGATATTTAGCACCTACAGGGTGATTTGATTAAAATCAAATATCTGTTACTTAGCAGAGAATAACGAGGAAAGAAAAAAAGAGAAAAAGAAAAGTGCGATAATTGACAGCACATAATTTTTTTTTTTTCGTACGCCCGCTAATACTCGAGGCGAAATCTCAGGTTATTGTTAATGTCTAACCTGACATTGATTTTACGGAGACAGGTGTCCCTCGCCATTCAGGCAGATACTCGCCGATTTCGGAGGTACCCATTAGAGCTGGGTCGGCTCAGGAGCCGCCAATCCCTGGTCGACGACACTCCTTCAAATGTCTTCGCCAGGTCTCGAGTTAATCCAGTCCAATTCCCGGTCGACGAAAAATCCTCAAATGCCGTCGCCCGGGTTTGATCCTGAATCACCCGGTCGCCAGAGCGGTGTTGTAACCACTACGCTAGCGCGGCTCCTACACCACATAATAAAAATCAGTACCACAAAAGTACCGATACTGCCGGAGAGAACCAAAGATCGATAGAGGTCGTCCATTTCGTCACAGATGTGTACAGCCTATTTTCAGAAAAGTAATGTTTGAAATTTTGCATTAGCTTAGTCATGCAACATATTCAACTCAGATTGGCTGATCCCTTTAAGCGCATAACAAAGGTGTGAGAAGGCAGTGAATATAATCTGACCATTTTCTCAAGCTATTTGACTTGAGAAATCGCTTGCCAAAAAACACCAGACTACCAGACTGAAGAGTTAGAATTCAGAATACCTTCTTAAACATACCGGACACCTTTTATTGGAGAATTTTGGAAGGACTTTCATAGCCCAGGAAATCTCTTTCATTTTAAATAAGGAAATCGGGACTGAGGAAACTGAAGGACCACACACGAAGTCAGAGAGGGAACTTATTAAATTAACGACACCCCAGATGCGTGTAAGAGGCCGATTCAAGTCTCTTTTATTCATCTGAGCAAAAAGGTATGTGAGCCAGGATTGGCATAAGTTGTGATTTACATTTTAAATATTATTACTAACATGTGAACTAACATTCTTCTTCTTTGATCCTTAGCCGCCGACCGTCAAAGAAGTCAGTGGCCATTACGCCTGGTGGCGGGCCAACCCAGCTCCAGTGTCTGCCAGCTATGATGGTGTGCATGTCCTCCTGCTTGCTCCGAGTAAGCAGATCTTGGTTGGTGATGGTATTCGGCCAAAAGATTCGGAGAATTTTTCTTAGGCATATTGTGTGAAAAGAGGACAATTTCGACATTTCCTTTTCTGTAACTCTCCAGCTCTCCGCGCCATAGAGAAGCACAGAAAGCACACAGCTCTGATATAATCCTAATTTTGTGCTTGTGCTGTACTGAGAGGACTTCCAGATGTTGTTTAGACTAGACAAGGCTGTTCTTGCTTTGTTCATTCTGTTGTTGATGTCTTTGCTTGCTCCGCAGTCTGGTGTTACTATGCATCATAGGTATGTGAACGCATCTGTCTGTTCCAGTTGCTGATTCCTTACTGATAAAACTAACATAAATATGTATATATTGCCATGTGAATTTTAATATTTGAAACTCGCTAGTGGATGTCACAGTCATTTGAGGCTGGCATTCTGAAGTTACGGAAACAACAATAATTGAACAAACTTTGCTGCGGGATGGACATTCGGAGTCTGTGGCTCGTATGACTGTCAGTGGTGAAAGCCGAAAGGAAGTCACTGACATGAAAACGGATGTCCTGACCGCAAAACAGGATACAAGAATAGGATTTTGGAATGTCAGGACAATGAACGAGACAGGTAAATTAAGACAGATCACGGCAGAAATGAGAAACTATAGGTTACACATCCTAGGGATAAGTTAGAGCAGATGGACAGGGGCAGGAAAAGTTAAAACAGCAACAGGAGAAACAGTACTTTACTCTGGAAGAGAGGATCGACAGCACAATGAAGGCGTAGCCATTATTCTACAGAAAGGGATAGAAAGGACATTACTGGAATGGAAACCCATCAACAACATACTGATAAGATTAAGATTGAGAGGGAGATTCATCAACACTACAATAATACAATGCTACGCACCAACGAATGATAGCGATGAGGAGGTCAAGGATGAATTCTATCAACAACTGCAGAAAGAAATGGAAGACTGTGGTAAGTTGGGATTATATAAATAATTATAGGGGACTTAGTGTACTGATTGAGATCAGCTGTGAAGGTATCTGTATCTAATAAGTGTAGTGTGTTACAGATGACCTTACTTTGCTACCACATTTAGACCTCAATCAGACTTATTCTGGAATATTGTGATGACTACGTTGAATGTCTAGGGTTATGATAGTGATGAAGTGTAAGTTCACAACAACCAACAGACAGATAAACACTTTAATTAAGATCCACAACACTGTGACAAGCACATACATATAACACTCTAGAAGACTATCTTAAGTAAGTCAAGTGTTAACTGTTAAAGTATGTATTAATTTCTTTCAATAATAGATATCCTGATCCAACTACAGAGTGAATCAGGAATCACAATCAAATGTAAACACAATGTTTATGTACACAATTTATACCAAGGATCTGTGTCCTGACATATAATATTATTACCATATGTGTGGAGGATTGTGATATACTGTAGTATTATGAGGTAATACTGGCTTGTGAAGCTAGGTTGTTGTTTGTCATCACGACTTCATGTGTTTGTTACTGGTGGAAATACTATTGGAGGGATCACAGTTTCTGTTTATTTGACAAATAATTACTGTCCCTCTTGATTTAGTATTACAGTCAATTTTAGGGTGGGTTATACAAGGGTGAGCTGCTCTGGCTGACGAATTCTTATCTGGTATGTCGGCGGCAGAAAAACTGTCTCCTCTGCTCGCTTGCTTCTTATTTATCTTGAAATACACCACTGGTCGATATCTTGGACAAGGAGTCTGCGGCCAGCCCTCTGGATCCAGCAAAACTCAGACCAGGTGCTGCTTCAGTACCACGGTCCCTGAAATAAGAAGGGTGTACCTCCTTCTTCAGAACTAATATACATAATCTATTTCCACACTGAAGCACAGGACATTACAAACACAGAGTTCAGCGCTGTAGGCCAACTGCTAGCTTCTCATGTGACACTATACCCAGTATTCCTCTCCCTAATGGTTACAACGCCTCTGCAATTTCAGCGTTAATTCCTTCTATACAATAGGATAGGTGTCATGTTACTATTTGGCAATCCCATATATGTCTATGCAGTGATACTCCTCTCTGACAAGCTTTTACATAGTGGAGCAATATCTAGGCTTTGCCTCATGTTTGCTACTGAACCACACACATACAGACATAATTTATCATTTCACATTCAATTTTCATCTAAAATATATCAAATATGTCTTGCTTACCACAATTCAAGGAAATATTAAACAAGTACGTAGACTGGCGATGAGTTATGGCACAATTTCGATCTGCCTCTGTCCCAGGCTTTTATTAGAAAAATATTAGCTGGTTCTCAACGCACTTGCTTCTCACAAAGTTTATTTTCAAAAGTGGCCCTGAACTGACGCTTCTATTTGACTATATCAAACGGTCTAACCAATGAGACCATGTTTACAAGAGCCTTTGAAAAAATTTACCCATCCTACCGTTTCCATTAACAACCAAAAATAGTATTTGCAGTTCGACTAATAAGGTTTCGCCTTACATATTACTCCAGCCAATCAAATCGTATCTAACTTGTTGGCCTCATTTCCCCTAAAGCAGTGTCTTCCAAACATGCCATTATGAGCAAATATGATCTTGTGCTGTCAGACAACCCCACTATAGTATTTTGGCTATAATTCGTTAATTACTAGACTATTTGCGTAACACATACCATATTCTTTGTCAGCAAGTCCTAAGGCACCCAAATATATAAGTTTAATGGGGCCAAGTGACTTCGTTACAAATATGTATTATTCTAGGATAGTCGTGTATTTTTTTTAATTGTTTTCAAACCGCCACCTGTTCTGCCTTTTCGACTGTTCTGTCAGTATAAAGTCAGGATTTCAGTCGTAAAACAGTATTGTGTCATGTTTCCTAATAAGCATTAAACATGTTTTTTAAAACCTTACCTCGTATCGTTAGTGTTTTTTATCACTGTTTATTTGAAAAAAATCAGGTCTTCATGCCTTTCGCGTGTGATTTGCGTTCACTTTTATCGCGAGACGACGTGGTAGTATTGCCTGCGTTCCTCAGTGCATCTCTCTCTCTCTCTTCTAAGCCCGTCTGTCTTTTAGGTTAACGTAGTGTATATAATGACATTAATGCTAGTATTATATCTAGGTCATTAAGCAGTGTGCTTATCAAGGTAGTATAAGAAATACAGTACCAGTTTTATTTTTAGAAACGCGTGTAGTTTATGCAGACGGAGTAGAAAAAGGGGGTTTTCGTGTTCAGCCATTATGGCGTTCTACAACACAGGCGTACGCTATTGTGAGAGCACTGATCTTTTACCATTCTTCTTTCTTTCTATTGAATTACTTCGTTAGGCTTTACATTTATTTTCTAATTTATATATGTGGATTAGAATTTTTCACGACAAAGACACACCTAGATATGATCTGATTATAGTAATGGGAGACCTCAATGCGAAAGTTGGTACACACAATACATATAATGAAAGAACAATGGGGAAATGTGGCAGCGGAACAGCAAACGAAAATGGGGATAAACTAATAAGTTTCTGTAGCATTAACAACCTGGTCATTGGAGGAACACTTTTCCCACATTAAGAAATTCACAAATTAACATGGGAATCACCAAATGGTCGGGACAGAAACCAGATAGACCACATCATGGTTAACGGTAGATGGAGACATGCATTACAAGATGTAAAGGTAAGAAGAGGTGCAGATGTGGGAAGTGATCATCATTTAGTAGTAGCAAAACTAAAAGTGAAACTAAGAAGGGCTAGACCAACTGTAACTACACAGAAAAGGTTTGACACCAGCAAATTGAAGGACCCCCTTACCAGAAAGGCTTTTGCGGCCGACATTAAAAAACGATATCAATTTGCCAAAAGCCAGGAAAAGACATTGACTGATGATATAGACCAGAATTTCAACACCATTACAACAATATATAAGGAAAGCAGCAAATCATGCTTGGGATTCCAGGAAAGGAAGAAGCAAGACTGGATAACACCAGAAACACTAAACACCATAAAGATGAGAAAGGAAATGAAAAGAAAGAAAACAGAAGCGAAGTCCCCCAGGTTAAAGCAACTATATAGCGAACAGTACAGTCAGCTGGACAAGGAAGTTAAACGCCAAACCCGAGCCAACAAAAGGAATTTCTTAGACGATCTTGCAAGACAGGCAGAGGAGGCAGCACTGAGAAATGAACAAAGCACAGTATACAAAATAACTAAATTCATCAGCGGAAAACGAGGTGCAAACAATATTACATTAGTAAGAGAAAAGCAAGGTAATCTCATCACGACAGCAGAGGGACAGGAAACAAGATGGGCAGAGCACTTCAGAGAAACTCTGAACAAGGAACCACCAGACACACAATTGAATGTTCCTGAGGCTGAAAACGATCTAGATGTAAATACAGACATTCCACGAAAAGAAGAAATCATCACAGCAATCAAAGGGTTAAAGAACGGCAAAGCTCCGGGCCATGATAACTTAAATGCAGAGCTATTTAAAATAGACCCTGAGCTAGCAGCAGAACTAGTAGAACCACTATTTGCACAAGTCTGGAAAACGGGGACAACACCATCAAAGTGGAACAAAGGAATAATTGTCAAATTGCCCAAGAAGGGAGATCTTGCAGACTGCAATAATTGGAGAGGAATCACTCTTCTCTCAGTTCCCAGCAAAATACTAGGCAGGATAATTATACAGAGAATTTCAAAGGCAGTAGACCACAAACTGAGGAAAGAACAAGCAGGATTTAGAAAGAACAGAAGATGTGTAGATCATATATTCACTCTCAGGAACATTATAGAGCACTGCACAGAATGGCAAAGACAGCTTTACATAAATTTTGTTGATTTTGAAAAGGCCTTTGACAGCATACATAGGGATAGTTTATGGAAAATACTAAGGGCTTATGGAATTCCAAGCTGCATAGTGTCAATCATAAAAAGCCTCTATGCCAACTTTACGTGTAGTGTTGGGCAGAGCAACCTAACCTTCGAGGTGAAGACAGGAGTACGACAGGGATGCCCCTTATCAACCACTCTATTTTTAACAGTCATAGACTGGGTGATGCGCCAGACAACACAGGGCAGTCCAAGAGGAATAAGATGGACTACATTTTCTACATTGGACGATCTTAAATATGCAGATGACACTGCACTACTAGCACATTCACATCAACACATCCAGGGAAAAACGGATAGACTTAATAAGTTTAGCCAGCAGGTGGGCTTGAACATCAATTTAAAGAAGTCTGAGGTCATGACGCTCAATGTGAGCAACCCTGAGCCCATATCAGTAAGGAATCAGCAACTGGTACAGACAGATACCTTCACGTACCTAGGAAGCATTGTAACATCAGACGGTGGGACAGGCAAAGACATCAACATCAGAATTAATGAGGCAAGAACAGCCTTCTTTAGCCTAAACAACATCTGGAAGTCCTCCCAATACAGCACAAGCACAAAATTAAGATTATATCAGAGCTGTGTGCTTTCTGTGCTTCTCTATGGTGCGGAATGCTGGAGAGTTACAGAGAAGGAAATGTCGAAATTGTCCTCTTTTCACACAACATGCCTAAGAAAAAGTCACCAAATCTTTTGGCCGAATACCATCACCAACTGTCACATAGGTTTTATGATCATTAAATTGCCTATATCTTCTTCTTTTTCTAGGTTTTATGATCATTAAATTGCCTATATCTTCTTCTTTTTCTGTCACCCGTATCCTCTATTTTTATTATCACTCTTTACCTTTTTTCCTGTATTTTTCGCATCCATTCGTTTGCGAGAAATAATATTTTTCCCATTCTCACTTTCGCCAGTTTCGTTTCTCATTTAGAAACGCATTTCATTGCTGATTAAACTGAGAACGCAGTTATGACGTAACGTGTCAGCCCTACCCGAGACGCAGAGTGTTAGAATGCATTCCGTCAGACAGGGGAGCAGACAGCTGTCTACAGTTTCGGCTAAGTTTCTGGGCCTGAAGTGTGAGAATTCACTCCGTCAGACATGAGGAGGAGACATTTGTCTGGTAGTTTGCATCTGACATGTAGTTTCCAAGATAGATTCTCAGTGTCAGGTGATATGACACTCACGCTCCACGGCCAGAGTTGGCGTAAGGTGCGAGAAAGCAAAGTGTCAGTTGTGGTTCTCAGGATGAGTTTCTCGGGGAAGTGTGAAAAACTGTTTCTGCACTGGAGACGGGTTGTCTGAGATTCGCAACTGACACGCGCCCTCTCGGTCAGCAGGTGGCAGTTACGGCATGCGTTTATGTGTTAAACGTAAGCGTTAAAGACGGAAAGGGGAGAGTACTTCGTTTTGCGAAATTAAACGTTTACCTCTTTGTCTGGTAATAGATATAACCAGAGTTTGAAACTTTCTTTTCATTCTCCAACTTGCAGTAGACAGAATCACTCGTGCTAGTGAATGAAGCTTGTATAGCGAAGTCATTAGTTTCTCGTCAAATTTTGCCGAGCTTCTAAATACCTATCTAGTGAATTATCCTAGTCGTTGTGAAACTGTAATTCTGTTTGGAGGTAAAATATCATATATATTCTAGTATTTTGTGAAGTGTTTAAAGTGTTAAAATCGCTTATTTTCTTTCATTAGTTAGATTTGGTGCACAGCGCTTAATACATAAGTCTGTATTATTTTCTAGTGACGTGTTTCAGTGGAAAAACAGAATAAATTATAATTTCTAGCTTAAACAACAATGTAGCTATAATGAATTCAATTTAACTGCTAAAATAATCAGACGAGAATAAACTTTCTAAACTAACTTATAATGCTAGAAGCCTCATGAGTGTTGACGGAATACGCACGTATTCCTAATTCATGAGGATTGATGATTTTTATGTATAACTTATTTCACGGGAAAATTTAAATGATAAGACAAGCTACGCTTGCAGTTTAAATTATCAGTTATAGTATGTATAATTATTTGATATGTGTTCTTTCCATTTTTATATAGTGAAACTGTGGTACCCAAACTTTGCCAGCGTTTGAGTAAAAGAGATAAATCTGTGAAGAAAACAACAAACATTCTTACCTTAAAGATTTGATGTATAACTTTTACAAGAACTTTAAGAGGTTAAAGAAGTAACGGGTCATCGAGCCTGATTTGATTCTTCCTGAGAAAACTCTAGTCATTTTTCCGCCTTGGTGGCAAGTAACATATTTCAATCAGTAAATTTCCGGATACTGTTGACAAGTGGTGGTGTTACCAACTAAATTCCTGTATTGAGAAAAGGTGCCGAACTGACATTCCTCATTCGTTTGAAATCTAAGATGTTGACACTGTGCTAGCTATAAACGCTCGTGCCTGGACAATTTTATGTGACTTAAACAGACATCCAAAACAATAGTATTCCCAAGAGAACGGTCCCGGAAGTAGTGAATTCAACCCGTCTTTTTTCACCTGGGGTTTTCTTGGCCAAGATTACCATTGAAGATTCTGTATGGGCAAGTCCTAAAAATAATTTTTGTTGTTGTTGAAAAATGCACGTGAGCACAGTTGAATGAATAGAGTGAATGCAGGACTGAGCGATCCCTTTATGGTGGTATTTTGACACCCATTCATTTTTGCTGTCATAACATTTCTTTATGCAAGGTATTGCTAACTATATATCTATATATTCCCTTATACTAGATCAGATTATCCAGTCTGTTCATACCTTAAAGGGGGAAGAATTTTAGATTAAATCATATGTATCTGTGACTCTTTGGGCTATCACATTCTTCTAACGGGACTGTGGGCTATCCATCGAGGGAAGGATCATACCAACGGGTCTATCATTCTGGTAGCATTTCTGATTTTTGTTTATGATTTTTTTTTTTATATGTGAAAACGACTGTTACACTGAGTATTATTTTTAGGGTCGTGTACTGGTCATCACTGAAGAAGGTCTTCTTTGGGTTACCTTTGCATAATTGAATCCACCGGGTCATGTTGACCCAGAGTGGGAGTGTCAGGTAACGCGAATGGTGGAATGGTTCTGTGTAGTTGACCACTTGATAATATACACTCATACACTTTTATGCAAGTCAATGATGACTGGAACTACAGCTGACATTTAACTGTTTAATAAGGACGCACACATCTGGACAGCATGGAACATAGTCATAGGAACATGTTGACATGTACATCAATAGGCATTTGAATAGTAGATCATATTTCATGCAGCATTCAAATATGATGGGCGATATAAGGTAATCATTCAATCTTCTGGCAGACTATTGCCATATCCCCTAACTGACTGAACGCATCAGTGGGTGTGTGTGTGTAAACATATGAAGAGTTCACTGGACGAACCTTTTCCTTGGCTAAGTTCTCCAGCGGCATATATCAAATGTTTATGTAACCAAGTTAAACCACGATAGGGTTTTCATATCAATAAGATCTCCATATCACTGTCCGATAATAGGTTTGATATACTGTTCTCTTGACAGTGATCCATAACGATGACAAGAATACAAGATGGCTACCTTCCTGAGTTTTGCTCACTCACCCAGAAGAAGGATAATGATAAGCCAAAGTTAATTCACAATTTGAATATCAATAATTTCATAGAGTTTCCCTACAGTTCCACATTAATAAGGTTGCTTCATGTAGACATAAGCTCTGTTGGGAAACCTGTCATCTTCAACTGTATATATAAACGACCAACGATGCTCGAAACACGATGTCCATCTAGGTCTAACAAAATAGAGATCTTTAAAGGGTCTGGTATTACCTGGAGTCCGAATTAAACACAATAAAGTATATGAGGAGAATCTCTGACAATAGAATCTCGCAGAGACACAATCTCCTTCTGAAAGATCATTCACAGATCACTTTCAACCATTTTACAGGACCAGCCCAAAAAACACACACAGCCATTATCAGGCGGCTTCGTCGAGACTCAGTACGCCTCCGTAGGACAACGAATACCTGTCCCAGATTTCGGCACAAAGAATATAGTCCGACCTAAACATACGAAGATATACAATATAAGACTGAATCTTCTTGCACTAGACAAGTAATACATATGAATTCAGGCCATAAACATTCTAAGCAAAATCAATCTATTTTCTGGCCCTAACAAATGAGAAATGACATAAATTCGGTATTCATACGCTAAATCAATATTCAAGGGAGATCATCCACATAATCAAAAGTATAAACCAATCATGGATTATCTAGCTTTACAAAGGAAAGCATTTTCGTACACTCTTACTTACTTACTTACTTACTTAGTCGTTCCCCTTCTACCGTGAGGTGTAGAAGTTTGGAAGAGAGAGCGCCAGACTATTCTATCGGCTGTCTTCCTCCTGGCCTGGTTCCATTCTAGTCCTCGGTCCTTCAAAGATTGTCTAATGTTGTCCTCCCAGCGTACTCTGGGTCGTCCTCGGGGTCTGGATCCTTGGCTCTTTGTTTCCCATGCTTGTCGTGGTAGCCGATCTTCTCCCATTCTGCAGACATGGCCAAACCATCTTAGTTGGGACTGTTCTACTTGGGTCTGTAGGGGGTGGCATTTTAGGCCTTGACGTATCGTCTGGTTGCGTACCATGTCTCTTCTTGTTACTTCAACCACCTTCCTCAGATACCTCATTTCTGAGGTTTGGATCTGGCTTTTATGGGTTGTAGTCATTGCCCATGACTCGCATCCATATGTCAAGACTGGGACATAGGTGGAGCGGTATACAGCCATCTTCGTTTTCTTACCAACCTCTCTCTTGCTGAGGAATCTTTGATTTATGGCCTGAAAAAGTCTCCCAGCTGCTGCTTTTCGAGTGGCCAACTCTTCTTTGATGCCTCCCTTTCGGTCTATAATAGCTCCGAGGTATTTAAAGTGGTCGACCTGCTCCAGGACCTGTTCTCCCAGCTTAATCTGATGTCTTCTTTCTTCTCGTGATATCACCATGGATTTTGTTTCAGAGCTGCTTATGACCATCCCTCTCTTCTCCAGCTCTTCCTTCCAGACTTGCAGGTTGGATTGGAGATGTGCCCCTGGCAAAGGGGCGACCGACCCCAACCAGGCGCGTCCACGGGTGGCGGATAGTGGAACGACCTCCAGATATGGTGTGTCAGCTGCGAATTAAGTCAGCATAGCTGGATGAATAAGCAGTCGCGGACCAAACGGCGATGTCCTCCCAGCAGGACGGGGAGGGGTAACAGGTGGCACTGATACCCCCACTGAAATCCCCCATATGTCCTACGACGGGTGCATCAAGCGAGTAAGAGCCGCAATAAGCTCTAGCCACGGGGAAGGTAAACCTCGGTAAACAAACCAATCTGCTGCCTTGCAGCTACCACCGGGAGATGGAAAGGCTATGGGAGACAACCCTGAACAACAAACACAACCCGGCCTGCCGAAGACGGAGTGTGTTAGCTACGGCGCAGACACCGGGAAAAATTAGGACACACACGCTTTTGCGGTATGGAGTCATGCGACAATCTCGACTTACGTCATGGCGTCGCTACTATCAGCTACAACCGGGTTAGAGCGGAGCCGGGCCCCTAGCCTCGAAAGGGCCCACCCAAGCAACCGGTGCCTTTGCCAACCAAATTGTCGGGGGAAGGCAAAGTAGAGCAACTGACCAACCAACCCACTATCTTACAGTGGCTCAATGGAATGCAGAAGGAGTGAGG
The DNA here is from genome assembly GCA_024509875.1 of Oreohelix idahoensis. Lineage (NCBI taxonomy): Eukaryota > Metazoa > Mollusca > Gastropoda > Stylommatophora > Oreohelicidae > Oreohelix > Oreohelix idahoensis. Next base: position 317,025 of record JAMPIV010009610.1, read on the forward strand.
AACAAGAAACCGGAGTTACAAGAATTCGTCAGGGAAAATAACATTGATATAATCTGCATCCAAGAAACTCACCTAAAAGATACCCAACGATTCTTTGTACGTGGATACCAATCCTTCCGCCAAGACAGGGCAAAAAGAACTAAGGGAGGAATCCTCACACTGATTAAATCCTCAATCCCAGCAGTAGAGACACACAGATCTGGTGAGGACGAACTTGAATACATAACAGTCCAACTACTGCTGCCCAGTGGAGACTTAATGATCACAAACTGCTACAGCCCTCCAACCACAACTCTGGAGCTACACAAAGTGAAGCTTGCAGCATCGAGACACCTCATTATGGGTGACTTCAATAGCCACTCACCCAGCTGGGGCTATAACGCAACAGATCCAAGAGGAGAAGAGGTGGAAGATTGGATGGTAGAGAATAAACTAATTCTAATAAACCAACCAGAGGATAAGCCCACCTTCTATTCCAGAGTATGGAAAACAACGAGCACACCAGATCTTGCTATGGCTACAGATGACATACATCGACTCACCACCAGAACAGTAAATACTCAACTTGGGGGTAGCGACCATGTACCAGTCACATTACAGATATCTGAGATAAGAAGTGCAGGAGAAATCAATATGTCTGCTAGCTGGAATTTCAAAAAAGCAAACTGGGGATTTTTTAAAGAACAAGCTGACAATTTCTGTCAGAACATTGCCCACTCAAATAACATCAATAAAAACATCTCCATCATCAGTGAGGCAATCATCCAAGCAGCAAAGAAGTCAATTCCACGAGGTAAACGACGAGACTACAAACCATACTGGAGTGACAACCTGGGAAAAAACTCCATAGTGAATTAAATAAAGCACGGGAAACTATGGAGCAAAATCCCACATTAGAGAACACACAGAGGCACAACAGCATAAAACAAGCTTTCAATGAACAAAAGAAAGCTGAAATCCAAAGGAGCTGGCACCAGAAGACTAGCAGTCTCAACATGGAAAAGGACTCAAGCAAGCTATGGAATCTGACAAGAGTGCTAAATGAAGAAACAACAACCAGCTACTGTAAGACTGTCATCAAGGAAAATGAAAAATACCACACAGGAAAGATGGCAGCAAACATCCTGGCAGATTTCTACAAGGAAGAAAGCACCACATCACTTTCACATGCACGGATCCAAGAAGTACGTAAGGAAGTAAAAGAAAAACTGAAGCACCAAAACCCAGATATCTGCATGAAGTCACCCCTTACTATGAGAGAACTCAGTGCTGCCATAACAAAACTAAAGAACAGAAAAGCTCCAGGAAAAGATGGCATCACAAATGATATGATCAAGAACCTTGGACCTGTAGCCAGGCACAAGCTCCTCCTAATCTTCAATCAGTCATGGAGTACTGGAAAATTTCCAGATCAATGGCGAGAAGCAATCATTGTTCCCATCAGAAAGAAACAAAAGGAGAAAACAAGCAAGTCCAGCTACCGACCAGTTAGTCTACTGAGCTGTCTGGGTAAGGTAATGGAAAGAATGGTGAACTCAAGATTACTGAAACATCTGGAAAAAACCATCTGCTTGATAACACACAGTCAGCATTTAGGAAAAATCGCAGCACCGAAGACCAACTAGTATATCTAGCCCAGGAAGTAGAAAATGCCTTTCAGGAGAAAAAGAAAGTGCTGGCGGTTTTTGTAGACTTGACAAAAGCCTTTGATAAGGTATGGAAAGAAGGACCCCTCCTTAAGATGCTCAACAGCAAAATTGAAGGGAGAATGTTCAACTGGATACGGGACTTTCTTCGATACCGCACAGCAAGAGTAAAACTTGACGGGAAACTGAGTGTAACTGTCTTTTTCTCTTGTTGAGGTGATCGCTGGCCCAAGACAGTATACTTGTTGTTAGATGTGTAGTGCGAGCGTATGATGAATTGAGTGTGGGTGCGGATGAAGGCGCGAATGTGTTTAGGCTCGTATAGATGTAGACCCTGCAACCCGTACTCTCACATGCAGTAGTCAAGGATGCTTGGACACTGCAGGCATGTTTCAAGACATTTATTGACGAGAACACACATAGTATCAACAGGAACAGTCAGTGTAACAAGGTCATGCTGACCGGAAATCGATAGGTATACATTTGGCATTCAAAAAGGTAAACATCGGAATAGACGTGCATGGTCAATAGCCGAAAGCACAGGCCTCGTGCTGACGTCGGCTGTGTACTTCTGTTAAATAGGTTATCATCAACCCTGCAGTAATGCTTATTGTAGACATAAATCCCGCCAATCTGCGGTTCCCACAATATATCTTCGTCACTGAATTTCTGGACAATATAAAGACTAACAGTCTTGGATGGCTACCTCGAGCACAAATATATAAGTTCTGTAATATATAGGATCGGTGAGCTGCAGTTCACACTAGGTAATCCTTTTACATGTTCTGCCACCGAAAAGCGTAATAATGCATAAAGGTCGGTATTACCTGGAAAATGAATCCTCAGAACATAACAAGGAATTCTGTCGTCATCCCGACGCACAGAGATTCACTGGGGAAAACTGCCATAGCAGTTACTTCGAAGATTCTCCCCAAAAAACAATGGACTCTTGGTCCCTTCAGAAAAACAGGACCATCCCGGCTTGCCGGAAGTATATCTCTCTCCCGCTTAAAAAACCTTCCCATAGGCCTACGCCCGAACTGTCAACCTTTTGACCCTAAAGGTCAAAACACAATGAATGAATAAACAAGGGAAGACAACCCCTAATCAACCTGACATCGCAGGTAAAGACACAATTATACTTATGATAAAACATAGGCAAATAACTTGACAGATGACTCCGTCGAAAATGACAGCAACATTACTACCACCCCCCTGTAAAAAAAAAATGAATTTTTTTTTTAAATATGTCCATGAGCAAGATAGCACCAGTATCACTTCTGTGCTCATGCAAAAACTGAACCTAATATCAGGTACAATAGACGCATAAATAAGGCGTCTGAAGAGAATACAAATCATCTCTCAACATAGGAGAAAATATTTCCTTTAAGCCAAACAAACTAAGGATACCATTCAAGAAACCTAAGTTGCTGGCAATTGTCATGAAATATTCTAATCCACATATATAAATTATTAGGTAAATATAAAGCCTAATAAATACATATAATAAAGAAAAGAGCAATGGTAAAATGACAGTGCTGTCACAAGGAATGTACTCGAAATCCCCCTTGTTTTCTGCTTCGTCTGCAAATTGTAACGCTTTAACGTTGATAGTAAAAGCTTACTGTATTATACCCGCTTTCTTCAATGAAACGTGTGCTGTATTTCTTGGAAAAACATTAAGAGGCAGACTGCGTAATGACCTAAATTTTAAATTCCATTCATGTCTTTTTCTACATTACGTTACCAAAACGAACGAACAGATGGACAAAAGGATAGCGAGAGGGGAGGGCTGAAAATCAGGAACGCATGCAACACGCGACGCGCGATATACAAATGCTGGCATCACGCGTGTAAGTCTACAAGCACTAACTTTTTCAGACGGACAGTGATAAAATACACTACCCTTTCCCAGAGTTAGGTTTATAAATCATAACAGACTCTTATTAGAAAAGATAACAATAGATGGGTTTACGTTTGAACACATAACAGTACCCAGACAGCACATCTTCCAAACAGGAGGTAGAAGAAATTGCATATTTTGAACGCAACCACGTAGCTCCTTTAAATTAGTATTTTTGGGTTCCTTAGGGCTTGCTGACAAATAATATGTAAAACGTTAAGCAAATAGTCCAGGAATTAATAAATTATACCCAAAATAAAATATTGGGGGTGCCTGACAGCATAAAATCATTTCTGCTCATAAGATTTTTTTTTTAACGTGTTTGAAAAAAATTTACGTTACAGAAATAGCCTACCATGTAAACTCCAAATTGATTGGAGCGCAACAAATGAAAGCGTGTCCACGATTGGTCAGGCTATAAATACTATCTTGGTTGTTAGGGGAAACGGGGAAAGGTAACATTTTTTCAAACACTTGTCGAAACGGGGCTCATTGGTCAGACTCGCTGATATACACACTTGGGAGCGTTAGTTCGAAACCACTTGTTTAAAATAGCTTGATAAAGCATCAGTGCGTTGAAGCCAGCATATATTTGGCTCAATAAAAGCCTGGAACATAGGCAGATGGAAGTTTGCGCCAGTTTGTGCCAGAATTCATTGCTAATCAACGTATCTGTGTTATTCGTATGAATTGTGGGACAGTGGTCTTGATGGTACTGAGCAGCATCTGGTCAGAGATTTGCTGAATCCAGTGTCGGACAGCATACTCCTTGGTCTTTTTAGCTATCAGTGAGGTGTCTCCTGAGCCCAGAGGAGAATTCGAGCAGAGGAGTCCTCTCCTGCCGCCATCACTCAAGATAAGCAGAGTTGGCCAGCTGAGCTCAACATTATGCCCCCTCATCTTGAAATAACTTTATAAAAATACTATTCAGAGGGGAATTTACTTATCTTAAAATCAGGAACTGTGAACATCTCCAATACTAGTCCCTAAAGACAAACTATTGAAGTCATGATGACAAATACCAACAGAGCTTGAACAAAACAAAACCAGTATTACCTCATTTTACTACTACAAAACTGACACACATAGAACATTTGTAATAATATATGTCACTACAATATTCATATTAAATACATTCTGTACATAACTTGTAATTTAAATTGATTGTGATTCCTGGTTCCCTTGTAGTTGAATCAGGACACATATTCATTCATGCTAGTAATGAATACATATTGTTATTTGAACCGTTACGAGTGACTTCTTTAAGCTATTCTCATAGAGTGTTATATGTATGTGAGTGTCACAGTGTTGTTAAGAGTAGTGGATTAAATTAAATTGTTTATCTGTCTGTTGTTGTGACTTACACTTCACCATACTCATACCCTAGACACATAACGTAGCATCACACTATTCCAGAATAATTCTGACTGAGATAAGAGATATGTGGTAGCAAGTAAGGTTATCTATAATACACTACTTTTAATAGATATAGATACCTTCACAGCTGATCTCAGTCAGTACACTAAGTCCCCTATAAATATTTATAACATCCCACTTCACCACATATATTGGGGTCTCGCTCTTGGGATTTTGAATCTTTAACTATTAAAAATATTGGGGGTAATTCACTTCAGGGAATATAAGAATTAAAAGGTATCCTTGGGTGGAATTAAATAAGGTTGAGCTCACGGTGCCTGTGTTGTCCATTAGATATATAGTTAGAAATTGAATTGTTGGGTAGGCATTATAAAAATTTACCTGATAGACAATGGCGGACCTGGCCAAATTTCGATCTGCTGCGGTTCAGACTGCAAAAGAGTTAGGATTAGATGGGCAAGTTATGGTTGCCTATGTCACAACGGAATGTGACAAATTTATTGAACGCGAAGAAAGAAGATTAGAAAAAGAGGCCGAAAGAAAGTTGGAGGCTGAGACTAAGAGGTTGCAAGCTGAGGCTGAGACTAAGAGGTTGCAGATTGAGGCTGACAAAGAGGCTAAGAAATTGGAAGCAGAAAGAGAAGACAAAAGATTAGCTGCAGAAAGAGAAGAGAAGAAATTAGCTGCAGAAGAGAGGAAATTAGCTGCAGAGAGGGAAGCAGAAAAGGAGGAGAAAAGATTACAAAGGGAACATGAGTTACGACTAAGGGAGTTTGAGTTTCAAGGCCATGTTCCTGAAAATGGTGCCAGTCCCTTTGCCTCTGATGCTACGGTTACTCAGGGAGCCTCGACCTCAGCTATGAACTTTCATTTAGATCATTTTGTTGAGAAAGACGATGATATAGAGAGCTACCTAAATAGGTACGAACTATTAGCTACCACGTATGGGTTGGAGAGAGAAAGGTGGAGCTTAAAGTTATCTCAGGGACTTCGTGGGGCAGCTTATGAAGTTTTTGCAAAAATGAGCAGAGGTGATCAGGAAAATTATGACATGCTAAAGCAGGCTCTTTTGTTAAGGTATGAAAAGAATGCAGAGTTTTACAGGAAAAAATTTAGGAATGCTAAACTACTGTCAGGTGAAACCTATCACCAGTTCTCTGCACGAATCGAGACATACTTGGAGAAATGGACTTCTCTGGGGAAAACCCAAGATCTTAAGGAAATGGTCCTTATAGAGCAACTAAGAGAGTCCATGGCTCCAGACCTGAGAAAGTTTCTCATGGAACAAGGTGCAGAGAGGCTGGATGAGTTGCTAAATGTTGCTGAAAGGTATCAAGCAGCTCAAGCAGAGGTAACAGGTAATAAAAAGAAACAGGTGGACAACTTTAGGGCACCACAGAACTTTAATAAATTTGATCCTAAGGATCAAAATAAAGGTAAGCACCAATTTGATAGGCCACGGTATGACAATAAAAATAAATTCCCACAATTCGATGAAAGGAAATATGATGAAAGAAAATCTTTCAACCAAGGAAAAAGGTGGTGTAAAAATTGTAAGATGAACAATCATGACACTGACCATTGTAGAAGGAAACCTCCTCATTTTGCTGCTATGACATCGGGGAAAAAGGAAAAGAAGGGCAAACCTGAAGAATTACAGGAACCATACCACCCCCCAGTGTGTGAAGATGTCATTTGTAATGGTGTCACTATAAGATGTTTATATGATACCGGTTTAGATTACGATTCCGTTGTGAGTTCTCACCTGGTGCAGGCCGATCAATACACCACAGAAACAGTGGAGATTCAAACTGCAACCAAGGATGTAGCTACCATGACACTTCCCGTCGCCCGAATAAAAGTGAAAACGCGATATGTGGAAGGAATCATAAAAGCAGCAGTGATAAATGAGCCAATCTACCCTCTAATATTGGGGTGTAGATATGTCTTCTTGGGGAATCCAAAGAGACCTGTGATATTGGCAACAGTGCAGACCAGATCACAGACAAAGAAGGAGGAGGATAATCCCATAAATACTCACCCAGATGAGATGAGGAAGGCACAGGCTGAGGACAAAACACTCAAGCCATGTTTCAAGAAGTTGCCCAAATCTCATACACCTCCAGGCAAGGGAGAGTTTTATATGAAGAACAAATTGATATATAGGAAGGCTGGATCTGAATCCAATGGTCACGGACAGCTGGTCCTTCCCACTTCATATAGGACTAAAGTGTTGGAACTAGGGCATGCGATTCCCTTCAGTGGTCATATGGGAATCAGCGCAACAGGACAGCGAATAGCTTGTCACTATTTCTGGCCAGGAATAACTGAAGATATCAAACGATATGTAAAATCCTGTCCAGAGTGCCAACGAGTAGCACCTAAACATTGGACTGCACCAGCAACTCTGGGGGAAATGCCCATAGTGGGAACACCCTTTGAGAGAGTTGCAGTGGATCTTGTGGGACCTCTCACCCGAACCAAGAGGAGGAACAGCTACATTCTGACTCTGGTGGACACTTGTTCTATGTGGGGAGAGGCAGTAGCCCTGTCATCGATTGATTCAAAACATGTGGCAGAGGCATTGCTCACAATTTTCACAAGGTTAGGCTTTCCCAATCAAATCTTGACTGATAATGGCTCTCAGTTCAAGGGGAAACTAACTGAAGAAGTTTTCAGGATCTTCCAGGCCAAACACTTCCATTGTAGTGTGTATCATCCCCAAGGGAACGGCCAAGTGGAAAGATTTAACGGCACATTAATGTCGATCCTGAGAAAGTTGGCACACGAAAAACCAGATACATGGGACCAGTACCTGCACGCCGCCCTCTTTGCTTATCGGGAGGTACCCCATAGTTCAACCGGTATGGCCCCGGCAACATTATTGTTTGGAAGGCCAATAAAAGGTCCACTTGAAGCTTTGTTAAGAACGTGGACTGATGAAAAGGCAGAGGAAAACATTACATCTTCATACCAATATGTGAATGAGCTGACCACTCGGTTGAAAACTGGCTGGAAACTTGCCAATGAAAATTTGAAACAAGCCAGGAAGAAACATGCTGCCTATTATAACAGGAAGGCGAAAGACAGAAATTTGGCTGTGGGAGAGAAGGTACTGCTTCTTTTGCCCGGGAGTCAAAATAAGTTACAAATTGGATGGCAGGGTCCATATACAGTTCTAGAGAAGGTGTCTAGAACAAATTATAAGATAGATAAGAAGGGGAAAGAAAAAATCTATCATGTGAATCTCCTGAAGAAATATTTGGAAAGAGAACATCAGGAAGAGACACACTTGTTGACCTTGTCCATCGCCATGGAGATGAAAAAGGAACCACTTTCATCATTTGAATATCCATTACACCCCTGTGAGACAGCAGCACAGGTGAAAATCAGTACACATTTAACGAAAACTCAGAAAGAGAGAGTGCAACAGGTTCTAAATAATCATGCAGAGGTGTTAACAGACCGACCAGGGCATACAAACCTATTGGAATATGATATGAAACTCATAGACTCCACACCTGTCTGTATGAAACCATATTCGATTCCGTTTGCTAAGGAAAAAGCTTTGAAGGAAGAGATAGACTATCTATTGAAGGAAGGAATTATTTCGCACAGTGAGTCTTCGTATAGTTCCGGTGTTGTACTCTTAAGGAAGCCCTCTGGAGAACATAGACTCTGTATAGATTACAGGAGACTGAATGCTATTACAGAAGGACAGGTGGATCCATTGCCGGATACAAATCAGCTGTTTGCCAGACTAAATAAAGCTAAATATTTCTCAAAAGTGGATCTGAGTAAAGGATACTATCAGATTCCAGTAAAGCCTGAGGTTAGACCATACCTAGCTTTTAGTACCTCAGAAGGACACTATGAGTTTAATAGATTGCCATTTGGATTGAAGAATGCGCCTAGTGTCTTCTCTAGAATGATGAGAAAATTATTGGATCCTCTGAATAATCCCTGTATAACAAATTTTATGGATGATATCCTTATAGCAACAGAAACATTTGAGGAACACATTGACTCTCTGAACATGCTGTTTGATCGACTTAGGGAGGCAAATTTAACAGCCCGACCAACCAAATGTTGCGTTGGATGTAAAGAATTGGAATTTTTGGGACACACAGTTTATCAGGGAAACATGACCCCTGACCCAAAGAATTTAGAGAAACTACAGAAAGCCCCGAGACCACAAACCAAGAAGGACGTGAGATCCTTTGTCTCATTATGTGGTTTCTACCAGAAGTATATCCAGAACTTTAATTCCATATGTGCACCGTTTACTGAATTGACACGTAAAGGACTTCCAGATCGCATTACATGGACACCACAATGTGAAATGACTTACCAAGAATTGAAGGAAAAGCTCACAAGTAAACCCATTTTGAAATTACCTGACTTAAGTCAAGAATTCATAGTAAGGACGGATGCAAGTAATATTGGGCTAGGTGCAACTTTACTACAGAAATCAGATGCATTGGATGGGGAATTAAGCCCAGTGGCATATGCTAGCAGAAAGTTGAATAAAGCTGAAATCAACTACTCAACTAGCGAAAAAGAATGTCTTGCAGTAATATGGGCAATAAAGAAATTCAATATTTATCTATATGGGAAGGCATTTAAGTTGCAAACTGACCACAAACCTTTATCGTTTTTAGCACAGGCTAAGCATGAGAACTCTAGGTTACTCCGATGGTCTTTGCTTCTGGCTCCATATAATTTTAGCATTGAATATATATCTGGAAAAACCAATCTGGGAGCGGATTTTTTAAGCCGCCATCCGTGTGATGAGAATCACCGTAAACCCCAGAAATAATAATAAATTTCTCTATGTGTATATAGAATAAAGGACTGACATATAATGTCTGTTTTAAGAGGGGAGGTGTCATGAAATATTCTAATCCACATATATAAATTATTAGGTAAATATAAAGCCTAACAAATAAAATTAATAAAGAAAAGAGCAATGGTAAAATGACAGTGCTGTCACAAGGAATGTACTCGAAATCCCCCTTGTTTTCTGCTTCGTCTGCAAATTGTAACGCTTTAACGTTGATAGTAAAAGCTTACTGTATTATACCCGCTTTCTTCAATGAAACGTGTGCTGTATTTCTTGGAAAAACATTAAGAGGCAGACTGCGTAATGACCTAAATTTTAAATTCCATTCATGTCTTTTTCTACATTACGTTACCAAAACGAACGAACAGATGGACAAAAGGATAGCGAGAGGGGAGGGCTGAAAATCAGGAACGCATGCAACACGCGACGCGCGATATACAAATGCTGGCATCACGCGTGTAAGTCTACAAGCACTAACTTTTTCAGACGGACAGTGATAAAATACACTACCCTTTCCCAGAGTTAGGTTTATAAATCATAACAGACTCTTATTAGAAAAGATAACAATAGATGGGTTTACGTTTGAACACATAACAGTACCCAGACAGCACATCTTCCAAACAGGAGGTAGAAGAAATTGCATATTTTGAACGCAACCACGTAGCTCCTTTAAATTAGTATTTTTGGGTTCCTTAGGGCTTGCTGACAAATAATATGTAAAACGTTAAGCAAATAGTCCAGGAATTAATAAATTATACCCAAAATAAAATATTGGGGGTGCCTGACAGCATAAAATCATTTCTGCTCATAAGATTTTTTTTTTAACGTGTTTGAAAAAAATTTACGTTACAGAAATAGCCTACCATGTAAACTCCAAATTGATTGGAGCGCAACAAATGAAAGCCTAACCACGATTGGTCAGGCTATAAATACTATCTTGGTTGTTAGGGGAAACGGGGAAAGGTAACATTTTTTCAAACACTTGTCGAAACGGGGCTCATTGGTCAGACTCGCTGATATACACACTTGGGAGCGTTAGTTCGAAACCACTTGTTTAAAATAGCTTGATAAAGCATCAGTGCGTTGAAGCCAGCATATATTTGGCTCAATAAAAGCCTGGAACATAGGCAGATGGAAGTTTGCGCCAGTTTGTGCCAGAATTCATTGCTAATCAACGTATCTGTGTTATTCGTATGAATTGTGGGACAGTGGTCTTGATGGTACTGAGCAGCATCTGGTCAGAGATTTGCTGAATCCAGTGTCGGACAGCATACTCCTTGGTCTTTTTAGCTATCAGTGAGGTGTCTCCTGAGCCCAGAGGAGAATTCGAGCAGAGGAGTCCTCTCCTGCCGCCATCACTCAAGATAAGCAGAGTTGGCCAGCTGAGCTCAACATTATGCCCCCTCATCTTGAAATAACTTTATAAAAATACTATTCAGAGGGGAATTTACTTATCTTAAAATCAGGAACTGTGAACATCTCCAATACTAGTCCCTAAAGACAAACTATTGAAGTCATGATGACAAATACCAACAGAGCTTGAACAAAACAAAACCAGTATTACCTCATTTTACTACTACAAAACTGACACACATAGAACATTTGTAATAATATATGTCACTACAATATTCATATTAAATACATTCTGTACATAACTTGTAATTTAAATTGATTGTGATTCCTGGTTCCCTTGTAGTTGAATCAGGACACATATTCATTCATGCTAGTAATGAATACATATTGTTATTTGAACCGTTACGAGTGACTTCTTTAAGCTATTCTCATAGAGTGTTATATGTATGTGAGTGTCACAGTGTTGTTAAGAGTAGTGGATTAAATTAAATTGTTTATCTGTCTGTTGTTGTGACTTACACTTCACCATACTCATACCCTAGACACATAACGTAGCATCACACTATTCCAGAATAATTCTGACTGAGATAAGAGATATGTGGTAGCAAGTAAGGTTATCTATAATACACTACTTTTAATAGATATAGATACCTTCACAGCTGATCTCAGTCAGTACACTAAGTCCCCTATAAATATTTATAACATCCCACTTCACCACAGCAATACCAATCATATATCAAACATTACTAAATAATATAATCATAGCAATATACAAATGTCAATGCTATTTTAGCAACATATCACTGATGGATGGACAAAATGAAATTTGTTAAATTATCTAAACATCATCCAAATACATTTGTATTACAACATATTATGATATTAAGGACAGACCTAAGTCTGAAAGTGTATCAGGAAAAACTAGGACACAAGATTTAACTGGAATCATGTGGGCATCTAGACAATATGTCCGCCATCACATTATCCGAACCACGGATAGCTCGCACCGTGAAATGGAAAGGCTGAAGAGCAATAGCATAACGAGTAGATCTCGAGCTCTTCAAATCCTTACTTTGCATAGCCGTAAGAGCTTTTTGGTCGGTTTCCATAAAGAAATGCGCGCCCAGAAGGAACCTTTGTAGCTTAAGAATGGACCAAACCATAGCCAACAATTCACGGTCCAAAACCGAGTAATTCCTTTCTGCCGCATTTAGCTTCCTAGAAATATACATTACAGGATGCAGAGTTCCTGAATATTCCTGCATTAGTGCCGCTCCAATCCCAGTGGAAGAGGCATCACTACGAAGGACAAAAGTCTTATCAATCGTTGGTAGTCTTAAGATAGGATGAGATGAGAACAAATTCTTAATCTGATCCAATGAAGTTTGGCATTCTTGGGACCAACGCACCATATTAGGAGAACCTTTTTTCAATAACGTTGAAAGTGGTGCCATAATGGAGGACAGATTCTCAATGAATCTTCCATAGAATTGTATCAATCCCAAGAGACTACGCACTTGCTTTTTCGTCTTCGGAACCGAGATATTTAATATCTTTGAAATGTTTTGGTCCTCTGTCTTCAACAGACCATGACCAACTCGATGACCTAGGAAGGAAATTTCACTAAACCCAACAAAAGCTTTAGAGGGTTTAGCAGTCAAACTATGCTCACGTAGAGTAGATAGCAATTCCTTTAGACCCAAATAGTGTTCTTCCCAAGTATCGCTGAAAAGACTGATGTCGTCTAAATATGCAATGACATCTGCACGATCTGATAGAATTCGTCGCATCATGCGCACGAAAGTCGCTGGGGCGTTCATAAGCCCGAAAGGCATAAAATTCCATTGAAACAGACCCCTAGGTGTCGAAAAAGCAGTGAGAGGTTTGGCGTGTTCCGTCAGTGGGACTTGCCAATAACCTTTTGACAAGTCTAGTTTAGTAAAGAATTTAGCTTTAGAAAGTCTAATAAGTAGATCATCTAATAACGGCATAGGTTCAGCATCGAACTTCGTAACTTGATTTAATTTGCGATAGTCAACGCAAAGACGTATGTTATTGTCTTTCTTTCGAACAATAACTATCGACGAAGAATAAGCTGAAGTGGATGGTTCAATTATTTGTAGTTGAATCATTTCATCCAATTCTTTCTCGACTTGTGCTTGAAAATGAATAGGTATTGGGTATGGTCTTACTCTGATCGGATTACGATCAGTAAGTATGATGTCATGTTCTATGACATCTGTGTGTCCAGGAATGTCGGTAAGGACATCCTGATATGATTGTAACGTAGAGGATACTTGACGCTGTTCCTCAAAAGACAAGTTGGAAGAGACTGTAACGTCTCTCCACGATTCCGTTGAAGTAAGTGGAATCGCAGGAAGAGGTAAGTTCACGTCAGAAAAAATAGTTTCCTCATCCTGTATAACGGACAGGGATGAGATGTGACCATGTTGGACTGGAGAGTCGTCCGTCGCCTGGAAAATAGGCTGCAAATAGTCTGGACGTTCAATAAACTCTGTTAGCATATTTATATGGAAGGTTTTATGCCTTCCATCCACATCGACAATATAGTCGACATCGGAAATTTTTGAGACTATAGTGTATGGACCTTTCCATGAAATGAGAAGTCTATTCTCTCTTGAGGGCAGTAAGACATATGCTTTGTCTCCAGGACAAAGTTGACATAGGCGTCTTTTCCTATTAGCAAATCGCCTAGCTTTTTCTTTTGCAAATTCGGAAGATGAAGTTGCTAACCTGCACGATTCGATAATCTTTTCTCTAAGAGCTATGACATATTCATATGACGATTGTGTATCATCGTCAATATTATCGGAAGTTATCAAATCGTGTAACAAGGACATCGGACCACGCGGTTGCGCGCCAAAGACAAGTTCGAAAGGAGAAAACCCTGTATGCTCGTTGGGAACCTCTCTATAGGCAAAGAGGACTGCAGGTAAAACCCTGTCCCAATCTTCAGGATGATCCTCCGTTATCTTGCCAAGTAAGTTCTTTAGTGTCCTGTTAAGACGTTCTACCAATCCATTGGACATTGGATGATAAATACTACTGAGAGACCTTTTAATGTCTAGCTTAGCCATTACCTGAGACATAACGTCCGAAATTAACTGAGTGCCGTGATCCGACAGTATTTCTCCGGGGAATCCCAGACGAGAAAATACGAGCCAAAGAGCATCAGCGATATCGACAGTTGATATGCTCTTCAGAGGAATAGCCTCTGGCCAACGCGTGCACATGTCCACGCAAGTGAGGATAAATTGGTGTCCTCTGGCTGACTTAATTTTGAACGGACCAATGATGTCTATAGCCATTTTCTGAAACGGCCGAATCGGAATATCTGCAGCCTGAATAGGAGCAGCATGTCTCGGACCTCTAGACTTGACCTCTTGACAAATTTTGCAAGATCGGCAATAAATTCGGATGTCTTTATTCACGAATGGCCAAAAGAAGGACGCAAGGACTCTAGTTTTAGTTCTGGAAAAACCCATGTGTCCAGCACACTGAGAATCGTGTGCATGCCGAAGAATTAAGGCTCTCATACACTTGGGCCCAAGAATTTGCGAGTGCATAGACTTGTCCGAGTGTTGTACCATTCGTACCAATATACCATTCTTCATAGTGATATACGATTTGTGATTCGTATTTTGATTGGGATCCCCTTTCTTTGCAAGAAGGAAGAATTTCTTCAAAGAAGGATCCTCTTCTTGACGTTTAACAAACGAGTCATGGGAAATCACCAAGTGCTCGTCTTGGCTATCAACTTCATTACTATTATCAGATGAAGTTGGGGGATTAAGAGCTTGAGCTCTTGTCACCACTGCATTGACCGTTTGAATGTTTCTTTCTTCCCAACTAGAAATTTGTTGCGGGGTGCATTCTTTAACCCCATGAATACGACCGATTATAAGATCCGCAATAGGATTAGGAAGAAGACATGCATGGACCTCTCCTGTGAAGAAAGGAGTGTCAATCCTAATAATAGCAGTAGGATAGCTTTCCATAGTACCACCAAATGTAACACATTTGATTGTTTTTCCAGTGGCACAGCAAGGATCTATCAGAGACTCCCTAACCCCGACGGTAGTACATCCCGAATCGAAAAGTACTGAGACTAGCCTATCATTTATTAGACCTTTATGTAAGATGAGAGATCCTCTCCCATCATGCGCAACTGTAGCAGGTAGAGCAGGAAGAGGGTGACCACAACTTAGCGTAGATACAGTCGATGAGTCAAACAATGTTAAGCATTGGGGGCATTCAGTTGCTCTCCCAAAATCGAAAGCACAACCAGTGATAGCCCTAGAGTTACCACTATCATTTACTGTATTACAGGCTCCATCAAACTCTTGTTGTGCAGAGTTTGCCTGTTGGAAAGGTCTTTTCTTGTTAAATCTAGGTCTGCCTCGATTATCGTTTCCCCTGTAATTATTTCGACTATCATTTCCCCTGTAATTGTTATCATATTGCCTATTGTAATCATCATTCCGGTTTGAATCCCGGTTTCTAAATTCACCATCGTCATAATCTTGACGTCGAGAATGATTACCTCGAAAATTTGAATAGTTATTATTTGGATAGCCTTTGCGAAAGTGTCTCAAATTATTACCACTAAAATTACGAGAACTACCATCTTGTCTCCAATTCATAGACGAAGAACCATCATGTGTTGGATTACTCCGCTTCTGAGTGTAATTTTGATTACTTCCCCTATTCCAATTTTGTTGAGCACCCTGAAATTTTTTTTTTGAAATTAGGGCCATATGGTGTTGCCGAAGCAGCTGGCAACCCTTCTTTCACTTTAGAATTGCTAACTGTAGCATGGGGATGTGCTGTGGCATACTGACAACAGTATTCCTCCATATCTTTTAAGTTTTGGGCTTACGCTCATGAAGGAATGCAAGAAAAGAATCATTAACAGATGACAAAACCTTATCTCGCAATAATAAGTCCATTAGACCTTCATATGTTTTCTCAATCTGAGACAACTCAACCCATCGTGTAAATGTACGACGTATCTTTGTAACAAAATCAGAGAAATCTACTCCATTTTCTGGCAACATTGTCCTAAAACGAAGACGATAATCTTCTTCTTTTAGTTGGTATTTTTTTAGCAATGCTGCCCTGACAACATCATAATTAGTCCTCTCATGTTCGACTATTGTCATAATAGTAGTCACTGTGTCACCTGTAAAAAATGGCATCAGTTGTTCAACATATTTTTCCTTTTTTATGTTATGCGTATCGCACAAAAATTGGAATCTATCTAGATAATCTGCTACGTCATCCTTTAAAGGATTGAAATGAGGCAATTTAATCCTACTAACAAACTCCTTTGTCGTACTCGAAGTTGTTTGCTGAGCACCCGTACTCGCCAATTTCAATTTCTCTAACTCCAAAGTTGCGAGTTTTTCATCAAGTTCCATCTTCTGTTTTCTTTCCTCATGTTCCATTTTTCTAATTTCAGCCTCAGCTTGAGCTTTCCTCTCCTCTGCAGCAGCTTGAGCTTTCCTCTCCTCTGCAGCAGCTTGAGCTTTCCTCTCCTATGCAGCAGCTTGAGCTTTCCTCTCCTCTGCAGCAGCTTGAGCTTTCCTCTCCTCTGCAGCAGCTTCTTTGTCTAATCTCTTTTGTTCAGCTTCCTTGTCTAATCTCTTTTGTTCAGCTTCAAATCTCCTTTCCTCCACCTGCATCTGCAATTTCTTTTGTTCAGCAGCAACATCAGCTTCTCTGTCTAGTCTTTTTTGTTCAGCAGCTGCTTCTCTTTCTAATCTTTTCTCTTCAGCCAGAGCTTTTTTTTTTCTTCTGCAGCAGCTCTTCTCTCTTCAGCAGCTAATGCTTTGTCATACTGAGCAACAGCCCATTGTTCTAACTGTTGACCAGTCTTATCTAGGGCTCTCCCTTGTGTAATAAAGTACTCTAATGTAGACATCTTGTCTACTGAGATCAGTAACTTGTAGAAGTAAATATATTAAATTATCCCACTTTAATGGGAGACAAGTCTGAAATGCTAGACTTGTATACTCACTTCACTTTATTTCACTCTCTTAGTCTTAGACAAAGACTTTGTATGGTCCTCTTGTTTATAATGTAACCCAAAAAATCACTTGAGTACCTGTGGAAAAAAAAATCCCTTATATCCCACTCACTATGGGCACAAGTCTTTTTTATAAAGAACTTGAATATGTATTTCACCTTGTCTCAATCTTTGTAGATAACAAGTCTTTTATCAAAGAACTTGTATAAATATCTTATATAATAATATTTTATTAACAAACTCTATATGAAGAGTCTACCTTATCAATAATACCAATACATGACCAAGTATATGTATGTAGACTGTGCATGACAGTAATGTAGTACAAACAAAAAAAATATAAAGACAAAGATACAAAACAATACAAATGGCAACACTGTTTTAACCAAAAATGTGTAGAGAAATACACAAAAGAAAGGAGAGACCTACAGAATACAAACAAAACAAATCGAAAATCAAAACTGAAAACCAGACAAAATATTACAAAAACAACGTTAAGTACAGTTACATCACAGCTAACATCAATAGCGACCAATTGTCACTAGCAAATTTTCAAATTAAGAAAATTTGCACCTACAGAACGCTTACAGTAAGCCTCGATTAAGTGGCATATTTACTGTAAGACCCACCAACCGAAAACCCGCTGAAAAATACACAAAAACAGTAGAAGTAACATAAACATATAGCAATCAATTTCAATGTGTTGCAGAACAAGTTCAGTCACAGCTGAAACTAAAATAAATTTCTTGCTCCTTGCGAACACAGAAACAAAATGTCAAACGCGCACTGAACGTCAAATCCACTGTAGCATAAAGTGGTATTCACGAACCAAAGTTACTATGACCTTCTCGAGTTAGGACTTGCACATTGAATGTTTACAATTTCCACGTACTGTTTACAAACACTTGACCTCGAACAATGTAGCTTGAATGCTCGGACATAGAAAAGTCTGTTGTTGACTGAAACGTGTAACAACCAGCAGTACTGTTCACAATAGGAACCCGCCTTCTATGCAGTTATGGTCCACGTAGCAAACGCCTAGATGTCAACTTCAGTACTTGTCTTGTTGTGGTTTATGTAGCATTATAATATAAATGCCCGCACTGTTTATCTAGGTCAACCGTTGATGACCTATTTCTGTCCTGTTGTAGCCAAAACTTGCAAGTGTAGAATTAGCGCTGTGTGTTACGGTTGTCCCGTGTGTAGCTTAGACCCACAGATCAGAAGTGTAATGTGTACTTGTCCTTCTTGTAAATTTCTGGACAAAACTGGAGACATCATATATGTAACAGCCAACCAGGAATGTAAATTTCTGGATCCATTAATGTCAACAATAATGTCAAATGCTCGCTCTGTTCTTTTTAAACCCACAGATCTGGTCCATCAGAAATGTAAGTTTCTAGGCCACATTGGCGACAAGAAATGTATCTTAAGAGCCCACGTAACTGGTCCACCAGAAATGTAACTGTCTTTTTCTCTTGTTGAGGTGATCGCTGGCCCAAGACAGTATACTTGTTGTTAGATGTGTAGTGCGAGCGTATGATGAATTGAGTGTGGGTGCGGATGAAGGCGCGAATGTGTTTAGGCTCGTATAGATGTAGACCCTGCAACCCGTACTCTCACATGCAGTAGTCAAGGATGCTTGGACACTGCAGGCATGTTTCAAGACATTTATTGACGAGAACACACATAGTATCAACAGGAACAGTCAGTGTAACAAGGTCATGCTGACCGGAAATCGATAGGTATACATTTGGCATTCAAAAAGGTAAACATCGGAATAGACGTGCATGGTCAATAGCAAAGTTCTTCAATAATGACAGTTCGTAGCGTCGCCCTTGGCATCTCTGACTAAACGCGTCAGATGCCTTAGTCACTTTGACACATAGGTGCAACTTGGCATTCCCCGCCAATTGCACATTAACAGGCTGTAGTATAATAGCCGAAAGCACAGGCCTCGTGCTGACGTCGGCTGTGTACTTCTGTTAAATAGGTTATCATCAACCCTGCAGTAATGCTTATTGTAGACATAAATCCCGCCAATCTGCGGTTCCCACAATATATCTTCGTCACTGAATTTCTGGACAATATAAAGACTAACAGTCTTGGATGGCTACCTCGAGCACAAATATATAAGTTCTGTAATATATAGGATCGGTGAGCTGCAGTTCACACTAGGTAATCTGTTGCGTGATAAATTCTCGCAACATCGTTTTGTTTCAATGTCTGTTTTATAACGCAAGGGCAACAACTGCTTGGAATTTATAGTCACTTTTCTCGGTAAGCATTTGTCTTCTCGCGTTGGTATCGAATGCAGTTAAGTTTGAGCTGTGGTCATTTTTGCGCTGGACTGCGCATGACTTGTCTTGTTGTTTGGTCGATCGGTTTCCGCCCACCACTAGTGGAGTGAGCGATTTGGAATGGCGAAAGAGATGCCTCGTTGAAGAGGGGATCTCCGCTATTTTTTGTTCTGTCAGGGATGTGTAGTCCTCTTAATGGATATTTCGTTTATTCGAGATAATACCTCTAGTGTTTTCCCACATGTCGGGAGGCGTGATATTTCTGTGTATTTCATGAAAGCAAGGTAAATTGACTCTTTCATTAACTCTATTGATTTTGGGTCGTGAGCGATTTCGATTCATAGCCTGTCTGCGAAAGTCGTCGTCACGAGATGTTTTTTCCCAGCTCACATGTCGCTGCATTGTACTGCATCGGTTGATGCAGGTACCAAGGACCATTACTTGCTACTTTGTTAAATGAATTAGGTTTGGAAAACCTTTATTATCTAGAGGATATTTTTGTGGACATTATTTATACTTCGGCAGACGTGTCTGTCTTGCTGAAGTCAAACTAAGGAGAGTGAACTGATCTCATACATCTGGTTATCTCCTGGCTGTTATAGAAAAGGATGGAGTTTTCCACCTGACTACATTTACAGCACTATGAAATATAACATGCATCTGACTCATCATTGTAATGCTGTCTACCGTCTATTGCTGTATTGAATGTTGCTGTGATAATGACTGTTTGATGTGCCTACACATTTGCGTAACCATTTTGTCACTGTGGCGTCCACAATAAATAATGAAGAAAAACGTCAACGGCTGTTTCAAGACTCATTGACTTTATACGTCGTGAGTTTACTGACGTCCTATGTGGATTGCCCTGTTATTGTTGTATGAACATTGTTTTGACTGAACACATCTACACACTACACAAAACCAGACATGCGGATACCATCCATCATCATATGGCATCACGCATCATTTGGTGGCCATAAGCTGGTTTGATTCTGGTACTAGCAAACACGGGGTCCCTTACCCACTTCATTTTCAACAAGAATTCATCAGCATCCTTCAAGAAATTAACATTCTTCAATACAGTCAACATCTTCAAAATTTTCAAAGTACTCGGCGTTGCCCGGTAAAAGTCAAAATTTCAATTTTTTGACGGAAACAAGAATTTGACAGTACCCGGCGTTGTTACATGTTGCCGGATAACTCGGACTGCTGTTATCTTTTACGCAAGTCAAGCAAGTTGCTGCTGTCAAGGTTCCAGTGCTGTCGTTTTTGTGAAGGTCAAGTGCCGGTTGAAACGGGTTGTTTTCTGAAGAAGGCCAAGTACCGATTTCCATCAACTTACTTTTGGATTAGAAGGTCAAGTGCCGAAACAACTCAACACACAGTACTTCAGAAGCTCTTGTACCATCGTGTTAGCAGTGGAAGCAGTTCAGATGTGCCATCATCGTTGGAGCTTCGCTCTTTAGGACGTTGATTGACATCCGTTTTTCTGCTGTTCGACGATTGGAAGCCTATAAGTTAAGTGGCCTGTTTGTATGTAAACTGTGCCCTTATACTTCTGCTGAGTCTTCTGTGTATCATCTCATTCTATATGTTATATGTTTATATGTTATTTGTATATTTATATGTTTATATTTCAGCGGGTTCTCGGTTGGGTGGTGTCTCCGTTAGATTATGCCACGTCATAGAGGTCGTCTATTGTGAGCGTTTTCTGTAGGGTTTGCAAATTTCCGATACTGGAATTTGCTAAGCGACTTCTGTTGCTATTTATGTTAGCTGTGATGACATGTTTTAATATTGTTTTCGTTATTATTTCGCATTCTTTAGTTTTGTTTTGATTTGTTTGTATTTGTTAGCCTACTCTTGTCTATAATTTAGTTTCATACAACATTTTTGTTTATACACTGTGGTGTCATGTATTTTGTTTAATTATAGCGCAGATATCGTCACATTTTTTGTGATATTTCATTAATTTCTGCTTTATTTTTAGTTGATTTCTGCGAAAGTTTTTGTATTGTTGCTGATCTTTGTTATTGTTTACATTGTTATTGTTTACATTGTTTGTATTGTTTACATTTTCAATGTTTACATTCTGCATGTGTTTACATAGTCATTGTTTACAGTTATAGTAATTAGTTAATGGGCTATGCTAATGCACTGTTACTACTACACTGATGATAAATGAATGATGAATAGTGTCGTGCACTATTGAATGAGAAGTGCACTTATGATCAAGAATTGAGTGCTGATATTTCATATACAAGTTCTTTGATTGGAGACTTGTTTCCCACAGAGACTGGGATAATATAAGGTGATGTGAATATACAAGTGTTTAATTAAGACTTGTTACACTTAGGTTTGAAATAAATTAGTTAATTATTTCAGGTTTTGGACTCATATGTTAGACAACATGTCTACATTTGAGCACTTTATTGAGCAGGGTAAATTGCTTGGCAAGACTGGTGATAAGTTAGAAGAATTTGCAACTGCTCGATATGATAAAGCAATGGAAGCTGAACAAAAGAAACTGCATATGGAAGCTGAACAAAAGAAACTGCAGATGCAGGTGGATGAAAAAAGATTCCAAATGGAAATGGAAAAACAAAAAAGGGAATCAGAAGCTGAGGAAAGAAAACTCCAGCTACAGCTAGAAGCTGAGAATAAAAGACTTGAAAAAGAGGCTGAGAATAAAAGACTTGAAAAAGAGGCTGAGAATAAAAGACTTGAAAAAGAGGCTGAAAATAAAAGACTTGAAAAAGAAGCTGAAAATGAAAGACTTCAAAAAGAGGCTCAGGCTGAGGAAAGAAGATTACAGAGAGAGTCTGATGAGAGGAAAGAGAAAGCAAAAATGGAACATGAAGAAAAGGTCTTAGCTTTAGAGTTGGAAAAATTGAAATTGACAAGCATGAGTAATGGTAATGATTCAAACAAGGGTTCATCTTCTGGTAAGGCTAATAATGATACTTTTAAGATTAAGTTACCAACATTTAGTCCTTCCAGTGATGACATAATGTTCTATCTGGACAGATTTGAACAAGCATGTACAGCTCATAACATAGACAAAGCAAAATATGTTTATCAGTTATCAGGGATACTGACAGGTAAAGCTCTAAGTATATTAAATATGGTGGATGAACCTGACAAGAACAATTATGAGGTTGTCAGGGCCGCTTTGTTAAAGAAATATCAGCTTAACGAAGACGGCTATCGTCTACAATTTAAAAACATGTTACCTGAAAATGGAGTTGAATTCTCCGAGTTTATTGCAAGAATACGCATTACTTTCTCACGATGGGTTGAACTATCTAAGACGGAAAAAACTTATGAAGGACTTATGGACTTAATACTTAGAGACAAAGTCATGTCGTCTGTCAATGAGTCTTTCCTTGCTTTCCTTCATGAACGTAAACCTAAAACAATAAAAGAAATGGAAGATTTCTGTTGCCAATACGTAACTGCGCACCCACACATAACCATGGGTAACTCTAAGGTGAAAGAAGGTTTACCAGTTGCTTCGGCAGCTCCGTATGGTCAAAACTTTGCTCGTAGATCCCAACAAAATTTTGATAGAAAGGGTAGCGGTAATTTCTGTCAAAATCATGGAAATCAATTTCATGGTGATTCTTCTTCGAAGAATTGGAGACAGCCTGATAGTACACGTTACTATCACCCTAATAATTATAAGCATTTCAAAAGAGGATATGGTAATAGAGGTTATTCCTGCCGAAGACCTCAGAACCAAACAAATAGATGTTCGCATCAATGTGAACATGATAGTAATCGTGGAAACTGGAATTCGAACCAGGATAACAATTACAATAGAGACAATAATAACTGCAGAGATAATAATAACTTTGATAACTTCAGAGGTAATAATAGTCGGGGTAGATCTCAACACAAAAAAAAGAGATATCAGCAGGCTAATGCTGTACAACAGGAAACTGAGGGAGCCTGTAATCATGGTGTTGATAATAAAAACTTTGACGCTGTCACTGGTTCTGCTTTTGACTTTGAGAGAGCAAACAAATGCCCCCAATGCAGTACTTTATTCGAACCGGGTACCATAACTACTTTGAGTTGTGGTCACCCACTTCCCGCTCTTCCTGCTGCTGTTGCGCATGACGGGAGGGGTTCTTTAATCCTACATAAGGGTCTTGTTAATGATACTCCGGTCTCACTACTTTTCGATTCCGGATGCACCACTATTGGTGTTAGACAATCGCTTGTAGATCCATCTTGTGCTACAGGAAGGGTTATTAAATGTGTCACATTTGGCGGCACTCTAGAAAAATATCCTACTGCTGTAATTCGCATTGCCACTCCTTTCTTTACTGGAGATGTGCATGCTTGTCTCTTACCTAATCCTATTGCGGACCTTATTATTGGTCGTATTCACGGAGTTAGGGAGTGTACCCCACAGCAGATTGCTGCTTGGGAAGATAATAACATGCAAGCTACAAATGCAGTGGTTACAAGAGCACAAGCTCTACAAACACCCGAAACTTCACTGAATAGTGATAAATGAAGTTGATAGCCAAGATAGTCACTTAGTAATCACTCGTGACTCTTTCATAAAATTGCAAGAAGAAGATCCTTCTTTAAAAAAATTCTTCGTTCTTGCGAAGAAAGGTGATCCGAATCAGGATACAAATAGAAAATCTTGGATTGCAATGAGAAACGGCGTACTTGTACGTATGGTACAAGATTCGACTACGTCGGCACATTCGCAAATTCTTGTTCCCAAGAGCATGAGAGTGCAAATATTACAACATGCTCATGACTCGCAATGTGCTGGACATATGGGTTTTTCCCGTACGAAGTCGAGAGTCCTTGCGGCTTTCTTTTGGCCTTTTGTCAATAAGGACATTCGTATTTACTGCCGATCATGCAAGGTATGTCAGGAGGTCAACTCTAGAGGACCACGACATGCTGCGCCTATCCAGGCTGCTGACATTCCTATTCGGCCGTTTCAGAAAATGGCCATAGATATTATTGGCCCTTTTAAGGTCAAGTCGGCCAGAGGACATCAGTTTATCCTTACATGTGTCGATATGTGCACACGTTGGCCAGAGGCTATTCCTCTTAAGAGCATATCTACTACAGATATCGCAGATGCTCTTTGGTTGATATTTTCTCGCTTGGGGTTCCCCAGAGAAATATTGTCAGACCATGGCACTCAACTCATATCTGACACTATGTCACAGGTAATGTCTACCTTACATATTGAACGATCTCTCAGTAGTATCTACCATCCTATGTCTAATGGGTTAGTTGAGCGTCTGAATAGAACGCTCAAGACTTTGCTTGGTAAGATAACTGAAGATCATCCTCAAGATTGGGACAGGGTTTTACCCGCGGCTCTCTTTGCCTATAGAGAAGTCCCTAATGAACACACAGGATTTTCTCCCTTCGAACTTGTCTTTGGCGCGCGTCCACGCGGCCCTATGTCTTTATTACACGATCTCATCACTGCCGATGATATTAGCGATGAAACTCAATCCTCATATGAGTATGTCATTGCTCTTAGACAAAAGATCATTGAGGCATGTAAGCTAGCAACTGCTTCATCAGAAATTGCTAAAGAGAAGGCAAGACAGTTTGCTAACAAGAATAGATGTCTACGACAACTTTGTCCAGGTGACAAAGCATTCGTCCTACTCCCCAGTAGGGAAAATAGACTTCTTATTGCATGGAAAGGTCCGTATGCAATAGTCTCTCGGATTTCCGATGTTGACTATGTGGTCGATATTGATGGAAAGCATAAAACTTTCCACATAAACATGCTTTCGGAATTTCACGAACGTCCGGACTATTTGCTGCCTATTTTCCAGGCAACGGATGATGCTCCTGCACCTCACGGTCATTATTCATCCCTGTCTGTCATTCAGGATGAGGAAGCTACCTTCTCTGATGTCAACCTTCCCCTTCCAGTGGTTCCATTACATTCTACGGAATCTTGGAAAAACGTTTCTGTTTCTCCTAATCTTTCTGGTGACGAACATCGACAAGTCTCGTCGATGTTACAAACATTTCAGGATGTTCTCACTGACATTCCTGGACACACAGATGTCATAGAACATGACATAATTCTTACCGACAATAATCCAATTAGGGTTAGGCCGTATCCTATTCCTATACACTTTCAGTCGCAAGTGGAAAAGGAATTGGATGAAATGATTCAATTAAATATAATTGAACCATCGACTTCACCATATTCTTCTTCCATGGTTATTGTCCGGAAGAAGGATAAGAACATACGAATTTGCGTTGATTATCGCAAATTGAATCAGGTCACAAAGTTCGACGCTGAACCGATGCCTTTGTTAGAAGATCTACTGATTAGACTTTCTAATTCTAGATTCTTCACTAAACTTGACTTGTCTAAAGGTTATTGGCAAGTGCCTTTAGCAGAGCATGCCAAACCTCTTACTGCTTTTTTCTACACCTAGGGGTCTATTTCAATGGAATGTTATGCCTTTTGGTCTCATGAACGCTCCTGCCACTTTCGTTCGCATGATGCGTCGAATTCTGTCACATCGTTCGGATGTCATCGCATACTTAGATGACATCTGTCTCTTCAGTGATACCTGGGAAGATCACTATTTAGGGTTATATGACTTACTGTCCACTCTACGTGAGAATAATTTGACAGCAAAACCTTCTAAAGCTTTTGTTGGTTTTGGTGAAATCTCTTTCCTGGGTCATCGTGTTGGTCATGGTCTCTTGAAGACAGAAGACCACAATACTTCCAAAATACTGAACATCTCTGTTCCTAAAACGAAGAAACAAGTTAGGAGTCTCTTAGGTTTAATTCAATTTTATGGGAGATTTATTCCAAATTTATCTTCGATCATGGCACCTCTCTCAACATTGTTGAAGAAAGGTTCGCCTAATCTGGTCCGTTGGTCTGAAGAATGCCAATCTTCACTAGACCAAATCAAGAATATATTTTCTTCTCCTCCCATCTTAAGATTACCTACTCTTGATAGGACTTTTGTTCTTCGGAGTGATGCTTCATCCACTGGGATTGGAGCAGCACTGATGCAAGAATATGCAAATACTCTGCATCCTGTTATGTACATTTCTAGAAAACTAAATGCGGCAGAGAGGAACTACTCGGTTTTAGACCGTGAGTTGTTAGCGATGGTTTGGTCAATTCTAAAACTACAAAGATTCCTCCTGGGCGCACATTTCATTCTAGAGACTGATCAGAAAGCTCTTACAGCTATTCAGACTAAGAATTTGAAGAGTTCGAGATCCACTCGATATGCTATAGCTCTTCAACCTTTTCACTTCACGGTACGAGCTATCCGTGGTGCGGATAATGTGATGGCTGACATTTTGTCTAGATGCCCACATGACTCCAACTAATACTTCTGTCCTATATTTCTATATATTACAGAGTCATAACACACCTATATTTCTACAATAGATT
Organism: Oreohelix idahoensis; assembly: GCA_024509875.1. Classification (NCBI taxonomy): domain Eukaryota; kingdom Metazoa; phylum Mollusca; class Gastropoda; order Stylommatophora; family Oreohelicidae; genus Oreohelix; species Oreohelix idahoensis. The sequence goes on from JAMPIV010009610.1 coordinate 343,931, forward strand.
AGCACATCTGTACTTACTTTATATGTACACACTATCGTGCTTTGTTGTCATCTTCTTCTGTTCGTTTTTTAAGATGATAGAGGAGGACTGAGTAGTTAATATAAGGGCCGTTAGTTTACTAAACAGCCACAATTATTAATAATGTATTGTACCTTATGAAGCATATTAGTTATTAATTAGCATTATATTGCTTGTACTTTCTCAGAATGTCATTGTTGAGCTGAGGACTTACCTTACGAGTTCTAGATTGTGTACTTACCCTCGGAATACCAGAGCATATATCCTGGATCGTCATGTAGTTTAACTTTACTATGTACTTATGTCATTACATGTCAAAGAATGTACTATTTAAATTTTCCTATCAGATTTGTACATCCATTTTTAAAGACAATATTAGAGTATGCTGTTTAATGATGATTATGGTAACTTGCATACGTATATTGTGTTTACATGCTAACGTGATGTGTGTTGGTGACACCTCCCCGATGTGAATATTTTTTGAGACATATTTATTTTTCTGTTGAGGTATATCCTCACCAGACACTCTATAATTAGCCTATTGTTTGGCAATTTAGTTAATTATCAGCGCATAATTCGTGCGTTTTGAGCCGCTTATCGCATGCTCTTTGATATTAAAAAAAAAAAAATATGTTCCACATTTTTTTTTATCGGGAGGAGGTGGTGATATGTTGCGTGATAAATTCTCGCAACATCGTTTTGTTTCAATGTCTGTTTTATAACGCAAGGGCAACAACTGCTTGGAATTTATAGTCACTTTTCTCGGTAAGCATTTGTCTTCTCGCGTTGGTATCGAATGCAGTTAAGTTTGAGCTGTGGTCATTTTTGCGCTGGACTGCGCATGACTTGTCTTGTTGTTTGGTCGATCGGTTTCCGCCCACCACTTGTGGAGTGAGCGATTTGGAATGGCGAAAGAGATGCCTCGTTGAAGAGGGGATCTCCGCTATTTTTTGTTCTGTCAGGGATGTGTAGTCCTCTTAATGGATATTTCGTTTATTCGAGATAATACCTCTAGTGTTTCCCACATGTCGGGAGGCGTGATATTTCTGTGTATTTCATGAAAGCAAGGTAAATTGACTCTTTCATTAACTCTATTGATTTTGGGTCGTGAGCGATTTCGATTCATAGCCTGTCTGCGAAAGTCGTCGTCACGAGATGTTTTCCTAGCTCACATGTCGCTGCATTGTACTGCATCGGTTGATGCAGGTACCAAGGACCATTACTTGCTACTTTGTTAAATGAATTAGGTTTGGAAAACCTTTATTATCTAGAGGATATTTTTGTGGACATTATTTATACTTCGGCAGACGTGTCTGTCTTGCTGAAGTCAGATTAAGGAGAGTGAACTGATCTCATACATCTGGTTATCTCCTGGCTGTTATAGAAAAGGATGGAGTTTTCCACCTGACTACATTTACAGCACTATGAAATATAACATGCATCTGACTCATCATTGTAATGCTGTCTACCGTCTATTGCTGTATTGAATGTTGCTGTGATAATGACTGTTTGATGTGCCTACACATTTGCGTAACCATTTTGTCACTGTGGCGTCCACAATAAATAATGAAGAAAAACGTCAACGGCTGTTTCAAGACTCATTGACTTTATACGTCGTGAGTTTACTGACGTCCTATGTGGATTGCCCTGTTATTGTTGTATGAACATTGTTTTGACTGAACACATCTACACACTACACAAAACCAGACATGCGGATACCATCCATCATCGTATGGCATCACGCATCATAATCCTTTTACATGTTCTGCCACCGAAAAGCGTAATAATGCATAAAGGTCGGTATTACCTGGAAAATGAATCCTCAGAACATAACAAGGAATTCTGTCGTCATCCCGACGCACAGAGATTCACTGGGGAAAACTGCCATAGCAGTTACTTCGAAGATTCTCCCCGAAAAACAATGGACTCTTGGTCCCTTCAGAAAAACAGGACCTTCCCGGCTTGCCGGAAGTATATCTCTCTCCCGCTTAAAAAACCTTCCCATAGGCCTACGCCCGAACTGTCAACCTTTTGACCCTAAAGGTCAAAACACAATGAATGAATAAACAAGGGAAGACAACCCCTAATCAACCTGACATCCCAGGTAAAGACACAATTATACTTATGATAAAACATAGGCAAATAACTTGACAGATGACTCCGTCGAAAATGACAGCAACACTGAGCCATCGCGTCACTCTACAACAGGGTGTGCCACAAGGAGGAGTTATCTCCCCCACACTTTTTATCATATTTATAAATGATATTGCAGAGAAACTGTCCGGGCATATCTCCAGGGCTTTTCATGCTGACGATTTTGCTGCCTGGTGTGCTGCTGAACATTTGCCTACTGCAAAGTTCAGGATGCAAGCAGCGCTAAATACCATCGGTAAATGGGCATCAGATTGGGGAGTACAGATAAACCTCTCCAAGACAGTAGCAACCTGCTTCTCTCTGTCAAACCGCCGAGAAACGATTAAACTGCAGCTAAATGGAAGTGAACTTCCAATCGAGGAAAACCCAACATACCTAGGAGTCAAGTTGGATAAGAGACTCACCTGGAAGCCGCACATAAAAGCAGTAGAACAGAGAGCAATAAGAAAGCTCTCTATTATGAAGAAACTGGCTGGCACAAGTTGGGGGGCAAATACCAACATACTAAAAAAAGTCTATACAGGCACAGTCAGACCTGTACTTGAATATGGCATGTCAGCCTGGGCCACAGCATCTAAAACAAACACAGAATGTCTAGGGAAAGTGCAAAATTCAGGCCTTAGACTAATCACTGGAGGGATGAAGACTTCTCCAATCCAGGCAATGGAGCGATACACCAACATCCGCTCTCTTGATGACAGACATGAGGAAAAGGTATTCACTCACAGTGAGAAGCTTCTACGAATGCCAAGACATCCAATGCATGCCAAACTCCATAGTGTTACAAAGAACAGGCTGAAAAGAACCAGCTTCCTAAACATCTCCAAACATTTGCATCGATGCCATGAAGACCTCCTCCCAGATCGATCTACTGAGATTGAAATGTTAATTGATTACGAGGAGCCAGACGACTGCCATGGAAATATATCTATCATCACAGAAGTCCCTGAAATAAAAAAGAAAGGCCACCTGACCCCTCAACAACTAAAAACTTTGGCTCAAGAAATGATTGAAGAAAAGTACAACCCGAAGGAGTGGACACATGCATACACAGATGGATCTGCTGAGGGGGCAGTAAAGAACGGTGGAGGAGGCATTTTTATAAGATTCCTAAATGGAAAGATCATCCGAAAGGCCTTCCCAACTGGAAAGATCTCCTCCAATTTTAGGGCAGAAGCTATGGCACTACTGCAAGCCCTGAAGATCCTCACCAGACCTGAACAGCAGCCACAAGCTAAGATAGTAATCTTCACTGACTGCAGATCATTACTTGAATCAATACAAAACACCAGAAAATGATAACATGATGAATGAGATCAGATCTGAGCTTAACATCATCCAAAGGTCATCAACCATTGCCCTTCAGTGGTTACCTGCCCATTGTGGAATCGCTGGTAATGAGAAAGCAGATACTCTATCAAGAAGTGGCAGTAAAATGGAACAATACAGCCACCGATTGCCCTATCGGGAAGCAAAAACCATCATCCACAACAAGTACAAAAATCAGTGGAAGGAGGAAGGGGATATATACAGCAGAGATGACCCAATCCACCACCTAAACAGACACCAACAGACGACAATTTTCCGCCTGAGAACTGGTCACTGCAGATTACTTGGACATCTATATCGCCTCAAGATATCCCACACGAATGAATGCCTTTGTGGAACTGATATCCAGACTCCAGAACACATTCTCCAGAACTGTCCAACCCATGATAAATTGCGACGTGCGACCTGGCCAAAAGGTGATGAGCTCCAGCAGAAGCTATGGGACTGCCGCGCCGACCTGGAAAAGACTGTGGACTTCGTCCTGGCGACAGGCCTGCAGATTTAGCATGACTACAAACCGAACGCAGCAGAAGAAGAAGAAGGAGATGTGCCTCTGATTTAGCAATCAGGGCAACATCATCAGCAAATGCCAGCTCTGAAATATAGACCTGTCTCATCTTCCAGTACCCCACTGAATACTTTCTTGTTCTCTCCTTACATGCCTTGATGACATCGTCCATAAGGAGTATGAAGAGGTAAGGTGATAGGATATCACCTTGTCTTACACCAGTGGTGGTCCTGAACTTTTCTGACTTATGGTTTGCTGTCCTCACATAATTTCTGCAAGACTTGTAGAAGCTCTGTATAGCATGTATCAGAGGTGCTGGAATATTCTTCCTTGCCAAACAGTCCCAAAGTTTGCTCCAAGGGACCCTGTCAAACGCCTTTTCCAGATCTATGAAACAAAGATGGATCTCACTCTTATACTCAAGGGCCTTTTCACTCAGCTGTCTGAGTGTGAAGATTAGGTCTTGAGTACTTCGGTTTGCTCGGAATCCGCACTGGACCTCATCCAACTGTGGCTCAGCTAGGCGTCGGAGTCTCTGCTCTAGCATTCTAGAGTAGATTTTTGCAGGGACACTGAGAAGAGATATGCCTCTATGGTTTCCACACTGTCGATTGTCACCCTTTTTGAAAATTGGTGTTATGATGGCGATCTCCCAATCCTTTGGTATGGTCTTGTTGCACCATGCTGCCTGTAGGACCCTTAAGAGTAACAGGTCGCCTGATGCTCCCATGTACTTAACCATTTCTGGTGTTATACCATCATGCCCTGCTGCTTTGCCCATCTTGATTTTCTCCAGTGCTGCCTTCAGTTCTTTCATCTTTATGTCATCTTTATCACCATTGGTTTCCTCTTCTGTGCTAGTGGTTATCATTTCTGATGCTCTACCTTGCTCACCATCAAGGAGTTCTGAGAAATATTCTTTCCATCTTTCCATTACTTCCTTCGGGGCAGTAAGCAATTTGCCTTGCTTGTCCTTTATAAATTTGAGAGGGCATTGTTTTTTCTTCCTCATGTTCTTTAGGGTCTTATAGAACAATTTCTGGTTTTCTTGTGCATCTTTTTCTAGCTTTTCTCCAAATTCTTCCCAGGACTTCTGTTTTGCTGCTAGCACTTTGTTCTTTACTTCTGTTCTGAGTGTCACATATTCTCTATATTTTTCCATTTGTCCTGTTGTGTTTTTAGCTCCTAAGTATTGTTTCCATGCCATTTTCTTCTCTCTTATTTTCTCTTTGACTTCCTCTGTCCACCAAGGTGTTCTCTTTCTCTGGTTCCCAAGTCGGACTTCACCACATGCTTCTGCAGCAGCTGTCTTTATGATATCCTTGAATTTAATCCAGAGGATTTCCAAGTCATCAGGTTGTTCTTCTGTGTTGCTCACCGCTGCAGCAATAAGCCCCTGATATCTGGTCTTAATTTCTGGCTCTCTCAGCTTGTAGGTCCTAATGCTCATTTCTCCTGCTCGTTTACTTGGTTTCTTGCGTGATGTTGAGCAGTTCCTAGGCTGAGCAACTCTTTCAGTTGTTCGTTTGATTGTTAGCAGGTAGTGATCACTTCCAATCTCTGGCCCCCTCCAGACTCTTGCATCTCGGACATATTTGAATGAGCTTCTCCGAACAATGGCATAGTCGATTACTGACTTCTCATTCTTTGTTGGTTCACATCTAGTGTATGCATGTATGCGCTTATGGGGGAACTTTGTGTTTGTAATGATCAGATTCTGTTCACTGCAGAATCTAAGGAGTCGCTTTCCATTGTCATTGAGAGTATCTTCTCCATATCTTCCGATAACTCCACCCCATCTAGCATGGTCATTTCCAACTCTGGCATTAAAATCTCCGAGCATGATAACTTCATCTAGGCAGTCATCCACTGTCCTTTGAAGCAGCTCGAAGAATTCATCCTTGACCTCTGCTCTCTCATCCTCATTTGGCCCATACACTATGACCAGGTTGACTATGGTTTCTCCTTCTTTTAGTTTCACAACCATAATGCGCTCTGAGACAAAGTTCCACCCCTTGATACTATCTTTTTGATTTTGGGCCACAATGCAACCCACACCCCCTTTAGCTCTTTCGGATATGGGTACACCACTGTAGAGCAGCGTGTTGCCATTGAGATCCATGACTCCTTGTCCTTTTTTCTTTGTTTCCGTTATAGCCAGGATTTCTAGTTTTGCTTTCCTCATCTCTTCCACCAGCTCCTCTTCCTTCCCATGTGTTCCATGTTCCATAAGTCGTAGTCCGTAGTCCGTTCCAGTTCGTCGCCTTTAGAATCAGTCCGGTTTTCTCTCTTGTGTTACTTGTAATCGTGGTTTAAAGCAAACAGGTGATTGGCCTGTTGTGCCTTTGCATGGTGGAGGGGCTGCCTCCTTACGGCCTCCATGCAGGCCGCCCTCCTCCTTTTTCATCCGGGCTTGGGACCGGCATAGGCGGAGTTTTCGTACACTCAATAAATACAAATATATATTTTTCCATATTAAATAGACATACAGGATGAATTGTATGCCTCACTGACGTAATCCGTGCGTCACACAATTCTATACAAAAGAATATGTGCGAAACAATATGCTTGCCCAATGGGCTGATCACCCGTTGGCTTGTCACACCGATTACGGAAACAACGGCAGATGGATCTATTTGTTGTTGCCTTAAAGACGCCGCTAGGCGTGATGGGAAACTACAACAGAGAAAATCAATCTGCTGTTGCCCTTAAGACGCCACAAGGCGTGATGGCCTCTGACTGCTTGGTCGGTCTTTGGCTAAGGACGGAAGAAGAAGAAGAAGAATATGCTTGATGTGATTTGATATGTTGTGAGAGAAGTTTAGTCTTGATAAATAAACTACACATAAAAATTAGTCCAGCGTGTCGGTCAGTTCTTTTTCCCAAACTATTCATTTAATCATTGTCATAGTTTTCCCACATCTGTACGTCTAACTGTCGTCGTATGTGTGGATATATATATATATATATATATATATATATATATATATATATATATATATATATATATATATATATATATATATATATATATATATATATATATATATATATATATATATATGTGTGTGTGTGTGTGTGTGTGTGTAGACTGTCTGACTCAATTTAAATCTGTCGTAGAAGATAGGTGATAGAGAGAATATTTTCTTGATTTCTGAGACAGCCTCTACCACATTTCTACCATCTCACTCGTGGAAATCTATTGCTATTACTACTTCTCACTGTGACTATCACTTATTCTAATCTATTCAGAAGGGACCAACCCAAGTCTTAATTCTCCTATCAAAAATCTACGACACCAACCAAGATCTTCTTACTCGTAGCAAGCAAGAGGACATGCACACCATCATGGCTGGCAGACGCTGGAGCTGGGTTGGTCATGTCCTCAGAAGAGACCCCGATGCCATCACAAGAACAGCTATGCTTTGGACCCCTGAAGGAAAACGAAAGAGAGGCCGACCAAAAACAACTTGGCGGAGGACTGTGGAGGCTGAGATGCAAAGAATGAACCAGAGTTGGGGCACTGTACGAAGGATGGCCACTGACCGAGCAAAGTGGAATCAATTTGTTGTTGCCCTACAAGACGCCACTAGGCGTGATGGCCACTGACTACTTTGACGGTCGGGAGCCGCGCTGGTGTAATGGCTTCGGCGTTGTACTGGCGACCAGGTGTTCATGGTTCAAACCCGGGCGTCAGCGTTTGAAGAAATGTTTACGGCCGGAAATTTGACTGAATAACCTGAACGGCTCCTGTGATAAACCCTCTGTGGATGGGAAGGAGCGAAGCTCCTGACCGGGTTGGAAGGAAAGTCCTCAGGTTCCCCAGCCTCGCAATGACATGTCATTGGGCCGAAGGGCTGAAAGCCTAAGTGCCGCTGGTTAAGGAAAAAAAAAAAAAAAAAAAAAAAAAACTTTGACGGTCGGTGGTTAAGGATCTAAGAAAAAGAAGATGTCCTTATGCTTGCTCCGAGTAAGCAGATCTTGGTTGGTGATGGTATTCGGCCAAAAGATTCGGAGAATTTTTCTTAGGCAATGTTGTGTGAAAAGAGAACAATTTCGACATTTCCTTCTCTATAACTCTCCAGCTTTCCGCGCCATAGAGAAGCACAGAAAGCACACAGCTCTGATATAATCCTAATTTTGTGCTTGTGCTGTACTGAGAGGACTTCCAGATCTTGTTTAGACTAAAAAAGGCTGTTCTTGCTTTGTTCATTCTGTTGTTTATGTCTTTGCTTGCTCCGCCGTCTGGTGTTACTATGCATCCTAGGTATGTGAACGCATCTGTCTGTTCCAGTTGCTGATTCCTTACTGATAAAACTAACATAAATATGTATATATTACCATGTGAATTTTAATATTGTGGTAAAGTGGGATGTTATAAATATTTATAGGGGACTTAGTGTACTGACTGAGGTCAGCTGTGAAGGTATCTGTATCTAATAGGTGTAGTGTTTTACAGATAACCTTACTTGCTACCACATTATGCCTCAGTCAGAATTATTCTGGAATATTGTGATGACTACGTTAAATGTCTAGGGTATGTATATGATGAAGTGTAAGTCACAACAACAACAGACAGATAAACAATTTAATTTATTCCACCACACTTGACAACACTGTGACACTTACACACATGTAACATTCTATAAGACTATCTTAAATGAGTCACTGGTAAATTTTCAAATATCAATATGTATTAAGTACTTTCATTAATATATATGTCCTGATTCAACTACAAAGTGAACCAGGAATCACAATCAATTTTAATTACAATTTATATGTACAGGATTTATCAATATGAACCTTGTAGTGACATATTTTATTAATATTATCCTATGTGTGTCAGTTGTGTAGTAGTAATATGAGGTAATACTGGTTTTGTTTTTTCAAGCTATGTTGTTATTTGTCATCATGACTTCAAGTGTTTGTTTATCTTATAAATAGTATGGGGAAAAGTTCACAGTTCCTATCAATTTAAACACTGTATTTTCCCTCTCGTTTAATAATGTTGAGCTCCTCTGGCCACAGACGCTTATCTTTCGTGATGGCGGCAGGAAAGGACTCCTCTGCTCGATAGCCTCCCTGTGTTCTGGAGACACCTCACTGGTCACTATCTGGACCCAGGAGTATGCTGTCAGCCTCTAGGTTCAGCAAAGATCAGACCAGGTGCTGCTCAATAACTTTAGGACCACGGTCCCTGAAACAAGAAGGTTGTACCTCCCCTACTTCATAACTAATTTATAATCTATTTACAGACTGAACACAATACATAACAAACACTGAGTTCAGAGCGGTAGGCCAACTGTCAGCTTCATCTGAAATAATTTACACCAGTATATTCCTCCCTAATGGTTACTACGCCTCTGCAATTCCAGCATGATTTCTTTCTAGTCAATAAGATAGGTGTCAGTGTACTGTTTGGCAATTCCATGCAGTTTTACTTTACTCCGACACCTTCTGTTCAGGTTGGAGCACTATATAGGCTTTACCTCACGTTCGCTACTGAACTACACATATATACAGACATAAATCATCAATCTACATTCAATTTTCATTAAAAAGATATTGAATATATCAAGCTTACCACAATTCATGGAATAATACACAGTTACGTTGACTGGCAATGAATATAGCACAATTTCGATCTGCCGATGTCCCAGGCTTTTATTTAGAAAAATATGCACTGGCGCTCAACGCACTGGTTCTTTAGTAAGTTTATTTGAAAATGTGGTGCTGACCTGACGCCTCTGATTGACTATATTCGCGGTTCTAACCAATCGTGCCATGTTTACACAGCTTTTCAAAAAAAGTACCCTTCCTTCCGTCTCCCCTGACAACAAAAGACAGTATTTATAGCCCGACTAATCGTGTTTAGCCTTACATTTATTGCGCTCCAATCAAATCGGATTTAACATGGAGACCCATTTCCCGTACAATGGTGGTGTGAAAATCTGCCACTGAGCGATTCTGATTTTGGTGTTGTCTGACATCCCTCACTATTTCTTTTGGCTATAATCTGTTAATTCCTAGACTACTTGCGTAACGTTTAACATATTCTTTGTCAGCAAGTCCTAAGGAACCCAATTATATAAATTTAAGGGAGCTAGGTGGCTGCGTTCAAAATGTGCATTTTCTTCTACCTCCTGTTTACTTCGAATACGATGTGGTGTCTGGGTACTGTAATGTTTTCAAACGTAAACCAGTATAATGTCATGTTTCCTAATAAGCGTTTTGTGAGTTTTTAAAAACTAACTCTCGTGTGTGTAGTGTTTTTTATCACTGTCGATTTGAAAAAAAAAAAGCTAGTGCTTGTGGCCTTACACGCGTGATGGTAGTAATTGTGTATCGCGAGACTGTGGTAGTATTGCCTGCGTTCCGGCTTTCAGCCCCTCCCTTTCTTTCTATCTTTAGTCCATCTGTCTTTCGTTTTTGGTAACATAGTGTATAAAATGACATGAATGGAATTTTAAATCTAGGTCATCTTGCGTATCTCAAGGTTTTTTCTTAGAAATGGAGTACACATTTTATTGTGTTGGGGAAACGCGTGTATGCTGCAGAAGGCTTTTACTATCAACGTGAAACGTTACAATTTGCAGACGAAGGAGAAAACAAGGGGGATTTCGAGTACAGTCATTGTGACAGCACTGTTCTTTACCATTCTTCTTTCCTTTTATTGAATTTATGTGTTAGGCTTTACATTTAGCTGATAATTTATATATGTGGATTAGAATTTCTCACGACAAATATGTGAAACTCGCTAGTGGATGTCACAGTCATTTGAGGCTGGCAACCTCAGCGTATAGAATGATGATTCATGAACCACCACTGCACGGGCTGGTGATTGCTTTATTGCTAGTTTCGTAAAGAGAACTAAAAGCTTAAAGTAGTTCCAGGTTCCATACGGAGCAGGGAGGGAAAGATGAAAGAAATGATGTATATTCTAAGTAGAATACTTACATTTTCAAAGCAGTGTAAATGTCCCTATAAACATAGTCACTTTAAAATTATTGTAAGTTTTCAAGTTTTAAACTAGTGTAAATGTCTATGAGAAAATATTCATTTTAAAGTTAATGGAAGTTTCAAACTTTTCAATAAGTGTAAACATAAATGAAAACATATTCCATTTATATTGTGAACACTTTTCAATCAGTGGAGATGTATATGTAAACAGACTCTATCTGTATTATTAACCTTTTCATTTAAATATAAAGTAACTATGAAAGCTATTCTATTTAAATGTAAAGAAAGTTTTATCCCGAGGGATTAAATTTAATTCGCATCGAGGGTAAAGTCTGAGTAATTGGGATGGTGGTATGGGAAGATAGGAACCCATAACTATGGGATGGAAAACGCCATACTCAGAAGAGCGTTTTGTTCCATTCTTTTACCATAGTTATTGGTGGTACCAGCAGAAAGTACTATCTCTGTAACAAGAAGGGAACAGTGCCTAAGCTTTAAGACGAAGGACCCAAGTGGTAGACTCTCCTTGACATTTCTGGGAAACGAGCTACACCCGACAACCTTGATCAGGGACGAGCGTGAGAAGTGTGAAAAGAACCAACCCATAAGGAGGAGGAGAACCAACCAATAAGGAGGAGGAGAACCGTCATTGGCAGCTAAGTTCAAATCTATGCCGCCACTTGAACTTCTTATAACATTTCATAATCCATAACGACCATGATGATAACTTTTCTTGATCCATAACTATTCAAATTATTTTCCAACTGTTACAACTTAATGATTATTAAATTATGTTATTTGTAATTATACAAATTTAACTTTGATTTAATCATTTTAAATATACTGCATGTTTGTCTCAGTCAAATTATTACACACACTCTAAACAGAGCTATACTAGTATAATAGAATTCCACTGAGTAAATCAGGGGTGGGGACTTAAACGAGCTGAAAGTAATAAGTGATTAAATCCTTCACAAAAGCGTCGGCAGAATTACAGAGTTAACATACTCAGCCAAAGCAGTATTGTTCTCGCTTATTCTGAATATCTTGTGAAGACTCCCTTTGTAGTAGAAGTGTCATCACCCTTCTATCTACATCTCTGCCAAGAGTAATCTTGTGCGAAGGTAGATACCTTGAAGCCCATGCTTTGGCCACTGTTCTACCACTACTGCAAAGCAGGGGAGCCATTACCGTCACAGTCAGCCTCCATATACAACCTCATATTAGTCGTCTTGTACGACATGCATGAGGGAGTATTAGTTATATTTTCCTCATAGACCTCCTGAACTACGCGGGACATTTGTGTAGGATTAGTGGCGGGAAAATATATACAGGTCCATAGGGACGTTTATATTAGATTATTTGGCTCTATGAAGGCTTTTGACATGGAACAAGATTGATAGGCTTAAGTGCATGCCTTGGGGAAATGCGTGTTGATGGAAGAGGCGTGGGAATACTCAGAGACCTGTGCTGGCAACGGACTGCAACAGTGAGAATGACAGTAGTTGCTCAACTAGATGTGGAAACAGGGCCGGCTTTAGGAAGTGCGGGGCCCAAATGGGTTGACATTTAACACCAAAAAAACATTCGTTTAAAACGTGTTTTCCTCACATGTATTATTGCTTTCCACGACTTCATAAATAATAAAGATGTATATAACATACGACGTGTCATAGTTCATTAACTTCAAGCTGGTTTATTGTAAATCTCACCTAGATGCTTTTAAAAATTATATTCCTTGCTCTTTTTTCCGAAATCTATCAGCATATTACCTAACTCTAAGCTTTTCATTACTTTGTGTTCTGTAGACGTGATTGCCACAACTGTTTAGTTGGACTTTCTCCTTCCCCTCTTTCTTCTTCTTCCTCTTCTTCTTCTTCTTATTCGTCTTCTTTTTCTTCTTCTTCTTCTTCCTCTTATTCTTCATCATCTTCTTCTTTTCCTCTTCTTCTTTTTCTTCTTCTTCTTTTTCTTCTTCTTCTCCTTCCTTCTTCTTCGTACACACTCAGACGTCTACTTGAATATTTTCAAAGTAAGCTGTGGTCAGCTTGAGACTGTTTGAATCTCCACAGAGTTTTTTCAGGAATGGGACTGGTGACGGCCATATGTGTTTTCGCTGTTCCTCGTATGTTGGGCATCTTTGAAGCAGACGTTTAGCAGTCATTTTATCGGTGCCACAGTCACACTCATCAGTAGTTCCTATCTTTAGCTTGTTGAATAGATGGTATCTCAATCTGTTGTGGCCAGTACGGAGTCTGAAGATTATCATCTTCTGCTGAGTTGGTTATATGCCTTCTTAAATGTTTTAATTATATACAGCTTCGAGACGCTCTTCTCTCCCGAGGGTTCAGTTAGTGGAATAGTTAGGAAGATCTGTATTAAATAAATTTGGGAATGCTATTGAGCGGCTATTATGTGCAAGAAATTAAGGAATTGTTATTGGTTTTTTACAAACAGATCAATGATTTGGCTATAATGTTGACAATTTTTCACAAAGAATGTATTATAACTAATTTCACAAATGAAAACTTGTTGGTTTTCCTGCAATAGTTCCACATCTTTCATTTCTCTGCGAGGGGAACATCTAGGCGCGGTGCCCAATGCGGAAGAATCAATGGAATTGGCCTGAAGCCGTACCTGCGTGGAAAGACGAGTAGGACGGGGATGCATACTGGACGTTGACGCTGAGGAGCCATTCGTTTTTTTTTTTTTTTTCTGTCAAACCTTAAGGGGTGACTCATATGATGCTGTTCATGAGGCTGACAAACTCATCCTGTATAATAGATTTCTACAGAGACCACCACTGTAAAAGCACATGAGTACGTTGGTGCAAGCTACCTGCGCTAGGATCAGCTGCAGTCATGGCTCTATGCCCCAAACATAGTGAAAAGTAGACACTAGGGGTTGTCACACAACACGAATCAGCATAACTGCAGTGAGCTGACAAACACCTCCTTCAACATTTCACAAATACGCAGTTTATTACACTGGACACAAAGCTCCATGATAATAGATTATAGGCCTAAAGGCAAATGCAGTAATACGTAGTAGTCCAGTCCGTTCACTACCAAACGCTGGTCAATGGCAATCATACAAACTTTATTTTCATTGTCCAATGGACATCTTCATGAATAGATATGATTTTCCTGAATATAATAAACCAGGGACACATCAACTAAGTATGTTGATGTCCTGGTGATGGAATGATGCAGGAAAAACACAGTGTACTGCAGGAGCTCAATACATATACGTCCGCTCACATTCAAACACAGGCCGCATCTCTTTTGCAGACGATCACCTCACTTCTGCTTCAAAATGTTCACGTCTGCCTTTCCCCCATATCGGCATGGCGTCACTTCCTTTATTAACTAATAAAATACGGCTGTGAGAGTTGGAAAATAACAAAATCATTGGAGAACAAGCTGAATACATTCGAGAACAAATGTCTTAGAAAACTCATGAACATCAGTTGGAAAGAATTCAAGACTAATCGACAAATAAGAGAAGACTCTAGGCAGAAATATGTCTCCGACTATATAAGGAAAAGACGATGGTCATATATCGGTCATGTCCTACGAATGCAAAACAACAGAATACCACTACAGGCGCTCACTTGGGTTCCTGAGGGTAAGAGGAAAAAAGGAAGACCAAAAGAAACACTCAGAAGAACAATAATAAGAGAAGGAAGAACGTTGGGCCTAAATAATGTGCAAGAGCTAAGAGGAGTGGCGTCACAACGAACAACCTGGAGAGCACTGGTTTCTGTCTTATGCGCCGTGTTTGGTGCTTAAAGAATTTAACATTATTTACATACTTTTCTTCCCAAAAAGAGTTCTAATGCCATTTCCGGAGCACATCGTGTTTGAAAACTGAAAATCGTGTTAAATATTGATCAATTTTGATTACATTTAGTACGGTTCATTACTCCCAAAAAAATTTTTTTTTTCTGTCTGAGAATGGCTTCGTGTTCAAATGGTCGTTCGAAAAGATTATCAGCTGAACACACATCACAGCTTATTAAATCATGGATTGATAATGACAGCGATGAATCTTCGAGTAGCCAGCCTACTGATAGTTCAGATGACGCTGAATTTAGCGAAACATTAGCAGATTATGAGGACAAGGGGGCGTGTCCTTTGGTTGGACCTAGTTATAGAACTGGTAGGGGATTGCTAAAAAGGAAAGGTAAATGCCATAAAAACGAACGAGAAGATAGATCTAGATCACAGCTGAGATCGGTAATCACTGAATCTGGTAGGCCTAATGCAGAGCTTCAGAACAACATTACTGAACAGGAGGTTGAATGGAATGAAGTTGATAAGGGTTCAACTCAGAATGCATTTCGCTTTGTTCCACCTCAGGGTAGGACTCCTGGTGTGAATCCAGATATTGTCCCCGAAGACTCACCAGCACTTTTTTTGCCTCAAAGCCCTTTTTACAGAGGAAATATTGGAACAACTTGTTGTGTCTGTCAATGATTATGCTGATCACCTCTGTCAGTCAAAAGCAGCAACAGCGAGCACTGGGTCTGGTTATCGCAACTGTCATCCAATAACACTTCATGAACTTTACAGGTTTTTTTCTGTTATCATAGCCATGGGCATTGTCAAAAAACCAAAAATGAGTGATTACTGGTCTCAGGAGCCTTATATACAGACTCCTTGGTTCAGGCAGATATTTACAAGGGACAGGTTTCAAGCATTGTATCACACAATGTTCCATGTAAGTGATGTTGACGCGCAGGGAAAAGCAAAAATCGAGCCGTTTCTGCAGAAACTCCTAACACGATTTCAGGAGGCATGTTATCCCTACAAAGAGCTGTCTTTAGATGAAATGGTGATAGGGTGGAAAGGCAGGTGGGCACATAAAATGTTCAATGCCTCAAAGCCTAAGAAATATCATGTCAAGACCTTCGGCCTTTGTGACAGTAGTACTGGTTACGTTGTCAATTTGTTGATTTACTTCGGTGCCAATACATCATACAGTCCTGAGCTAGATGTAAAGAGCCAACAAGCCATCAAAGTCTTTGATACACTGCTAAAACCTTGTGGAAAAGGCCATCATATTTATGCAGATCGTTACTATACAAGTTTTGCATTGCTGTAATATCTTACCGACAACAATCAGTATTTTACTGGAACTGTAAATATAAATCGTAAAAATTTTCCAAAGGCGTTGAAGACTACACAACTGATGCATCTCCAGATGAAATGGTTTCTCGATCTAGAAAGTAAATTTCTTTGTGTAATGTTTAGAGATAAAAAGGCAAAAAAGTCATGCATTCTAGTGTCAAGTTCTGCAACTGTGGAAACCAAAGAAATCACAAATCGTTTCGGCGAAAGAAAGCACAAACCCGCTATGATTGATGACTACAACCAACGAATGAATGGATGTGACAAGGTTGACCAGTGTGTAACAACCTATGGAACATTCAACAGAAGAACCAGAAAGTGGTGGAAGAAAATATTCTTTTGGATTTTTGAAGTTTCCCAGTTGAATGCTTTTGTGTTGTTTGCACTCAGCAGATCAGATAATTCAAAGAAGCTGACCCTACTGCAGTTCAAGAATGAGTTAATTACAGAACTTAGTCGTATTGCTTCTGATATTATCCAGAATATCCCACACAGAGTACCTCATGCAAATCAACACAACAGTCCGTTGAACCGTCTGTGTGGAACCAGACACATTGTAAAAAAATCTACATTTCTGCGCAGGTGCGTCATTTGTAGCACCCCTCAAGTTAGAGTGAGAACATATTTTTATTGTGATGGGTGCACAAATCATCCACACCTTCACCCAAATGACTGCTTTGCCAAATACCATGAGGCGAAGTAGTTTAATTTTAAGAATGAAGGGAAAATTTACATTGTATATAGTAAACTTTCAGATTTGGAGTGCATCTTCAAAATGTGCCAACAAATTTTCAATTGTAATAAAAATAGTATTTATAAAAAGGAGGAGCAGCTGAAAATTTTCTACATTGTGTGAGTGTACTTTCAAATGGAAGTAGTTTTAGGAGTTTCTGGCTTCAAATTGGATTATTTTTGTGGGTAAGTACAACTCTTTCAAATTTTTTAATATTTAAACTTTCCTGCACTCTGTACTGTATAGGCATGTTGCATGTTTAAAATCATTCAACATTTCAGTTAGGTGCATGTCAAAAGGCTTTCTTTTCTCCACATTGTAAAACATAACATTTTATGTTATCATTATAAATAAATTATTTAATGCAAATTCAGTAACGGTAGTCATGTCTAAATATAGGCTAAAATATTTTTGCGCTGTGTCTGAATATACCAAAAAAGTTCAGATTGTTATAAAAACTTTATTTGTGCTCAAAAACAACTGCAACTTTCCTACATTATGTGAAAATGGCTGTAGTTTAAAATAAAAGTAGTTTTATGGATTGAAGTTTACCAGAATTAATTACACATAGTGATAAGTACAAATTGTTTTTCATTTTTTTACATTAAAAAGTTTTTTTTCATTCATTAATCTATATATAATCTACTGAACCGATCAGTTAGATGCATGTCAAAGGAGTTTCATTTCTCTACATTTTGATATATAACACTTGATGTTATCATTATAAATAAAGTATTTAATGCAAAATCAGTACTGGTAGTCATGTCTGTTAATATAGGATTAAAATATTTGTGCGCTTTGTCTAAATTACCAAACAATTTCAAATTGTTATAAAAACTTTTTTTTGTGCTCAGAAACAACTGCAACTTTACTACATTATGTGCAAATGGATGTAGTTTAAAATAAAAGTAGTTTTATGGGTGTAAGTTTACCAGATTTAATTACGCATAGTGATAAGTACAAATTGTTTTTCATTTTTTTAAATTAAAAAGTTTTTTTTCATTCCTTAATCTATATGTTGCATGCATGTTTAAAACCACTGAACCATTCAGTTAGGTGCATGTCAAAGAAGTTTCATTTCTCTACATTTTGATATATAACACTTGATGTTATCATTATAAGTAAAGTATTTAATGCAAAATCAGTAATGGTAGTCATGTCTGTAAATTTAGAATTAAAATATTTGTGCGCTTTTTCTAAATATACCACAAAATTTCAAATTGTTATAAAAACTTTATTTGTGCTCAGAAACGACTGCAACTTTCCTACATTATGTGAAAATGGATGTAGTTTAAAATAAAAGTAGCTTTAGGAGTTGAAGTTTACCAGAATTAATTACACATGTTGATAAGTACAATTTGATTTTAAATTTAAAAAAGTTTAAAAATTTTCTGCACTCATTACTGTATATGGTGAATGCATGTTTAAAACAACTGAACAATTTAGTTAAGTGCGTGATATAGGAGTTTCATTTCTTCACATTTTGATATATAACACTTTATGTTATCTTTATAAATAAATTTTTTAATGCAAAATCTGTAAATGTAGTCATGTCTAAAAATGTACTCTCTGAAATTAGCTCGTAAAAACTTGGTTTTTGAGCTCGTATACTAAGAGTTAAAAGTATTTTTTAAAACCACTGTGCATCACCACAGTTCTATAAATATTTTTGTGCACACCGTCATTTGCGCACTTTTCTTTCTCATGTGTTACTATTTTCGGGAGAGTACATATAAGGAAAACAATACAATTAATATCTAACTTTTAACCAAAGTTGCATCCCTTAGCGTTAGTGACAGAAAACGCTGGGATTATATATACATATATATATATATAGATTACTTGTGTGTGTAGAAATGAATAGATTTCTGTTTTTTTTTTACATTGCCAATCCATTTTCTTTCTACGCTGTCTACTTCTGGCTGGTACTGTGCTTGAAAGATAAACATTTTGGCATCCCTTGTGATCTTGTCATCGGCGGTGTGGAACACAGGAGCGGCGGGTATCTGCTTTAGAATCAACAAGTCTTTGGGGGGGGGGGGGGGTTTTGAAAGTCATCATCATCAGCTGCCACCTCCACAATGAAGGTTGTCTGTATGTGACGGTTTTGCCTCCCTTGCTTTGCAGTAGTGGTCCGACAATGGCCAAAACTCAAGAGTATCTAATATAGGCTTCAATGGAGTCTATTTGTACACAAGATTACTGTTGGCAGAAATGTAGATAGAAGAGTAGTAAAGCTTCTATCACATGGGAGTCTTCACAAGAAATTCAGGTAAGCGAAAACAATGCTGGCTGTCGCTAAGCACGTTAATTCTGTAACCTGCCGACCACTTTTGTGAAGAATTTAAGCACTTATTTATCAGCTCGTTAAGCCCTAGTGTGCCGATTGTCAAGAAAATATGGGCCTAACACCATATTCCCAATATGCATCAATGGGCGTGCAACGGGATCCTTTACCCTTTTCCTATTATTCATGCACTCCAGACGCAATTTCCTAGTTAATACCCAGAAGGATATTGGTGAAATTTCATCATATTCCCTGAGTTACGTTGTGTGCTCATGAATTTAATTCTCCTGCGAGGTTAACATTCGTGAGTGGAGCGCATGAAAATGGGCCTGTTAGTTTGCGGAGGCATTTGTTTCTTTCTAATTTGTCACAGATCGTGGTTACAAGACATCAGACTTAAGTACTGAAGTTCCTACACCACTAGTGTGAGAGAAGAGTATCACCACCACCCGCCTACAGTGGACGAGTTACGTGGAGAAGTATACTCATCACCAAAAAGAAGTGACGGAAACCACAGCTGCAGGACTCAGCTGGAGTTAAGTTGTGTGTAACAGGCTACAGCAAGAATTACGGACATTATTATTCACGCCCTACCAAAACCTCAATGAGGAAAAATTTAATATCACTATCACCCCATTTAATCCTTATTTTAACTTGTTGAACTACTTGACTATTAAATTTGTTGTATGTTATTTTGCACTAAACAATAATAGTTGATTCAGTTTATTTGTACGAAAGCAAACGTAAGAACCAAATTTTCTTGATAAATACATATATATATAAATATAGAGCTATTAAATTATAAGAGGGCATTCGTTGGATTACTCCAACTGGGGGCTTGGTGGGCCAGAATCATAGCATAACCCCTTCACAAAAGGTGATGGACCAGATAATAAGTTAACAAATCTGCTCAGCCTTTAAGCAGCATTTTGTTCTTGACTTCTAGGAATATCTTGTGAAGGCTCCCCTAAGGTAGAAATGTCATTCGTCTTCTATCTACATCTTTGCCAAGAGTAATCTTGCGCGCAGATAGATACCTTGGACGACCTACTTTTACATACGCTTGCATTGTGACCATTAGTGGACTACTACTGCATAGCAAGGGCAGGCAATCCCGTGACAACCCATCTGACACACACACACTGACTATATGCTAACATTGCTCATCTGACACACACTGACTATATGCTACCATTACCCATCTGACACACACACACACACACTGACTATATGCTAACATTATCCATATGACACACTGACTATATGTTACCAGTACCCATCTAACACACCACTAATCAGTTCACATATACACAGTTAGCAGCACGGCATTACAGTAATTTAAGATAATAACAACAACGCAAATGAGCAACACTGAATGAACAGTTTTGTTAACATTTTATTTAATGAAAGTAATGTCAACTAACAAATAAGCATTACAAACACACACAGCACACAATTAATTTGAGTAAAATCTCATACAAACAGGCAACTCACAAAAACCTTCAAGTTCATTATATAATAATGCAACTATTGTGAGAAGAGTTTTTATAATAAAATTTTATTTTCTTCAAAATTAAGATGTTCAAAATTTGACTTATCAATAACTACTTAAGTTTACAAGAAAAGGTTTGCAGTCAAATTATACAAACTGTACAGGTGATGTTGATGTAACTTGGCAGTATTCGATTACAATAAAAGAATGCAGTTACAGAAGAATTAGACACAGGACCGGTTCTTGGGCGGTGCGGTTGCACCAGGCACCTACTTGGGTGAAGGCACCAGAATTTATTTTTTGAAAAGTAAATAACTAAAAAAAAGTCAAATGAAGCAAGCTATATATTCAATAAAATAATGTACAATATAGTCCGGTTTGCTACAAGACAGATGGGAAAGAGAGAAAAATATAGATGTGCCTTATAAAGGGACAACAGCAAACTGACAATAGAGCAACATTCAATGACAATGAAATCATAATCAATGACAGTTTCAAAGAAAATTGGCAACGAAAGCAGACAACAGAAAAGCATACCATTACTTTTATAGGACTACTGTTCTCTCTGGTTATGTAGTGAAAGTTGAGTAGTAAGGTTGTGTATAATGCTGGGGAATTCATCATGTAAAATAAAGTGCTATAGAGACAACTAGTACAGCAGCATGTGCTTTGACTTAGGCAATGTAAGGAGCAAGTAAATAAAGGATGATAGATATACTACTCTTTTCCCATAAACCATAAGTGGTGCTTAGCTGGCAGAGAGGATAGTGATTCGCTTCCATAGCTAGGAGGGGGTGCCACACGGAAGGTCCTGGGTTCGATTCCCCAGTAAGCAACTCACGTCTGTTGTTTTTCTGTTGTCTAGTTTTCTACTTCTTTATTATTCACGAGTGCCTGAAAACATACTTTTATGTGTGTGTAATATCTATTTACTCTTTTCCCAGAAGAGTACCAAGTGATAATTTCTAGACTAAGAAACTAGCTTGTAATGAATTTAAAATTTGATAAATAGATGTGTGTCCATCCATGTAGGGAACAAAAGTAATCACTATTACAACAAGTCTTAGGAATGCCGACTCCACGAGAGAAGCAGGAGATCAGAGAACCAGGCAATGATAGAACCAGGTGGTGAGAGGAGCAGGCAATGATAGAACCAGGCGGTGAGAGGAGCAGGCAATGACAGAACCAGGCGGTGAGAGGAGCAGGCAATGATAGAACCAGGCGGTGAGAGGAGTAGGCAATGACAGAAAATTGAAACAAACTGCAGAGCAGGCGGTGAAACAAGACACAGACAAACTGCATACATTATGAGAGAGACAGATGTGGCTACATGACAGCAAAAATGGAAGAAGAAATCAAATGTTAGATACACATCTACTCAGAGTCAGAACAACAACAAATTTTCTTATACAATTTCTTATCAATTGCCATCCTTCTAAACACTTGTGCTCCTCCAATGAAGTGATGGTTGGTTTGTTAGCAGCCACTTTCACATTCAGTATTATCTATGTAGCCCCTTGTAGGCCCCCCGGGGAACTTTCATGAGACAAAGAAAGAATAATACTGCTGCTCCCTCAAGCATGTCATACAAGGCAACTAATATGAGGTTGTTCATGAGGCTGACAACCTCATCATGTAACAGAAATTGCCACATACACCGCAGCTGCAAACACATGAATGCTAGGTGCAAGTTTCTTGCAAGAGGATCATTGCAGTCATTACTCCATGCTCCATCAGGAGCAAAGAGGAAAATGAAGATGATTATATATGTAATATATGTTATTATTACCAAAATGATTGTCAGGCACACAACGTAGGAATGTTATGAAATTAAAGGCACTTGACATTCATGTAACATTCCTAGAAAAACTCTCCTAGACTGGAAACAACACGGTAAAAAAACAAAAATGCCTGATAGAAAAGGAAGCACACAGACAAGAATTATTTGCACTTAATGAAATGTCATATTTACATACACAAGATTATCTCCACATGCAGATTTAATCTATCATCTCTCAGACCTAAGGGTCTTTAATATTTGGACATGCGCCCTAATATAACCGACTAGGTTGAACGGGATGCGCCTCGCCAAAACGAGGCAAAAGTTTTACATAAAAAAAAATTTAAAACAACAAGCAGATGATCATATTGATATAAATAACAACAAACAAAAACTTGTACAATAAAAATCTCAACATACCATCCCCAACTATTATCTAACATCAAAGCAAATGATTCCTTATTTATATCCTGCAGTAGACACTGGAAAAATAATAAATAAATAAACGAACAGATCATACCAAAAAAAAAATCAATTCTGATAAACAAATATTTCCTGCTTATAAATGTACACTTTCTGAACCAACAACAAAGTTTTAAAATTGTTGAGAATTGGATATGTAGGCCCATCTAACATAGTGCTCTTTGTTTCTTCTTCTTCTTCTTCCTCGTTTGTCTTGAAAAGGACGTTGGCTGCGTTGTGTCTGTTTACACCGGAGCTGCGATATCTGCGCCTTTCGGCCGACACATCTGACTTCAGCACGGCATTTTTTGGGACCGGGTTTGCCTTCCTTCTTCGATCCCTACTCTCTCAGCCAGACTGCAGTGATGCAGCCTGTTTTCAGGACCACCACGTGGAGGTGGAGTAGGGTCTTGGTCAGCTCTGGTTCGCTGACCCTGACGCAAGCAGTCAAGCTATGGGTCGGTGACTGCATTCTCTATTGCTGCATCTTTGGGTCCCGCTCTTTGTTTCAACTTTCTTTCTGTATCCCAATAGTCAGACATGTGGCCAAACCGTTAGGGACAGTCAGACATATGCTCAAACATGCAGGACAGTCAGAAGTGTCATGTGTATGACTGTACTATTTTACTGAATGTCATACATGACAAAGGGCTTTGATGTTAAAATTTACCCGGCCACAGACATCATAATTTACAAGGATTATGTCACACTTTGAAAAAAGTCCTACACAAAAGAAAATTTAGAATCTTCAACTTAAATGTTAAGACTCTCAAACAACAAACATGACAACCACTCAAACATGTAGAACAACAAACATGACAACCACTCAATCATGTAGAACCACAAACATGACAACCACTCAAACATGTAGAACAACAAACATGACAACCACTCAAACATGTAGAACAACAAACATGACAACCACTCAAACATGTAGGACAAACATGACAACCACTCAAACATGTAGAACAACAAACATGACAACCACTCAAACATGTAGAACCACAAACATGACAACCACTCAAACATGTAGAACCACAAACATGACAATCACTCAAACATGACAACCACTCAAACATGTAGAACCACAAACATGACAACCACTCAAACATGTAGAACCACAAACATGACAACCACTCAAACATGTAGAACCACAAACATGACAACCACTCAAACATGTAGAACCACAAACATGACAACTACTCAAACATGTAGAACCACAAACATGACAACCACTCAAACATGTAGAACCACAAACATGACAACCACTCAAACACATAGAACAACAAACATGACAACCACTCAAACATGTAGATCAACAAACATGACAATCACTCAAACATGCAGAACAACAAACATGACAACCACTCAAACACGTAGAACAACAAACATGACAACCACTCAAACATGTAGAACAACAAACATGACAATCACTCAAACATGTAGAACAACAAACATGACAACCATAATGATACAGACTTTCATAAATGGATGCAGAGCAGAAGTACTAAAATGGTATGACAAGCACTAGTGGTGTTCTGGAATCCCCTGGGTAAAAGAAAGTAGAAGTAGACCAAAGAATACATAGAGAAGAGAACTGGTGACAGGAATAACAATGATGAAGGCACATGACAGGAGGACTTGGCATATGTTGTTGAAGGTCTATGCTCCGTGGGGAGCTAAAAGGTACTGAAACACAAGTGGAGGAAGAAGTCAGGAAAAAACAGGGGTCTTGGTAATGTAGATTGGCTTCTTTGGATCATCTCGCAGTTTATCAAGCTGTCTTATCCTGGCCTTGAGGAACAATCTGAGGTAACTAAATAAAAAAAAACACTACCACAAGTTGTATTTCCTCTATCATGTTACACAACTATCTCCACATTTTTCTTGTCATCTGATTTTCTACTAGTCTTTGACAGATTCTTTCACATACTCCTTCTTTTGTGATGCAGAACAGCCATAATATAGACAAAATACCATATTAACCAATGCACACTGCTGATATTTAAGAAAATATAAAACAGCGTCTTATATTGGAAATGGAGAACAAAAACAACAACCAAAAAGCTAGAGACTTTCATAAACTGGTGCTTGTGTAGAATAGAAGTGGTACGACAAGATCACAACTGTGGAACTGATGACAACAATCAGACAAGTGCCAGTTGAACAAGAGATGAGATGAAAATGGTGGAGATAGATAGGACACATATTGAGAAAAGTTGTTGATAATTATCAGATAGTCCTTGTTCTGGAATCCCCAGGGTAAGAGAGGAAGAGGAAGACCAAATAACACCTGGAGAAAGGCATGACAGGAATGAAGAAGACATGGACAGACTTTGGGCTGATGGCACAGGACAGGAAGACTTAGCACAGGTTTGTTGAAAGCTTATGCTCCTTGGGGAGTTTATCGATGATGATTACTACACAGGGGATAAGAATACGTAGAACACCCTACTTCACGTCCTGAGAGATGTATGGCTTATTCAAAGGGATGGAGGAACTAAGTAAATCATCATCATCACCTTCTCTGACACTGAGATGAATGGCTTATTCAAAGGGATGGAAGACCTGTAAATCATCATCACCATCATTCACCATTGAACTAATACCTTAAGTATGTTGGAGAATGTCTGGATACCTAGCAATAAAGATGAGTAAGAGGAAGGGCAAAATGCAAGACGGGCCTATATGTACGATTCTCATCTATCAGTCAATACCCTTTACCTCCCTAAGGAGCATAGGTCATAAAACTGGATCTCGTGTAGTGGAGGCGTCAACAATTCACTCCATGTGGCAGTATCTGCTTGGGACTCAAAGTCGCTCACCTGTGGGAACATTTTCTGCATGCGCTGACAACACATGAAGTCCCAGCTAATTCAGCAGATTTCCAAAATGTCACGAGTTCTTATTATATGCCACCATTATCTGATTACATTTCAAATTATCTCTTATTTACCGTATGAATGGTTTAGATTGTGTTTGTTAGTTTTTTTGGTTTTTTTTATTTATTTATTTATTTTTTTTATTTTAAGGTATTAATTTTTGTTAATGTATTTTAATTAATAATTTTTCCCCCCTTAAATTTGATTATGTCTGCATGTTACAAATGTATGTTATTATTTTACCTCGATAATGTTGTATGCTTAAATAATGCTAAAAATACATGTGCTATCGAAAGGATACTGTATGAAAGGTGAGCGAAAGGAAGGGCAGAATGTTAGACGGGCCTGCGTGCCCAATTCTCAACCCTTTGAAAATAAAGTTCGTTCGTTCGTTCGTTCACCTTTTCTGACACTGAGATGTATGGCTTATTCAAAGGGATGGAGGAACTAAGTAAATCATCATCATCACCTTCTCTGACACTGAGATGTATGGCTTATTCAAAGGGATGGAGGACCTGTGAGTCATCATCATCACCTTCTCTGACACTGAGATGTATGGCTTATTCAAAGGGATGGAGGAACTAAGTAAATCATCATCACCTTCCATTTTGCTCCTTATAAAGCATGAAGCCACCCCCGCAGCAGTGCCCCCCCCCCCCCCCCCACCCCCTCCCCCGCGAAGAAAGCATGCACCAAACATTCACAAACTCTTGTGGTGGTGGTTTCTGTGCCAATTTATTCTACATAATGAGGTTGCTAACCTCCTGCCCAACCTCACATTAGTTGGCTTGTAGGACATGCATGAGGAAGCAGTAGTTCTACTCTTTCTTGTGTTCCTTCCTCCCCACCCCCCCCCCCACCGCGCCCCCCCCCCCCCCCCCCCCCCGACTACAGTGGGTGACCTAAAGTAAATACATTATTATTTTTATTCTTATAAACTTTATACAACAGCATGAACATGTGACCATAAATAAACATTGGATTGGTTGATTAAAGAACAATAAACAAAGTAACGTTTACAGCATGGACACTGTGGTCCATGATATGCATTTTTGTTAACAATAGAATGACCACACACAAAAAAATGTTAAAACTGGAAGCAGTAAATAAATAAAATGCACATAAATATATAAATTATTGAACTTATGAAGGATTTTACAACAAACTGTTTGTCACTGTGACACATCAAACAGAATACAGAGTGATATGTCAATAAACTGTTTCCCATGTTGAATATTCTGTTAACAAATTGTGTATTACTATAACAAATGATGGGCCGGCATGAGAGACCGCAAACCCCCCCCTACCTATAACCCACCCCCCCCCCCCCGCCCCCCCCCCCCCCACTCCCCCCCCCCCCCGCCCGCCCCCCGCCCCCCCGCCCCCCCCGCCATCCCCCCCTCCCCACCCCCCCACCCCCCCCCCCCCCCCCCCCCACCAGTTGTGAAATGAAAAAGTATTCCTCTCTGTTCTTAAAAAAATGTGTTGCATCTTTTTTCTTTCATTAACTCTTAAAGGACGAAAGGCTAGTAATATGAGCTAATTTATCCAGACACAGGAGGTCAGTTTTAGGACTAGCATATTCGAGCCAAGTTTTTGTTTTGTTTTGCCTCAATTTTATTAATCCTAATTTAATTTCCATTACAACTATGTATAACATCATGACAATTTTTTAAAACCTGGAAAAAAAACCAACTCTTAAACTTTAACACTATATGAAAACAAGAAATTTCCTTGCGTCAAAACATAGAAAAAAACCACATCCTCTTTTAGGGGTTAATGTATCATGCTCATCTTATAATGAAACATGTACTACTCCACATGGTGCAGTCACGCTTGAACTAACAAGAAAGGATTGTACATATTTTATAAATTAGTAACCAGGCAACCAAACACACAACCACACAGATGACTTGAAGATCAGATATCACACAAATTACTTCAAGATCACACACCACACAGATGACGCGTAGATCATATACTACACAGATGACTCGTACAGCACAGCTTTTGGTTGGGGTGGATGCATGATCTCATAAAGTCCTTCCCGGATGAGAAAACGGCTGGCATCATAGCGTCCCTTTTCGAAATACTCCTGAAGTGTCTGGCGTTTGGGAGGAAAGAAAGCATGCGCTCCTTTCTTGATATTATTCATACTGATCTGTAACATGGAATGGGCTAAGTGTAGTTCGTCTTGTCTGTCTGTCTGGCTACATATGGCAATTTTATGATGTTATAATACGCTACAGCAGTAAACAGTTACCATGCTTCCAGCCATGCAAGACACATATTTTTGTTCTGACAGATCTAAAAAAATCACCCTGTATCTCATAAGGTGATGATCATGGTTTATCACAAACAAGCATGTTGTTATCTTTTGTATTTAAACTTTTCAGATGATTAAAATATTTTGGGTAGTGAATAGTATGATCTTATCAATCATTCATGTGTTTATATTTGATTCTCAGACCTAATATAACCGACTAGGTTAAACGGGACGCGCCTTGTTTATATAATCACGTAGTTCCCGAGGAGCCCCTGAAGAGACAAGGAAATAATCGAACAAATGCGCCTTCAGGCATGTCGTACAAGGTGACTAGTATAAGGTTGTGTATGAGGCTGGCAACCTCATCATGTCAAACAGATTGCTACAGAAACCTTCACTACAAGATCATGTGACTGCCTGGTACAGGCTTCCTGCTAGGGGGAACCTGCTTCAGTGATGACTCCATGCTCCGATGTGAGCACAAAATAAAATGATAAATGATGTGTCATCAACTGTTTCTATTTAAAAAGAATTCAAAATGTTGTGATATGTGCACACAAAAAATGCCCCTTTTTTTAAAAGGATAACAGTAATATTATATGTGTAATATAGTAAGTTTCTCTAACGTATTTTTTTTCCGAAAATAATCCACTTAAATTACTGGTGCATCTTACATGGCAGGAAATACGGTAAAAGTCAGGTTGAAACAGTATCTTAAAGCCAGACAGGAAACAGTGACTGAAAGCCAGACAGGAAACAGTGCTTGAAAGCCAGACAGGAAACAGTGCTTGAAAGCCAGACAGGAAACAGTGCTTGAAAGCCAGACAGGAAACAGTGCTTGAAAGCCAGACAGGAAACAGTGCTTGAAAGCCAGAAAGGAAACAGTGCAACAGTGCTTGAAAGCGAGACAGGAAAGTGACTGAAAGCCAGACAGGAAACAGTGACTGAAAGCCAGACAGGAAACAGTGACTAAAAGCCAGACACAGAGACTGGGTTTATAAGTGAGACAGAGACTGTGTTTAAAACTCAGATAAATAGTTTTCTGAAAGACAGATTGAAACAGTTTTGGAAAATCAGACTGAGACAGGGTTGACACCTAGATAAAAAATTAAAAAAGAAATGTTCTATGAAAATCACTCTTTATGAATGAATAAGACAACGCTAACTTTGGTTACTTTTGTGTTGTTCATTCATAAAAACTGACCACCATTATCATTCTTCATTTTTTAAATGTTCTATTTTAAATGTTCTATATAAGTAAGATAGATCATGTGACTAAGATAATCATCATCACTCTTAAGCTCCCAAAGGAGCATAGGCCTTAAAAAAAACGTATGTCATGTCTCATGCCATCAGCTCAAGGCCTTTCCATGTCTTCGTCATCCTTTCATGTCTCCAGTTCTCTTCTCCATGTGTTCTTTGGTCTCCCTGTTCTTTGGTCTCCCTGTTCTTTGGTCTCCCTGTACCTCTTACTCTAAGGATTCCAGAACAAGGACTGCCTGGTAATGTTATCACAACATTTCCTCAATGAGTGCCCTTATCCATCTCCAGCGTCTTCTTCTTATCTCTTGTTCAACTGGCACTTGTCTGGTTCTAGTCATCTCTTGTTCAACTGGCACTTGTCTGGTTCTTCTCATCTCTTGTTCAACTGGCACTTGTCTGGTTCTAGTCATCTCTTGTTCAACTGGCACTTGTCTGGTTCTAGTCATCTCTTGTTCAACTGGCACTTGTCTGGTTCTAGTCATCAGTTCCCCTTTGGTGTCCTGGTCATACAAGTTCAATCCTTCTATTCTACACAATCATCCATTTATAAAAGTCTAACTTTTTGGTTGTTGTTTTTGGTGCTCTCCATGTCTCACAGCCATACAATAGGACTGACTTGACATTTGAGTTGAAGATTCTAATTTTTGTGTTGGACTTGTTTTGTTTGATCTCCAAATGTTTCCCAATCCAATGAAAGCTCTTCTTGTCTTTTGTATTCTCATATCACTGTCGGTCCATCCAAACGTGTCTATATTGCTGCCAATGTTTAAGTATGGTTCTTTATCTTGTAGTGGTGTTTCTTCAAGTGCAATACCATTATCATTTCCTGCATTTATTTTCATTATCTTTGTTTTCTCCCTGTGTATTTTCAGATAATGAGGTGATATATATAAAGACATGACAGTACCTGTATATCTTGATTGTGTACGCTGATGAAGTGGGCCTTCTTTTCGACCGCATGACCTTGTTTGGGCCCAATGTCTGACTTCCCGTGAAAGGGAGACACTGTGATTGTTCTTCCCGTGTCGAACCTGGGCAGATTGTCTGACAGTCCTCCGTCTATGTATTTCTGAAATACAGAACCAACCGTTACCTATGAAGTATTCTCTTTGTAAATTATTTCACATCAATGAATAATAATAATAATCATAATATCACCATCATCATCAATTTTCATTGGCTCCTCATGCATAAAGGAAGCCACCACAGCAACAGATCTCTGTGCAGAAAGCCTGTATTCATGTGATCTTGGAGCGGTGTTTTCTGTAGAATTTTGTTTGAGATTATGACATTGTCAGCCTCATCCAAAACTTCAGATTATGACATTGTCAGCCTCATCCAAAACTTCAGATTATGACATTGTCAGCCTCATCCAAAACTTCAGATTATGACATTGTCAGCCTCATCCAAAACTTCAGATTATGACATTGTCAGCCTCATCCAAAACTTCAGATTATGACATTGTCAGCCTCATCCAAAACTTCAGATTATGACATTGTCAGCCTCATCCAAAACTTCAGATTATGACATTGTCAGCCTCATCCAAAACTTCAGATTATGACATTGTCAGCCTCATCCAAAACTTCTGATTATGACATTGTCAGCCTCATCCAAAACTTCAGATTATGACATTGTCAGCCTCATCCAAAACTTCAGATTATGACATTGTCAGCCTTATCCAAAACTTCTGATGAGATTGTCAGCCTCATCCAAAACTTCAGATTATAACATTGTCAGCCTCATCCAAAACTTCTGATAATGACATTGTCAGCCTCATCCAAAACTTCAGATTATAACATTGTCAGCCTCATCCAAAACTTCTGATAATGACATTGTCAGCCTCATCCAAAACTTGAGATTATGACACTGTCAGCCTCAAACAAAACTTGAGATTATGACACTGTCAGCCTCAAACAAAACTTGAGATTATGACACTGTCAGCCTCAAACAAAACTTGATATTATGACATTGTCAGCCTCAAACAAAACTTGAGATTATGACACTGTCAGCCTCAAACAAAACTTGAGATTATGACATTGTCAGCCTCAAACAAAACTTGAGATTAGCTGCCTCTTACAACGTGCCTCAGGGTACAGTAGTCCTATTATTTCTTTGCCTCCCCCAAGATCCCCTCCCCCAGGAACTACAAGAGGCTATCAAGGAAAACAGAATAAGCAGTGATAACAGGGAAGTATCCATTGTAAATGTTAGTTGTCTTCCCTGTGACCTACAATAAACTCATGGGTACACCTGAGGATGGAAGACCCTGTCCATGGTAGAGGTCTGTCCAAGTCAAGGCACTGCATCACCCACCAATTAGTGGATCTGGTGTGACCACACCCACCATTTAGTGGGTCTGGTATGCCACCAATTAGTGGGTCTGGTGTGACCACACCCACCAATTAGTGGGTCTGGTGTGACCACCAGTGTTGAATCTGCTGATCTGAAGTCCTGAGCGGTTGCAAGAAAGCGTAAAACAACTTTTGCCAAATGCTCCAGAGGTAGAGAGTGAAACCTCAAATCCCTGGGATTCACACAGACGAACAAACTTTTGTACATAATAAGAACAAAAAATAATTGATGGTAGTCCCATTGCAAATACTGTCGTAGAGGAGTTAAGTGTTAGAGACTTCACTATACTAGGCCCAGCTTTGATGAGGTGGGGTATCAGTTCCCTTCATTGTTGCCTTTGCCTTCCCTAAATCAAGAGCAGAGTTAGGTACCCATTTACAATTGGGTATGCTGGAGGCATGGCACTACCAGGTTTTGAACCCAGAACTTGTTAACTTTGCCACGAGAGGTAAACCCTCTAATCCCTTAGCCAGATGCTCCTTCACAATAGAGTTAGTTATTCCAAATCCTGTGGCAATTAAATCTGATTTCTTGTATATGACAATTCCTTTAGTGGCCAATGTGTTCATTTAATCAGTCTTGCAAATTTTTCAAGCAAACCTGGCACGAAAAAAACTTTCAACACTCCAGTCTACTTAGCTGTAAATTGGTACCTGGCTCTGCTCTTAAGTTATTTATTTTCAAAGGGTTAAGAATTAGGTGCTCAGGCCCATCTAACATTCTGCCCTTCCACTCTCATTTATCTTGCATACTAATATATCCTTTCCCTCCCCCATGTTACTTTAAGCATTAATTAAAAGGCGTGCAACATTATAAAGGTAATAAATATAACAGCATACATAGGGAAGGTATAGGCAGTGAGGAAGGGAAATAGTCACCCCACTTCATAAAGTTACGACCTAGTATAAGTGAGTCTATAACACTTCACTCCCCTGCTATGGGACTCTGTTTACCTTACCTTGATAATGGAAGGCAGTATGCCGGTGTTAGAAAAAAAAAAATTTCATTTCCCTTGTGGGTTCCAGTCAAGGGCACCTCTGGGTAAGCTTTATTTTTCTTTTCTGAGTGTATGTCCTATCCATCCCCACCTTCTTACCTTAATTTCCATTTGTATTGGCTGTTGCCCGCACCTTTTCCTTAGCTCTATATTTGTTATTACATCTGGCCTTCTTATACGGAGGATCCGTTGGAGACATCTATTTACAAATATCTGTAGTTTGGAGGTGATACTCTTTGAGACAGTGTCATGTCTGTGAGCCATACAGCAAGACTGACTTTACATTTGAGTTAAAGATTCTGATTTTGTTCTCTCTGGATATAGCTGAGGAGTTCCATATTGGTTGAAGGGCATTAAAAGCGCATCTGGCTTTATTTATCTTAGAACAGACGTCACCATTGGTTCCCCCTCCTTTGTCAATGTTATTCCCCAGATATGTAAAGCTTTCAACTTCTTCAATGACTTGACGATTGATCTTCATCGAGTCCGTCTGCCTATTATTTATTCTCATTTCTTTTGTTTTATTTACATTTATGTGCAGTCTCATCTTTGCTGCTTCTGTTACTAATCTATTTGTTTTCTCCTGCATATCTTGCTGTCTATGTGATAGGAGGCACAAATATGAGAATATATGAGATCTGCATAATTTCTGTACGTCTGTAAGGTGCAGAATGCTGGAGAGTAACAGAAAAAGAAACGTCCAACTTGTCCTCTTTCCACACAACCTGCCTAAGGACAATGTTTCAAATGTTATTGCTGAATATCATCACCAACCAAGAACTGCTAACTTGGAGGCACCAAGAGGACATCAGCACCATTATAGCGGGCAGACGCTGGAATTGGGTTGGTCACATCAACAGACCAGACCCTAACACCATCACCAGAACAGGCACACTATGGACTCCAGAAGGAAAGCAAAAGCAAGGACGGCCAAGAGCCACTTGGCGGAGAATTGTGGTGGTGGAGAACTGTGGAGGTGGAGAATTGTGGTGGTGGAGGTGCTAAGTATGAACCAGAGCTGGGGTACCACATGAGGAATGGCTGCCAACCAAGTAAAGTGGAGACAATTTGTTGCTGTCCCACAAGACATCACCAGGCGTGATGGTCACTGACTGTTTTGTCAGTCAGCGGCCAAATACCAAAGTGGAGACAGTTTGTTGCTGTCCTATAAGACGTCACCAGGCGTGATGGTCACTGACTGTTTTGTCAGTCAGCGGCCAAGGACCAAAGTGGAGACAGTTTGTTGCTGTCCTACAAGACATCACCAGGCGTGATGGTCACTGACTGTTTTGTCAGTGTTACGGTCATTTTTGCCTGTATTATAGACGTCAACCTGTTTGATACTTTTTGATGGTCTAAAAGAGAGAACTGTCTATTAACTTTTCAGTGACAGGTTTGATTAGTGGTTATCTTCCCCTTGTCTTATTCATCTATCCTTATGGGGAGGTTAAACCCCCAAAATGAAAAACACAGAATTATAAGTTAATAGCTATATCTGGTCATTTATACAAGCAAAATGACTGAAAAAAATACAAAACATTGAGGTATATACTGAAAACTTGCGGTCTATGGGGTAAAAACAGTGGGAAAAGGGCAAATTTTAGCTTTTTTGGGGTATTTTGTTGCCCAAGATATCTCAAATGTGAGTACAACTTGAGTTATGAAATTTGGCTATTTCATTTGTTAATAGATGATAATTATTTTATACTAAAACAATTTTGATTGGTTTGATATCTGAATTTTTTTGGAATTTAACATACCAATCAAAAAATAGTTGAAACTTTTAAGGGGGGTATCTTAGCTATTTCTTAACAGTTTTGTAGTTTGTTAACATATATCCTTTATTTTAGTTTATTTTTATAAGCACTATGTGTACAGCATGTGGCCCAAAATTTACTGCTGTATCACTAATAGGTTTTGAAAAATCATGGGCAACGTGCCCACATTTGTGTGAAAAATGAGGTTTTGAGAAAATTAAGAAAAAAGGGGTGGAATTACACTTTTACACAACATTTACTCATCTCAGTATCCCCCTGCTATGTAGGAATCATCTCTAGTATTTTCCTTTATTGATTACATGGGCTGTGTCATACTTCGCAGCTTACTTTTAATTAAATTCTTCATTTCAGCAAACTGTATGCGCTTTTCGTCAGTTTCCAAAAAAATACATCCTTTCTCTAGTAGACATGTACTATGTGGGGGGAAGCGATTGCCCTACCCTCAGCAGACTCAGTACATGTAGGAGAGGCTTTGCTCTCAATAATCACAAGATTATGATACCCTTATCAGATATTAACTGTCAATGGTTCACAGTTCAGAGGGAATCTGATGGAGGAAGTTTTTAGTATTTTTAAAACTATACTCGTCCGCACATTTTATCATCCACAATCCAATGGATAAGTGGAAAGATATAACGGGACTCTACTTACAATTTTACGGAAGCTCGCACAGGAGAAACCAGAATCCTGTGATTCGTTCTTACCTGCAGCTTTATTTGCGTATAAGGAGGTACCCTACCACTCTACTGGAATACCTCCAGCCACGTTATTATTTGGACGACCCATCAAAGGACCCCATGGTTAATAAAAATTTGCCAGTCAAAATTATTTTTACACATGAAACTATGTTTTAAAAACTTTAATTCTGTTTGCTTCAGGGAAATGAATACCAAAAATTAAAATCAATGCATTAGAAGATATATCAATTTGTATATTTTGCATATATAATTATGTAAAAATACACTTACCTGACATACTTTAAAATTTATATAAAATCATCCACAAAGGTTTTAGTGAAAATAAACATTCAGAAATGTGGGCAAATGAATGTACTTTCCAGTGCAATATATATCTAAAATTTGATATTTTCAATGACATTCTTCATTTTTGGGGGTTAAACCTCCCCTTAAAAGGATCGATGTTGACCTGTTTCGGGGAAATGTCTTAAATAGTTGTCATGTCTTAAGTTGCTATTCACATGACCATATAAGGAGCGGTTTTGCCTCTTGTTTCGGGGAAACGCCCTGGTCTGTATTAGCTTTACTCAGGACTGTGTTTATTGCACATGCGCAGGTTTTTGCGCGCAGATTGAGAGACACTTCCGATCTGGGCAGTGTACCTGGGTTTCTGAATGGACAAGAGGTTCGGAGATTTTCTCTGCCATTATTACGAGGAAATGAAGTCCTCTGTGTGACTGATATGTCAGTGATTCTTCCCCAAGTTTATTCTGTACACCAAGGATGGCAAGTGTTGTGTTTGGTGATTTTCTAGGATGCTGTCAAGGTAATATGTACACTTTAATCCTCTCGTATGCCTAGATATGCAGACTAGGTGCTGTCTGCACATAAGAACGATTGATATTTTTGAGGCGACATTTTTTGAGTAGAGTTCACAGATGATATGATAGACAGAACCTACTATTTGTACTCTATACAGAAACCAAGACTATACGTCTTATTGTTGAATAGAAGCCCAGCGAAGATTGTACTGTTTGGTACCCGCTATTCTGGCGGTATGTTTGGCATAGATGGATATGCCTTGCTTATGAGAAATAACAGAGGTTACCTTGTTATAGAGGCCCGCTACTTGCGGCCTGATTCTGTCGCCATAGAGGCCCGCCTTTCGCGGCCTATATTCTTCACCAGAAGAAGTACCTGGCGTGTGATGCCAGAAGAGCCATAAACTTTTGTTAAGCAATTGAGAGTCCGCCCTTTTCGTGCGGCATATTTGCTAGAGGTACCTGACGCGCTTAGTCAGGGGTACCTGAGCTTCAGTATGAGCAGAACGTAGATTGACAGACCATTGTCATTAGCATCCTGATGTATGAGCTGATCAAGATTTGTGATGCCAGATGTTTTCTACCATATCCATGTATGTGATGTCCCTGATCCATGTGCAATTGACTGTGCTGTTGATGTCACCGTATGTCTCATAATAAATTGTTGAAAAGGTCATCAGTATTACCAACGTTTACTGACTTCTACATCTGGTTGAGTGGGTACATTGTGAACTTGTCCAAGAGCCTATACGCATTCATGTCCACCATCTTATCTGATGTCTACTCACCCACACATCATATCAACCCACACACTTCTACGAGCACTACGCACTTGAGAGCCTGTATGGTGTTTGAGAGAGAGTCAACATTACACCCTGTCAGCGCCTCAACGCTTGGTGACCCAAATATACACAACATTGTACTGTCCAGGTTTGACCTCCTACATTCAGCATTAACATTCGGTGGCTACATACTACTTTAACAGTCAGTCAGCGGCCAAGGACCAAAGTGGAGACAGTTTGTTGCTGTCCTACAAGACGTCACCAAGCATTCACATGCTTGTGCAGCGGTATTTTCTGTAGCAATCTGTCTTATATAATGAGGTTACCATCCCCCTGCACAACGTCATGTCAGTGAATCTTGTCTCTTCTGAGACTCCCAGGAGTCTATTATAATTAATACTAAAATGTTCAAAGAAGGAGAAATATTACAACCTTTGGACAGGTTTTCTATATTTGGTTACTGCAGTCATGGACCATTCCATTAAGCACAAACAAGGGAGGATAAAATTAAATACACTATTAATAAGCTGTGAATAAATGCACAGAAAACAAAATAAAACCACAAACAGAATCACATCAACATTTACACCATCATTTTCTTGTTGCTCCTGATGGAGCAAGAAACCTTCACCAAACATTTACATGCTCTTGCACCAGTGGTTTCTGTAACAATCTGTTTGACATGATGAGGTTGCCCACACCTCCATGGATAACCTAAATTTAGTCACCTTGCATGACCTGCCTGAGTCAGCAGTGTCTTATTCCTTCCTTGTCTCCTCAGAGACCCTACCCCCTAACAACGTTGGGCTAGTGAGCTGAAAATCACAAACAAGAACAGCTCGGCTTACCTTTCCTCGAATCATGGGCAGTTTGATGCCAGCATAGACTGGAATATAGCAGCTTGCTATCAGAGCCTGTGGAAACATTGTGTACAGCAGAATAAACAACAAGTCACAATGTCTTTATACAGTTTTCTGACTCCATCTTTTAGTAGACGTATTCAAATATTCTGATGACTCTTCATAATAAAACGCCTGGGTCACCAGCACACTTCTATATGGCAGCGAGACATGGACAACCTATGCTAAGCTAGAAAAAAGGCTCAATACCTTCCATCTACAGTGTCTACGCCACATCCTCAGTATTTCGTGGAAAGACAAAGTGACAAATGTGGACATGTTGTCATGTGCTGGCCTTCAAAGCATGTATACATTGCTTAGACAGCACAGACTAAGCTGGTTTGGCTCTGTCCGCTGCATGGAAGATGGTCGCATCCCGAAACATATCTTCTACGGACAACTGGCAGATGGCAAAAGAACAGTTAGGCAACCATAGCTGAGGTTCAAAGATGTGTGCAAGAGAGACATGAGGGCACTGGATGTAAATCCAGCAACCTGAGAGGATGAAGCTGCCAAGAGCACCAAGTGGTGATGCTATGTATGTCGCCACCTCAGATTGGGCGAAAAGAAGCTCTCACAGCAAGCAGAGGAGAGGAGTAAATATCGACAGCAACACCAGGAAAATAAAGAGCTGAGGGCTGTCACCTCAAAAGGTGCATTTCCATAGTCAGTTATGACTGAAGGGGCTGTTATTAAGTTCATTACTCTTCTTTCACTAAGGTTTCTAAAGCACATATTTCACTTCCATAAAGAAATATTGACCCTACAATACACATCAGGATTATTTTTCCTTTTTGTTTGTTCAATGTAGTTAATGTTTGTTGAATATAGTTTATGCGTGTTCAGCATACTTTATGGCTTGCTGAATGTAGTTTATGGCTGCTATGGTTGTAGAATGTAGTTTATCGTTGCTGAATGTAGTTTATAGCTGATGAATATATTTTGACTGTTGAATGTAATTTATGGTTGTTGAATGTAGTTTATAGTTGCTGAATGTAGTTTTTGGCTGTTGAATGTAGTTTATAGTTGCTGAACGTAGTTTTTGACTGATGAATGTAGTCCATGATTGTTAAATGAAGTCTATGGTTGTTTAATGTAGTCTACGGTTGTTGAATGTAGTTTATAGTTGCTGAATGTAGTTTTTGACTGATGAATGTAGTCTATGGTTGTTAAATGTAGTCTATGGTTGTTGAATGTAGTCTATGGTTGTTGAATGTAGGTTATGATTACTAACAAGGAGTGAAAAAGAAAGTGCAGGTAATGATGATTAGTAATATATGCTAACCTTAATCCTTAACTCCTATAATACAATTGAATATTTCTTTGTCTTTGAGCTTTCAAAGAAAATAAAAAAATTCTTGACTGGCTCTCCTCTCTTCCTTATAATCATATTTCTTCTAATCTATGCTGATTTGAGGCAGTTATAACATTAAGCTCATTTGTGGACTTCATGTCACTGAACATGAGACATCAATCATTTGGTCAGACAGTCTAGAGATACATCACTGAGTTCATCTCTAGACCTAAAGTCAGACAATATCAGACACATAATGAGTTCATCTCTAGACTTAGAATTGAAGTCAGACAACTTTAGACATTTACATTAATCTCTAAGCTTGAAGTCAGACAATCTTAGACACTTCCATCAATCTCTAAGCCTAAAGTCAGACAATCTTAGACAGTTACATCAATCTCTAAGCCTAAAGTCAGACAATCTTAGACACTTACATCAATCTCTAAGCCTAAAGTCAGACAATCTTAGACACTTACATCAATCTCTAAGCCTAAAGTCAGACAATCTTAGACACTTACATCAATCTCTAAGCCTAAAGTCAGACAATCTTAGACACTTACATCAATGAGCTCATCTCTAGACCTGAAGTCAGTGAACATCTCATTCTTCTTGGTATCTGCATTGGTCAGTGATACATACAACTTTCCCTGGGCTGTCTCATGTGCATCTTCTGGGAGAATGTCTTCCAGCATGTTCCGCAGACTGCGAGTAAAGGTGTAACCGGGAGTAAGCGCACCCAATGGCTTCCTGCGGATCTCTTTTGCCAAGTTGTGAACATGTTCTGCTGATTCCTGAAACAAAGAAAGAAGATAAATTTACTCGGATGAAAGATATCACATTCTGAGGAATGTGAATATTCAAATGATGCATATTACCAGTTCAGCAAAAGAGAACAAGTGATAAATCTTCAGACTCTGCACGACCCACAACAGATTGGGATATCATCAGCAAGCTAAAGATAGGAACTACTGATGAATGTAAATGTGGCACCGATAAAATGACTGCTGAACATTTGCTTCAAATATGTCCAACTTATGAGCAACAAAGAAATCACATATGGCCTTCACCAGTACCATTTCTGGAAAACCTTTACAGAGATACAAACAGCCTCTAGTTGACCACTGCTTCCTTTCAAAATATGAAAGTACACGTCTGAGAGTGAAGGAAGAAGAACATACACAAATACTGTAGATGTTATATAATGGCAAATGTGAATATACACAAAATTGTTTCTTATTTTACACTGGAAAATGGGAATACATGAATAAACAGTAGATATTACATTACGCAAAATGTGATTATATGCAAAGACTGTGGACATTACAATCTGTGAAATGTGTGGACATTATGCTATGGAAAATGTGTGGGCATTACATTCTGAGAAATGTGTGGACATTACACTCTGAGAAATGTATGGATATTACACTGAGAAATGTGGACATAACACTGTGAAATGTATGGACATTACACTCTGGAAAATGTGTGGAGATTTCACTATGTGAAATGTGAATATACACAAAGACTGTGGTGATTACACTCTGAGAAATGCAAGTATACACAAAAATTGTGGACACTGCACACCAGGACGGTGGGGTAATATGTGGAGAAGGTGTCGTCCATATATGACGACACGCAGTGAGGGGGATGGGGATGGTGCGGGGGGTGTCACATTATGTGACGTTATGTGGCGAGGGGGGAATGTGACGTCACACAAATATAGTCATACTGCTTCTTACATAAATTATATTTCTACTTTTATCCGCAATGGTAAACTTTGCAACAGATAACAAATTCCTTGATTTTTTTTTTCCTTAAATTCCTCGCATGACGTCGCATTGGCACACGCCCGACCCCGGCCCTGGTCAAGACACATGATCCTACCCAAGGCCGGATAATAGGCGCATGTCCAAACACAAAAGACCTAATGACACATAAGTGTCACTGTAGTGATCTGCTGTGTTTTCACACAAAGGACCTAATGACACATAAGTGTCGCTGTACTGATCTTTTGTGTTCAACTAATCCCTTGATATATATATATATATATATATATATATATATATATATTAAATTCTCTTAGACGTCCCCTCCCGTCACAAACTTTTCCCCACCCACCAATGTTGCAGTCTGGAAATTATATAAAAGTCTTGCGCTTCTGGCTTTTGTACTAAACTGCACGGCGCTCAATATTGTGCACATCTTTTTTCCCCATCAAAGTTGAAGTTATATTTTTAAATAGTAAATAGAAGACACGTAGTAAAGTGTCAAAAGTCTACGTATGTTTTATTGTTAATATTTTTTTCCCCTTTGATTGTTTCCCTTTGACCTAGAAGAGGATAAATTACATTCCTTGACCAAAGAGCAGTCAGATATTCATGTACAGATGATAGACTAACGTGACGCCACCGTGGTTCCAACCCGCTACCTGTGCCGCGACAGGCCTGCGCTCTAACCAAGGACGCTCTCATAAATAGGTGCTTGCCTAAAATAGGAGGATTGTCGTGGTATGACAAGATGACTAATGTGGATGTGATGACAGGAACCAGACAAGTGCCAGATAGGACAAACATTGAGCAAACCTGTTGATAGATTTACAAGGCAGTCTTTGTTCTGGAATCCCCAGGGTAAGGGAGGCAGGGGAAGATCAGGGAACACATGGAGAAGAGAACTGGAGACAAGACATGAAGGGGAAGAAGAGGACGTAGAATGACCTTGAGCATATGTCCCTTAGGGAGTTGAAAGGTCATGATGATGACTAGGTAAATAATTTACATTCGATTACGTTGTTGCCTTTCTGTATTACCAAAAACATAGTTAGAAAAGAAAAAAAAAGGGGGGAGGAAAGAGAAATTTGTGACGTCACGTAAAAAAAATAGGGGGGGGGGGGGGCCTAGGTTTTTGTGACAAGGGGGAGGGGTGTTCAAAAATGGTAAAAAAAATTGCGTGACGTCATATGTGAACGACCCTTTAGAGTTATAATAATAATAATAGCCCCTTCAGTCATAACTGACTATGGGAATGCGCCCCTGAGGTGACAGCCCTCAGCTGCTTATTTTCCTGGTGCTCCTTTCGACGTTTTCTCCTCACCTCTGCTTCCTGTGTGAGCCTCTCTTCGCCCAATCTGAGGTGGCGCCGTAAATAGCATCGCCACTTAGTGCGATCGGCAGCTTCATCCTCCCATGTTGCTGGATCCATGTCCAGTGCCCTCATATCTCTCTTGCACACATCTTTGAACCTCAGCTGTGGTCGCCCAACTGTTCTCTTGCCATCTGCTAATTGTCCGTAGAAGATATCTTTTGGGATGCGACCATCTTCCATGCGGCGAACATGGCCAAGCCAGCGAAGTCTGCGCTGTCTAAGAAGCGTATACATACTTTGAAGGCCAGCACGTGACAACACCTCGACATTTG
The DNA here is from genome assembly GCA_024509875.1 of Oreohelix idahoensis. Taxonomy (NCBI): domain Eukaryota; kingdom Metazoa; phylum Mollusca; class Gastropoda; order Stylommatophora; family Oreohelicidae; genus Oreohelix; species Oreohelix idahoensis. The sequence continues at coordinate 386,207 of JAMPIV010009610.1, forward strand.
TCACTTTATCTTTCCAAGAGATGCCGAGGATGCGGCGTAGACACTGCAAATGGAAGGTATTGAGCCTTCTTTCTTGCTTAGCATAGGTCGTCCAGGTCTCGCTGCCATATAGGAGTGTGCTGGTGACGCAGGCATTATATACCGCAGCTTTGGTCTTCATTGTGAGTTTAGAGTTTCCCCAAACACGCGATGTGAGGCGGGCAAAGGTAGCTGCAGCTTTGCCAATGCGGCTGTCGATTTCTGTATCCAGTGAGAGTTTGTCATTGATGGTAGACCCTAGGTATGTGAAGTGGTGCACCACTGTTAATTCATAGTTATCGATGGTGATAACTGGTGCAGCACCCACATCCTGACTCAGCACATTCGTTTTCTTTAGACTTATTGTGAGGCCAAAGTCCTTGCATGCTTTAGTGAAGCGATTCATCAAGCTCTGAAGCTCCTGTTGGCTTTGAGTGACGACTGCAGCATCATCAGCGAACAACAAGTCTCTTATAGTGACCCTTTTTATTTTTGTTTTTGCCTTCAGCCTTGAAAGATTAAACAGACGGCCATCTGACCTAGTGTGAAGGCATATTCCTTCAGTTGCATCTCTGAATGCATGTTTCAAGAGTAAGGCAAAGAAGATTCCGAAGAGGGTCGGAGCCAGAACACAGCCTTGTTTAACGCCACTTCGTATATCAAAGGGCTGTGACGTGCTTCCAGCATATTGGACTGTTCCCTTCATGCCGTCATGGAATGACTTTATCATTTCCAGCATTTTTAGAAGGGCAGCCTATTTTCAGGAGGATTTTAAAGAGTCCATCCCTACTAACCAGGTCGAATGCTTTTGTGAGGTCTATAAAGGCGATATATAATGGTCTTTTCTGCTCTCTTGATTTTTCCTGAAGCTGGCGGAGAGAGAAGATCATGTCTGTTGTTGATCTGCCAGCTCGGAATACACACTGTGCCTCTGGATATATGCGCTCAGCTAACTTGTGTAGTCGCATTAAGATGACTTTGGCAAAAACCTTACCAACAATACTAAGAAGAGAGATGCCTCTGTAGTTATTGCAATCACTTCTGATACTTTATTTTTATACAGTGTTACAATCTTGGCATCTCGCATGTCTTGAGGAATAGTTGTCTCTTCCCAGCACTGGCACAGCATCCTATGCAGGGGATGTAATAGCGTGCTCTTACAGCATTTGATTAAATCAGGAGGAATCCCATCACTGCCTGGTGCTTTGCCAGAGGCCAAGTTATCAATGGCCTTGCTGAGTTCCTCTAATGTTGGTTCGGCATCCAGCTCCTCCATAGTTGGCAGACTGTTGACACCATCAAGGGCTGCAGCCGTAACGATATTGTCTCTAGCGTAAAGCTCAGAGTAGTGCTCGACCCACCTCTCCATCTGCTTACCCTTATCGGTTAGCTTCTCTCCGCTGATGGTTTTTAGCGGTGCCGTCTTACTTTTTTGGGGGCCAAGTGCTTTCTTTATACCGTCATACATGTGTCTAATGTTGCCTGTTTGCGCTGCGATCTGGATGCTCTCACTGAGCTGGAGCCAGTAGTCATTTGCACAGCATCGAGCAGTTTGTTGAACTTTGCTTCTCGTAGCCCTCAGGATCTGTAGGGTTCTGGCACTCGGTGAACGTTTGTATTCATTCATAGCACTGCGCTTAGCTTCAATGACAGGTGCCATCACATTTGATGAAGCATCAAACCAGTCATTTGACTTTGCTGTTTTCTTACCAAAGGTGGCAAGTGCAGTACTTTGAATGGTGTTCCGTAGATGCTCCCAGTTCTCTGTAATAGTATCACCATGCTGAGGGCTACTGAGCACTTTCTCGAAGGTCGCAGTGAATTGAGCGATCATGAAAGGGTCTGACATCTTGCTGGTATCAATGCGTGGTTTCCCTTCATGTCTGACACGATAGAGTTTTCTTGGTTGTGCTCTGATTTTGCAGCAAACCAAGGAGTGATCTGTATCACAGTCTGCACTATGGTACGAGCGCGTGGAGAGCACAGACCTGAGGAGTGGCCTTCTGACGAGAATCAGGTCAAGTTGGTGCCAGTGCTTGGATCGTGGGTGTCTCCATGACACCTTATGTCTGAAAGTAGGTGTTGGTCACGCAGAGGTCATGGTGGACGCACAACTCTAAGAGCCGTTGTCCATTTTCATTCATCTTGCCAATACCAAACCTGCCCAGACATGAAGGCCATGAAACATTATCGGCACCCACTCTAGCGTTAAAGTCACCAAGGAGAACAAGCTGTTCTTGCCTAGGTATGCTTTTGATAATTGCTGTTAGATTCTCGTAGAACTCATCTTTAGCTTCTGAGGCAGAGTACAGAGTAGGAGCATACACACTGACAAGGGTGATGGGACCTGTGCTAGTTTGCAGGCGGAGCGTTAACAGGCGTTCTGATCCATTCTCGCCTGGTTCAACCATTTTAGTTAGCGATTTTTTTACCGCAAAACCTACTCCGTGTTCTCTAGCTTTATTAAGATCTTTCCCTTGCCAATAAAAATGTGTAGTCCTTCTCGCTCACCGTTCCAGAGCCCGCCAGGCGCGTTTCCTGAAGTGCAGCTATATCCACCTGAAGTCGTTTAAGCTCATCATTAATTATGGCTGTCTTCCTTACATCGTTTACATCCTGTAGGTTTTCGGATAGTCCAGTCAACATAGTCCGGACGTTCCAGCATCCCAATCTGAGAGTTTACTTATTTCTATTTTTTCGATAATTGCTTGGTGCAAAATTTTCTGTCCACAGTTCGGGTTTGACCCTAATCCCCATGCACCCAATGGGGAAAGCAGACAGTGGCGGGACAACACCTTATTGACTGGGGGCTGCCCAGCTTGAAGCGGGCGGTAGCTGTCCAGTGAGATCCTAGAACCTCTCCCACTGTCGGAAGTAGCCCCTGGCGCCAGTCGCTCGCCTTTGCCCCTTCTCCCGTCAGTGGAAACAGTTCCGCCGGGCTCAAATTGAGCCACACGTGAAGGCCAGGAGCTGGACTTGGTTGTCAGAGGCTGTTTGAGGCGCGTGCCATAGAAGTATTTTATCTGCAGTGAGAGCTTATCCTCACTACAACTCCCGGCAATAACAACCTTTGGAACTGAAGAGTTAACATTTTGTCAATTAAGAGTGTTAGTAAGTGTTTCTTTCAAGAGAAGGCGGTTAGGGGTTCAGTGTTGGGGTTTTTTTTAATTTGGGTCAGGGTTGGAGAGAAAAATAGCCGCTAACGCTGGCCTTAATTCTAATTCTGACCCGGTTTGCGACAAGACGGTCGACTCTACAATAAAGTATGATACAACCTATAAATGTATATACAAACGTGAGGCTGTTTTCTGAACGCCCCCCCCCCCCCCCCCCAAAAAAAAAAAACCCGCGGTCAAGTAAGATGGATTTCTTCCTTATCTAACGCCGGTAAAATCGGCCCTCCGGTCACACGACGTACAAGAAGCTGGCGTGATTGATTGCGAATGGCAATTCACGTGACACAGCAACAAGGACAAGGGGGAAATAACCCCATCACTAGGTAAGGACGTTATATCAGGGTTTCTTAACTTTTTGGTAATGGACCCTTTTGATTGTCCGTTGAAAGTTAAGGACATCTTTGATTGTCCGATGAAAGTTAAGGACACCTTTGATTGTCCGATGAAAGCTATGGGCCCCTCCTTGGAAAGAAATGTATACAAAAGCATAATAAATAAAGACTTTAAATGATGTATATGGACCCCCTAGACATTCATTTATTCCTAAGTGGTACACAGATTCCAAAGTGGTTCATGCACCACAGGTTAAGAAACCTCGTGTTAGATTATGTCGAGATGAGGATTAACACCAGTCACTCTGAATACGTCACTTTTCGAAGGAGACAATTTAAGAACAGGCCCACTGTTCTTTGATGCATGTTGTATGTGGTGACTAACGTAAGGTTATGCATGGAGGTAGTAACCTCATCACGGTCCTTCAGCTCGGTGCAGCAAGGGCCTTCAACAAGTTCACGCCACTGCTTTCTATCCTGTGCCATCTACTGAAGCTCTATCCGTATCTTCTTTATTCTCTTAAGTATATCTCCACTTCCTTTTTCCATGACTTTTAGGTCTCCTATTTTTCTTACTATGTGGGGTTCCGGAATAAAAACTGCCTAGTAACTCTATCGGCTTTCTCAATGTGCATCCTATCAAATGCCAACCGCTTCCCTTCACCACATGTAATATTGGTATCTGTACAATTATTTCCATCAGTTCCACACCAGTGATCATAGAAACCGCATCCTATAAACCAAATTGATACAGAAACCACCATGAGAATATAAAGTGCACCAACCAATGAGAATATAAAGTGCACCAACCATGAGAATATAAAGTGCACCAACTCAGGTTTCCTGTCCCTTTTGAAAAGTACCAAGCCAGTTGACGTAGGTGATGCAAGTCTTTCCACAATCTTATATCCCCAGTTTTGTTGTGGACTTCTTTCCATGCCATCATGTCAAACTGTCCATTATCCTCTCACTCTCTCTCTCTCTCTCGCCCTTCGTGTCTTTTCCCGTCAAACTTTCCTGTTGTCAAAATACATTCCATTTGTCCTCTTCTTATAACGTGTCCAACCATAGAAGATTACTTCCTCCTAAAATGAATTTACAAATTTTCCTTTGTGTACTCGTGCCTTTTACGAAATCCTCATTATTTCTTTTAGCTGACTATGTTATTCTTAGCATTCTTATGTAAAACAAAAACTCTGAAACCTCAACGGAGTTTCCTGATTGCCTATTAATTGTCCATGACTGACTTCCATTTGTCAGGATTGGCTTTAAATAAACACTGACTCTCTTGGTCATAATAATACTTCTCCAGCCGACCTTGGCTAAACGCGTGATGAGAAAAATAGCACCCCGAGAAAACATTGTAACAGGGAGAAAAATTGCACAAGAAGCAGAAGAAGAAAACCTAATGGTAATAGACAACTTGACACTGGCTAAGGAAGATGTTTATAAAGTCCGTTACAAATTGTAAATATGACTGTATTTATTTGAAAAGTAGTAGATGACAATTTCAACTATTGATCTATATAGAGCATGAAACAAACTTCAGAAATGTTGTATCTGAGGAAGGTGGTTGAAGTAACATAACGAGACGTGGTCCGCAGCCAGACGATACGTCATAGCCTCAAAACCATGCCAATGCAGACCCGAGAAGAACAGCTCCAATTACGAAAGAATAGAAGCAGTCACAATTCTTAGTTTCAGTTTGGCTGGGGCGTCAGTAACAACTATCCATCAGCACAGAATATAAAATTGTCCACTCAATCAAAGCGAGTGACTGTCCCCACCCACACACACAAAGTGTATGACTCACAGACGCTGACATCTACAGGTAAATCTAGCCCCGTAGCAGAGACTTGCCTTAAGGGGGTGAAATATTATAGATTTCATGTACGAGCGTATATAGGTCACAGCTTTATGAGGCGGAAGTGACCAGGTCCCATCCTCGCTGTGTTTTCTTTCCCTAATTGACTTTCACAGGTACGCCCTTTCACTGCTAGGTAGATGGGAGCGTGAACATGTCAATTGAATGTACAGATCCAGAGATATCTTGTTTCAAAGATCACCAATTATGTTAAAAAGACAATTCCGAGAAATCGAAGAAAAACAGAAAAAGAACTCACAAAATGAAGTTTAATGAGCTCCTGTTGAATAAAGGTCTCCTTCAACTGCAGCTGCAGTGTCTATGAATCCCCTTTTCGGTGCTCTTAGGGTCTTTCCATTGCAATGTCCTTACTTGCTGAATAAATCCTGTGCAGCGTTCTCCTGTATGCTTTCTTTGCCATGGGTTGACTTGTGTTCATGTATATCGAAAAATTCTGCAATGCACTGTGGCCTTTCCCAATAGAACGCACAAATGCCACCATTCGCACATTTACTTCTTTGTGTTTGTGAGTAGCTGGAGATGAAACATCAGAAGTATTGAAATTGGCATTCCATTCGACACAGTTTGTGCACTTGATACTGATTTCATGACAAAAGCCATCCCGAGTCTCTTCGACGATCTCACAGGTCAGTGAGTACTGATAACATTTGTCACATCTAAAGTTAGCGCATAAAAACCCAAACAGCAGTTTTACATCCATAAGGATAAACACATTTCCTCTGTTGTCATTTTTAGCTTGTCCTTCACTTTCTTGGACCTTTATTTTCTTTGCTGAGGAGCACAGAGGCTTTATAGCGTCACTATCGACAATAGGTGTCTCATTTTCAGGCAACGGTTTGTTGATGTACCGATTTCCAAGGAACTTACTTTGTCTTATTTCCCATTGTGAACAAAAGAAGCTCTGCTAACTACTATTATACAGAATCAGTATAAAACTAGCAATAAATAGAGTTGATGTGGGGGAAAATACACAATGCATGTAACAAATGCTGAAATTTACGATCAAAGCTTTCTAGATACACACTTTTGAAAAATTCATAAGAAATCATTGAGTGATTCTCCTTGGAAAAGTTATAAATATCTTTTTCCTGTTGCCTCAGTATAATTATAATTTCGCAGTTTTACAATTACGCACCTTCATGTTGGGTCATTATTCACATGGTAACCAACTATAAACATTGGTTGCTATGCAAATCACTCAAGGGGGTGTGTGTAGAAAAACACTGATTCCTATCATACCAGAGTATCTCTAAGCTTCAATGAATTATTTTTAGTACAAGAACATGTTGACGATGATTTAAAGCATGAAAATGAAAATTGTTGGATTTTTATTTTTTTTAATCTTTTGTGGGTAGCTTCTTCTTCTTCTTCTTCCGTCCTTAGCCACAGACTGTCAAAGCAGTCAGTGGCCATTACGCCTAGTGGCGTCTTAGGGCAACAGCAGATAGGTTTTCTTCGCCATTTTTCCCATCACGCCTATTGGCGTCTTTAGGGCAACGGCAAATCAATCCATCTGCTGTTGTTTCCGTAATCGAAGTGACTGGCAAACGGGTGATCAGTTTTTGTGGGTAGCCTACTACCTTAATTCTTGTCAATAATGGATATCCTGATTCAACTACACAGTGAACCAGGAATCACAATCAAATGTAATTACAAGTATTATTTACACAGTTTATATATATGAACTTTGTATTGACATAGTTTATTATTATTATTCTATGTGTGTAATTTGTGCAGTAGTAATATGAGGTAATACTGGTTTTGTTCAAGCTTGGTTGTTGTTTTTCATCATGACTTCAAGTGTTTGATTATCGGGAAATAGTATTGGGAAACTTTCACAGTTCCTGTCATTTGAACCAATTAATTGTCCCTCTGTGGTTAACAAAATGTCAATTTTTGAGGGGGCACATAATGTTGAGCTACTCTGGCCACAGAAGCTTATCTTTCGTGATGGCGGCAGGAAAAGACTCCTCTGCTCGATTGCTTCCTGTGTTCTAGAGACACCTCACTGGTCGCTATCTGGACCCAGGAGTATGCTGTCAGCCTCTGGATTCAGCAAAACCCAGACCAGGTGCTGCTTCAATAACTAGGACCACAGTCCCTGAAACAAGAAGGTTGTACCTCCTACTTCAGATCTAATTTATAATCTATTTCTACACTGAACACAATACAGAACAAACACTGAGTTCAGAGCGGTAGGCCAACTGCTATCTTCATCTGAAACAATTTACACCAGTATTCTCCTCCCAAATGGTTACTTCTTCTTCCGTCCTTAGCCACCGACCGTCAAAGCAGTCAGTGGCCATTACGCCTAGTGGCGTCTTAGGGCAACGGCAGATAGGTTTTCTTTGCCATTGTTTCCCATCACGCCTATTGGCGTCTTTAGGGCAACGGCAAATCAATCCATCTGCCGTTGTTTCCGTAATCGAAGTGACTGGCAAACGGGTGATCAGCCCGTTGGTCAAATGGTTACTACGCCTCTGCAATTCCAGCCTTAGTTCCTTCTAGTCAATAAGATAGGTGTCAGTGTACTGTTTGGCAATTCCATGCAGTTTTACTTTTCTCCGACACCTCCTGTTCAGGTTGGAGCAATATTTAGGCCTTGCCTCATGTTTGCTACCGAACCACACACATATACAGACATAAATTATCAATTTACATTCAATTTTCATTAAAAGATATTGAATATATCAAGCTTACCACAATTCATGGAAATATTACACAGATACGTTGACTGGCGATGAATAATGGCACAAATTATGGCACAAATTCCGATCCGCCTCTGTCCCAGGCTTTTATTTAGAAAAATAGGATCTGGCTCTCAACGCACTGTTTCTTAGTAAGTTTATTTTAACATGTGGCATTGAACTGACGCTCCTAATTGCCTATATTGGCGGGTCTAACCAATCGGGCCATGTTTACACAGCTTTTCAAAAAAAGTACTCCTACTCACGTTTCCCTAACAACAAAGAATTAGTATTTGTAGCCCGACTAATCGTGTTTAGCCTTACATTTACTTCTATCCAATCAAATAGGATTTTACATGGTGGCCCATTTCCCGTAAAATGGTGGTTTCAAAACCTGCCACTGCGCAATTCTGATTTTGGTGTTGTCTGACAGCACCCCCATTTTATTTTGGCTATAATTTGTTAATTCCTAGACTATTTGCGTAACGTTTAACATATTCTTTGTCAGCAAGTCCTAAGGAACCCAATTATATAAATTTAAGGGAGCTAGGTGGCTGCGTTCAAAATGTGCATTTTCTTCTACCTCCTGTTCACTTCGATACGATGTGGTGTCTGGGTACTGTCAGGCTTTCAAACGTAAACCAGTATAATGTCATGTTTCCCAATAAGCATTTTTCAGGTTTTTATACCTAACTCTCGTATGGGTAGTGTTTTTTATCACTGTCCATTTGAAAAAAGTATTGCGTCTGGCCTTTCGCTTGGGGAGGGTGGCATTAATTGTATATCGCGAGACGCGTGTTAGGGTTGCATGCGTTCCTGCTTTCAGCCCTCCCTTCTCTCTATCCTAAGTTCATCTGTCTTTTCATCACGCCGTGTATAAAATGAAATTAATGGAAGTATTAATTTAGGTCATTACGCGGTGTGCCTAGCTCAAGGTTTTCTTAGAAATGCAGTACACGTTTTATTGTAGAAAGCGTGTAGTGATGCAGTAGGCTTTACTATCAACGTGAAAGCGTGAAAATATGCAGACGAAGCATAAAACAAGGGGGATTTTTGTACGCCATTGTGACAGCACTGTACTTTTACCATTTCTCTTTCCTTGTATTGAATTTATGTGTTAGGCTTTACATTTACCTTTTAATTTATATATGTGGATTTAGAATGTTTCACGACAAGCGGCCTAGTTTCGACCGGGTACCCTTTGCCTTGAGAAGCAGGCGCGCTAACCACAATGTAACTCGGGCGCTCCATCTATAACTAGAAGAGCATTATTGGCATTGGTCTGGGTTTTCCACTCAAAGAATATCTGCTCTGTTTCCGGTTATCAGGATTTCATGTAATTCTATGACAGTATCATTATCAGATGAATTGAAAACTTCCTAGAACAGACGAAGTATGCTCATATTTCAGCATTTATACTGAAAGTACATCTTTTTTTCAGAAGCAACAAGGTCTGCTAAACAGTGGATCATGCTGCTACAGCCAAGAGTGGAGGATGGAGTCTCATCTCCGGTGAAGTCCTTCGGTGGCGCGCGCAACATAAAGCCTCTAACAGCAAATGCCCAGCTTGAGACGTGACTGTTTTAAATTACAGAAGGGACGAGGGCGAATCTTTGGCGCCCTAAAAGCTAAAAGTTCCGGTTAGATAACGCTCGTAAGTCTTGACTGGCATGGCAATACATCTGAGAGAAGGAAAACTGTGGTTTCAGGCTACCTGTTGCCTTGCAGATAGGCTGTGGGTAGCCAAAGGCCAAGGAAAGCAAACCTGGGGAAAAAGCTTGGTAAAATCGGATGTGCCGGGCCGAAAGGCCTAGATATCACAGTCCAGCTGTGGCTTAGACAGCAAATGAATGAAGGAAAACAAGAAGTGGAACATGCCAAATATTTAACACTTGCTGTTCAGAGACGCGAAGTTATTTAAAGGACGGTTTAAAGAGTGAATAACGGGCTGATCACCCGTTTGCCAGTCACTTTGATTACGGAAACAACAACAAACGGATTGATTTGTCGTTGCCCTAAAGACGCCATTAGGCGTGATGGGAACAACGGCAAAGAAAATCTATTCGCTGTTGCCCTTAAGACGCCACTAGGCGTAATGGCCACTGACTGCTTTGCCGGTCGTTGGCTAAGGACAGAAGAAGAAGTTAAAGAGTGAAGACGACATACTGAAGGCTATCATTTTTAGCTATTCGTCTGAGGTTGATCATATGACTGCCGCTGATGCACTTCAGAGAGAGTTAATAAACCTTCGTAATCTCATGTCTGAGGGGGAAACAAGTTTACTCTGCTTTCGATCGTTCAAATTTGAGATATTTCTATACAGTCCCGATGGTAATACAATAAACAGAAGATAAACACAAGCAACTATAAACCTCCAAGACTTTGTCAATAAAATCCGCGAACAAATGGCATTCTCATTAACTTAGCTGACTAGACCACGACTCCACATTATTCAACAAAAATGAGGTACATGATGGAGGAGGTATATTATCAGATTTGGGACTTGCCACGCCATAAGATCTTGCTAGTTTCACTGTGGAGGTACACGAGATTTTCAGGTTTTATTTGATCGAACACCAGCTGTGTTAATACATCTGATCATGAATGTCTCACGCGTCATCCCCCGTGCATGCTGTACATTTTAAGCTATTAAATAACGGCTTAACTGTGCCCGTTGTATTCCGGCCATCTGATATTGCTCTGTCTGTTTACAAAAAAATGCTCAAAATATGAAATCCCACCATGAAAGAGACAATTGTTCTTTCACATGGAACTCCCAGAGCATTATTGGCACTGGTCTGGGTTTTCCACTCAAAGAATATCTAATGAATATCTGCAGTTTCTGGTTGTTAGAATTTTATGTAATTCTATGGCAGTACAAAAAAGGTGACTCCACATAGGACAAAGGAGGTGACACCACATAGGACAAAAGAGGTAGCACCACATAGGACAAAATGTCAGTACATGTGACCAAAGAGGTGACTCCACATAGGACAATAAAGGTGACACCACATAGGACAAAGGAGGTGACTCCACATAGGATAAAAGAGGCGATACCACATAGGACAAAAGAGGTACAAGCGCATAGGACAAAAGAGATGACACCACATAGGACAAAAGAGATGACACCACATAGGACAAAAGAGGCGACACCCCATAGGACAAAAGAGGCGACACCCCATAGGACAAAAGAGGTGACACCACATAGGACAAAAGAGATGACACCACATAGGACAAAAGAGATGACACCACATAGGACAAAAGAGGCGACACCCCATAGGACAAAAGAGGCGACACCCCATAGGACAAAAGAGGCGACACCACATAGGACAAAAGAGGCGACACCACATAGGACAAAGGAGGCGACACCACATAGGACAAAAGAGGCGACACCACATAGGACAAAAAAAAGGAAAAACATAAAGAGCAGAATATAGAGCATCAGAGGAGACACTACACAGGGCAGATAAGCAGACACCACACGTGACAAAAGAGGAGGAACATCACACAGGGCAGAAGAGGCGGCACCACACAAAGCAGATAAGGAGACGTCATGAATGAATACACTCTGGGGTATAAAGTGAATAAGACAGCATAGAAATAGAGTACCCCCTTTCCCCCCAACAAAAACAAAATTAAAGTTATTGAGATGCCATCGCCAGTAGGTTGTGCGCATACAATGGGACATAAGTAGGCATACACGGCTAGAGGTTATGAAATTAACGACACGGGGGAAGGTTGACTTGTGACATTCAGCAATGACAAATTAAGGACAAAAATAAATAATTGCTTTACGTAGGTACATAATTGCTGTGTTATGCCTTGGAAGGGCTGGGGGCGGGAGGAAAGTTGCATTTCCCTATCTTTCTATTTTCAGCAAGAAGTGTGTGAGTGTGTGTTTTAAAGATCATGTACAAGTAACACGGAAATATGTAACATCGCACGCGCTGATGTCAGGGTAAGATATGTTAGTTGTTAGTTCTGACGTGTATGTATTCACTTCTTTACACTTCTACTTCCGGCGGAGCAGAAACGTTCAACAAATAACGCCCCCCCCCCCCCCATTATTCGCTCAAGGTAGACCCATGCCTTCTCTGTTCCCCTCGTATTTCTGTTTTGGGTTCTCTTCTCCATGTGATTTTCTATCTCCCCCTTCATCTCTCACCCTGATGGTTCCAGGAGAAGGACTGTCTTGTAATGCTATCAACATGTTTACATACAAATATAGACACAAGTCGTTAAAACATACCGCCGGCACAAGGTGTCCGTGACACCTTAAAGCCTGTGTTGTTGTAGGATATCTGTAAAATTATATATCCATTTGCCTCTTGATCTTCCTTATGCTCTAGAACTAGACTTTCTACTGTTGTAGGCACGTAGTGGTCATTGATCGGTCTCAATTCTCACAAGATGGACAAACCACTTTACTTTCTGTCTTTATGTGTTAGGGGTCGGCAAGCGGCCGATCGCGTCCTACCGGTAGTTCACAGCGGGTGATTTGGTATATCTTCAGGCAATGGAGGGAAAGAAAAATATTTTAAGCTACGTGAAGTTCAGGCTAATCCTTTCCCGCCGGTATTTAAAATAGCGGCATCTTCAGGTTAAAGTTACAGTCATCAGATGTACCGTATCAAGAAATGAAATGTTGGGACATTTTAAAACTTTTTACAACTGAAACTGATTTTCCACACCGAATTCTGCAGACACAATTTTATTAAGTAGATCTTTAGAGATATCAGTGTTTCTAAAGTAGATCTTTAGAGATATCAGTGTTTCTAAAGTAGATCTTTAGAGATATCAGTGTTTCTAAAGTAGATCTTTAGAGATATCAGTGTTTCTAAAGTAGATCTTTAGAGATATCAGTGTTTCTAAAGTAGATCTTTAGAGATATCAGTGTTTCTAAAGTAGATCTTTAGAGATATCAGTGTTTCTAAAGTAGATCTTTAGAGATATCAGTGTTTCTAAAGTAGATCCCCCACAGATCTGGCTGCCTACCGCAACTCTTACTATCTGGTGCAGAATATAGTTCATACACTTTCTGATGGAAGATCAAAAAATGCAGACGACACTGCACTACTGTCACATTCATAGACAGACTGAATATCAATCTGAAGAAGACATAAATTATGACACTCAATGTAATAATTTATAAATCCTGAGCCCATAAAAAGAAGGAACCAAAAGCTGGAACAAACAAATACATTTAAATATCTAAGAAGCATACCAACACCAGACGACGGAATACGAAAAGACATCAGTAACAGAATGAATAAAGCCAAAACAGCCTTTGCAAATCTAAACAACATTTGGAAATCTCGGTACAGCACAAACACCAAATTAAGATTATACGTGAGCTGCGTACTTTCTGCACTTTCGTATGGCGCGGAGTGCTGGAGAGTAAAAGAACAGGAAATGTCCAAATTATTCTCTTTCCACACAACCTGCCTGAGGAAAATTCTTCGAATTTCTGCCTGAATATCTCCAAGCAGGATCTGCTTACGCAGTGCAGTCAAAAAGTCATGGGCACCATTACTGCGGGCAGACGTTGGAACTGGGTTGGCCATGCCATCAGAAAGGACCCTGACACCATCACCAGAACTGTTATGCTATGGACCCAGAAGGAACGAACGAACTTTATTTTCAAAATGTTTGTGGTAAAATGGGATGTTATAAATATTTATAGGGGACTTAGTGTACTGACTGAGATCAGCTGTGAAGGTATCTGTATCTAATAGGTGTAGTGTTTTACAGATAACCTTACTTGCTACCACATGATACCTCAGTCTGAATTATTCTGGAATATTGTGATGACTACGTTAAATGTCTAGGGTTATGTAAATGATGAAGTGTAAGTCACAACAACAACAGACAGATAAACAATTTAATTTATTCCACCACACTTGACAACACTGTGACACTCACACACATTTAACCCTCTATAAGACTGTCTTAAATGAGTCACTGGTAAAGTTTCAAATATTTATGTATTAATTACTTTCACTACTATATATATATCCTGATTCAACTACAAAGTGAACCAGGAATCACAATCAATTGTAATCACAATCTATATATACATAATTTATAAATATGAACCTTGTAGGGACATATTTTATTAATATTATCCTATGTGTGTCATTTGTGTAGTAGTACTATGAGGTAATACTGGTTTTGTTTTTCAAGCTATGTTGTTATTTGTCATCATGACTTCAAGTGTTTGTTTATCTGGGAAATAGTATGGGGAAAAAGTTCACAGTTCCTGTCAATTTAAACAAGGTATTGTCCCTCTTTTTTTTCTAAAATGTCAATTTTTGAGGGGACACATAATGTTGAGCTCCACTGGCCACAGAGGCTTAACTTTCGTGATGGCGGCAGGAAAAGACTCCTCTGCTCGATTGCTCCCCTGTGTTCTGGAGACACCTCACTAGTCGCTATCTGGACCCAGGAGTATGCTGTCACCCTCCAGATTCTAATGGACCAATCGAGCCATGTTTACACATGCGTTTGAAAAAAAATACCCTTCCTTCCGTCTCCCCTAACAACAAAAGATAGTATTTGTAGCCCGACTAATCGTGTTTAGCCTTACATTTACTGCGCTCCAATCAAATAGGATTTAACATGGAGACCTATTTCCCGTACAATGGTGGTGTCCAAATCTGCCACTGAGCGATTCTGATTTTGGTGTTGTCTGACACCCTCACTATTTCTTTTGGCTATAATTTGTTAATTCCTAGACTATTTGCGTAACGTTTAACATATTCTTTGTCAGCAAGTCCTAAGGAACCCAAATATATAAATTTAAAGGAGCTAAGTGGCTGCGTTCAAAATATGCATTTTCTTCTAGGATAGTCGTGCTGTTGCCACCTCCTCACTTCCAAACTTTATGGTGTCTGGTGTACTGTCATGTTTTCAGACATAAAACAGTATAATGTCATATTTCCTAATAAGCATTTTGTAAGTTTTTAAAACCTAACTCTCGTATGGGTAGTGTTTTTTTATCACTGTCGATTAGAAAAAAGCTAGTGCTTGTGGCCTTACACGCGTGATGGTAGTAATTGTATAGCGAGACGCGTGTTTAGTGTTGTATGCGTCCCGGCTTTCAGCCCTCCCTTTCTTTCTATCCTAAGTCCATCTGTCCGTTCGTTTATGGTAACTTAGTGTATAAAATGACATGAATGGAATATTAAATATAGGTCAGCTTGCGTATCTCAAGGTTTTTCTTAGAAAGGCAGTACACGTTTTATTGAAGAAAGCGTGTAGTGATGCAGTAGGCTTTTACTATCAACGTGGAACGTTATAATTTGCAGACGAATTAGAAAACAAGGGGGATTTCGAGTACAGTCATAGTGACAGCATTGTTCTTTACCATTCTTCTTTCCTTTTATTGAAGTTATTTGTTAGGCTTTACATTTACTTTTTAATTTATATATGTGGATTAGAATTTCACACGACAAATTCTCCCCACTTAAAACAGACGTTATATGTCAGTCTATAATTCTATATACACATAGAGAAATTTATTATCTTTCCTGGGGCTTAGGGTGATTCTCATCACACGGATGGCGGCTTAAAAAATCCGCTCCCAGATTTGTTTTTCCACTTATATACTCTATGCTAAACTCATATGGTTGCATCAGTAATGACCAACGGAGTAATCTAGAATATTCATGTCTAGCTTGCGCTAGAAACGACAAGGGTTTGTGATCCGTTTGCAACTTAAATGCCTTACCATACAGATAAATATTGAATTTCTTTATCGCCCATATTACTGCAAGACATTCCTTTTCGCTAGTTGAGTAATTGGTTTCAGCTTTATTCAACTTCCTGCTAGCATATGCCACTGGGCTTAATTCCCCATCCAATGCATCTGATTTCTGTAGCAGAGTCGCACCTAACCCAATATTACTGGCATCCGTCCTTACTATGAATTCTTGACTTAAGTCAGGTAATTTCAAAATAGGTTTACTTGTGAGCTTTTCCTTCAATTCTTGGTAAGCCATTTCACATTGTGGTGTCCATGTAATTCGATCTGGATTTCCCTTACGTGTCAAATCAGTTAACGGTGCACATATGGAATTAAAGTTTTTGATATACTTTTGGTAGAAACCACATAATGAGACAAAGGATCTCACGTCTTTCTTGGTTTGTGGTCTCGGGGCTTTCTTTAGTTTCTCTAAATTCTTTGGGTCAGGGGTCATGTTTCCCTGATAAACTGTGTGTCCCTAGAATTCTAATTCTTTACATCCAACGCAACATTTGGTTGGTCGGGCTGTTAAATTCGCTTCCCTAAGTCGATTAAACAGCATGTTCAGAGAGTCAATGTGTTCCTCAAATGTTTCTGTTGCTATAAGGATATCATCCATGAAATTTGTGATACATGGATTATTCAGAGGGTCCAATAATTTTCTCATCATTCTAGAGAAGACACTAGGTGCATTCTTCAATCCAAATGGCAATCTATTAAACTCATAGTGTCCTTCTGAGGTACTAAAAGCTAGGTATGGTCTAACCTCAGGCTTTACTGGAATCTGATAGTATCCTTTACTCAGGTCCACTTTTGAGAAATATTTAGCTTTATTTAGCCTGGCAAACAACTGATTTGTATCCGGCAATGGATCCACCTGTCCTTCTGTAACAGCATTCAGTCTCCTGTAATCTATACAGAGTCTATGTTCTCCAGAGGGCTTCCTTAAAAGTACAACACTGGAACTATACGAAGATTCACTGTGTGAAATAATTCCTTCCTTCAACAAATAGTCTATCTCTTCCTTCAAAGCTTTCTCCTTAGCAAAAGGAATCGAATAGGGTTTCATACAGACAGGTGTGGGGTCTATCAGTTTCATATCATATTCCAATAGGTTTGTATGCCCTGGTCGGTCTGTTAACACCTCTGTATGAGTATCTAGAACCTGTTGTACTCTCTTCTTCTGCTCTTTCGTTAAATGTGTACTGATTTTCACCTGTGCCGCTGTCTCACAGGGGTGTAATGGATATTCAAATGATGAAAGTGGTTCCTTTTTCATTTCCATTGCAATGGACAAGGTCAACAAGTGTGTCTCTTCCTGATGTTCTCTTTCCAAATATTTCTTCAGGAGATTCACATGATAGATTTTTTCTTTCCCCTTCTTATCTATCTTATAATTTGTTCTAGACACCTTCTCTAGAACTGTATATGGACCCTGCCATCCAATTTGTAACTTATTCTGACTACCGGGCAGGAGAAGCAGTACCTTCTCTCTCACAGCCAAATCTCTGTCTTTAGCTTTCCTGTTATAATAGGCAGCATGTTTCTTCCTGGCTTGTTTAAAATTTTCATTGGCAAGTTTCCAGCCAGTTTTTAAACGAGTGATCAGCTCATTCACATATTGGTATGAGGATGTAATATTTTCCTCTGCCTTTTCATCAGTCCACGTTCTTAACAGAGTTACATATGGACCTTTAATTTTGTGGACATATTTGTCCATGCACCGGTATGGTCTCTTCCACTAGAAGCTCTATAGTGATGATTTTTCTTCCCAGAATTTTCATTCACAAAACGACTGCTACCAATTCTTCTCTTGGGGCTGTCTCCCCACTTAGAATTCTTGATGAGAGATTTCCTCTCTCCATCCTCTTCCTCCAGTTTGTTTAAGTCCGATTGAGGGATTTTCGGCTTATCCTGGGGTAAGACATCTTTTTGCACTCTCTGCATAGTGGCCATTGTAAAACAGTTAAGTGAAGCTTGTCCGTGAAAAGGGGCTTCCCATTCCCTTTGGTCCACTTTATCAAATTTATTTCTCTTCTTATTTTCAGGCCTACTTTTGCCCCGTGGCGTGTCCAGGTCCTGATCAATGTTCCCATTTGTGGGTGTTCCCTCGTGTGCTATGCTACACCTTTCTACAAAATTCTCAATGTCCCATCTTGCCTTGGGCCAATAATAATTGTGAGCCACCTTTTGGATGATGGTACCTATTTTCTCATGGTCCCCATCTTTTTTCACATGTAGGCTCCTTATTAAGTCTGCCCTATATCTCTTTGGAAGAACCAGCTGTTAGTGACCATGGGATCTAGTTCCGGCCTTCCTATACATCAACTTGTTTTTCATGTAAAAATCTCCCTTGCCTGGAGTTGTATGACAAGTTGACAATTTCCTGAAACAAGGCTTGAGGGTCTTATCCCCAGCCTGTGCCTTCCTCATCTCTTCTGGAGTGGTATTTAACAGAATATCCTCCTCCTGTCTTGAGGTCGACCTGACCTGAAGGGTGGCCATAACTATAGGGTTCCTTCTGCAACGGTCAGTGTCATGATTGTTCATCTTACAATTTTTACACCACCTTTTCCCTTGGTTGAAAGATTTTCTTTCATCATATTTCCTTTCATCGAATTGTGGGGTTTTATTTTTATTGTCATACCGTGGCCTATCAAATTGGTGCTTACCTTTGTTTTGATCTCTAGGATCAAATTTATTAAAGTTCTGTGGTGCCCTAAAATTAGCCACCTGTTTCTTTTTATTGCCTGATACCTCTGCCTGAGCTGCTTGATACCTTTCAGCAACATTTAGCAGCTCACCCAGCCTCTCTGCACCTTGTTCCATGAGAAACTTTCTCAGGTCTGGAGCCATGGACTCTCTTAATTGTTCTATAAGGACCATTTCCTTAAGCTCTTGGGTTTTCCCCAGAGAAGTCCATTTCTCCAAGTATGTCTCTAACCGTGCAGAGAACTGGTGATAGGTTTCACCTGACAGTAGTTTAGCATTCCTAAATTTTTTCCTATAAAATTCTGCGTTCTTTTCATATCTTAACAAAAGAGCCTGCGTTAGCATGTCATAATTTTCTTGATCACCTCTGCTCATTTTGGCAAAAACTTCATAAGCTGCCCCACGAAGCCCTTGAGATAACTTTAAGCTCCACCTTTCTCTCTCTAACCCATATGTGGTAGCTAATAGTTCATATCTATTTAGATAGCTCTCAATATCATCGTCTTTCTCAACAAAATGATCTAAATGAAAATTCATAGCTGAGGTTGAGGCTCCCTGGCTAGCAGTGGCATCAGAGGTAAAGGGACTGGCACCATTTTCAGGAGCATGGCCTTGAAACTCAAACTCCCTTAGTCGTAACTCGTGCTCCCTTTGTAATCTCTTCTCCTCCTTTTCTGCTTCCCTCTCTGCAGCTAATCGCTTGTCTTCCCTTTCTGCAGCTAATTTCTTCTCTTCTCTTTCTGCAGTCAATCTTCTTTCTTCTGCTTCCAATGCTTTAGCCTCTTTGTCAGCCTCAATCTGCAACCTCTTAGCCTCAGCCTCAATCTGCAACCTCTTAGCCTCAGCCTCAATCTGCAACCTCTTAATTTCCTTTTCAGCCTCTAACTTTCTTTCGGCCTCTTTTTCTAATCTTCTTTCTTCCCGTTCAATATATTTGTCACATTCAGCAGTGACATAAGCAATCACAATTTGCCCGTCCATTCCTAACTCTTTCGCAGTCTGTACAGCAGCAGATCGAAATTTGGCCAGGTCCGCCATTTTCTAACAGGTAAATTTATATAATGTCTAACTAAACAATACAATCTGATATTACTTATCCAAAGACACCACAGGCACTGAGAGCTCAACGTTATCTATTTTCACCAAAGGATACATTTTTAATTTCTATTATTCCCTGAAGTGAATTACCCCCAATATTTTTAAAAGGAAAAGATTCAAAATCCCGGGAGCGAGACCCCAATATATGTGGTAAAATGGGATGTTATAAATATTTATAGGGGACTTAGTGTACTGACTGAGATCAGCCGTGAAGGTATCTGTATCTAATAGGTGTAGTGTTTTACAGATAACCTTACTTGCTACCACATGATACCTCAGTCTGAATTATTCTGGAATATTGTGATGACTACGTTAAATGTCTAGGGTTATGTAAATGATGAAGTGTAAGTCACAACAACAACAGACAGATAAACAATTTAATTTATTCCACCACACTTGACAACACTGTGACACTCACACACATTTAACACTCTATAAGACTATCTTAAATGAGTCACTGGTAAAGTTTCAAATATTTATGTATTAATTACTTTCACTACTATATATATATATCCTGATTCAACTACAAAGTGAACCAGGAATCACAATCAATTGTAATCACAATCTATATATACATAATTTATAAATATGAACCTTGTAGGGACATATTTTATTAATATTATCCTATGTGTGTCAGTTGTGTAGTAGTACTATGAGGTAATACTGGTTTTGTTTTTCAAGCTATGTTGTTATTTGTCATCATGACTTCAAGTGTTTGTTTATCTGGGAAATAGTATGGGGAAAAAGTTCACAGTTCCTGTCAATTTAAACAAGGTATTGTCCCTCTTTTTTTTTTCTAAAATGTCAATTTTTGAGGGGACACATAATGTTGAGCTCCACTGGCCACAGAGGCTTAACTTTCATGATGGCGGCAGGAAAAGACTCCTCCGTTCGATTGCTCCCCTGTGTTCTGGAGACACCTCACTAGTCGCTATCTGGACCCAGGAGTATGCTGTCAGCCTCCAGATTCAGCAAAGCTCAGACCAGGTGCTGCTCAATAACTTTAGGACCACAGTCCCTGAAACAAGAAGGTTGTACCTCCTACTTCATAACTAATTTATAATCTATTTCCAGACTGAACAAAATACATGACAAACACTGAGTTCAGAGCGGTAGGCCAACTGTCAGCTTCATCTGAAATAATTTACACCAGTATACTCCTCCCTAATGGTCACTACGCCTCTGCAATTCCAGCATTAGTTCTTCTAGTCAATAAGATAGGTGTCAGTGTACTGTTTGGCCATTCCATGCAGTTTTACTTTTCTCCGACACCTTCTGTTCAGGTTGGAGCACTATATAGGCCTTGCCTCATGTTCGCTACTGAACCACACACATATACAGACATAAATTATCAATTTACATTCAATTTTCATTAAAAAGATATCAAATATTTCAAGCTTACCACAATTCATGGAATAATACACAGTTACGTTGACTGGCAATGAATATAGCACAATTTCGATCTGCCAATGTCCCAGGCTTTTATTTAGAAAAATATGCACTGGCGCTCAACGCACTGGTTCTTTAGTAAGTTTATTTGAAAATGTGGTGCTGACCTGACGCTCCTAATTGACTATATTGGCGGGTCTAACCAATCGAGCCATGTTTACACATGCGTTTGAAAAAAAATACCCTTCCTTCCGTCTCCCCTAACAACAAAAGATAGTATTTGTAGCCCGACTAATCGTGTTTAGCCTTACATTTACTGCGCTCCAATCAAATAGGATTTAACATGGAGACCTATTTCCCGTACAATGGTGGTGTCCAAATCTGCCACTGAGCGATTCTGATTTTGGTGTTGTCTGACACCCTCACTATTTCTTTTGGCTATAATTTGTTAATTCCTAGACTATTTGCGTAACGTTTAACATATTCTTTGTCAGCAAGTCCTAAGGAACCCAAATATATAAATTTAAAGGAGCTAAGTGGCTGCGTTCAAAATATGCATTTTCTTCTAGGATAGTCGTGCTGTTGCCACCTCCTCACTTCCAAACTTTATGGTGTCTGGTGTACTGTCATGTTTTCAGACATAAAACAGTATAATGTCATATTTCCTAATAAGCATTTTGTAAGTTTTAAAACCTAACTCTCGTATGGGTAGTGTTTTTTATCACTGTCGATTAGAAAAAAGCTAGTGCTTGTGGCCTTACACGCGTGATGGTAGTAATTGTATAGCGAGACGCGTGTTTAGTGTTGTATGCGTCCCGGCTTTCAGCCCTCCCTTTCTTTCTATCCTAAGTCCATCTGTCCGTTCGTTTATGGTAACTTAGTGTATAAAATGACATGAATGGAATATTAAATATAGGTCAGCTTGCGTATCTCAAGGTTTTTCTTAGAAAGGCAGTACACGTTTTATTGAAGAAAGCGTGTAGTGATGCAGTAGGCTTTTACTATCAACGTGGAACGTTATAATTTGCAGACGAATTAGAAAACAAGGGAGATTTCGAGTACAGTCATAGTGACAGCACTGTTCTTTACCATTCTTCTTTCCTTTTATTGAAGTTATTTGTTAGGCTTTACATTTACTTTTTAATTTATATATGTGGATTAGAATTTCACACGACAGGGTTAAGAATTGGGCGCGCAGGCCCTTCTAACATTCTGCCCTTATAAGTCATGAGACGCAGACCAAAGACAACCTGGCAGAGAACAGTGGAGGCTGAGATGCACAGCATGAACCAGAGTTGAGGCACGGCATGAAGAATGGCCACCGATCGAACAAAATGGGGACAGTTTGTTGCTGCCCTACAAGACGCCACTAGGCGTGATGGCCAATGACAGCTTAGTCAATCAGGAGCTAAGGGATCCAAGAAAAAGAGAAGATGTCCATCATTTATCGCTGTTTCTCATGGTAACATTAATGGCATTTCATCTCGCACGATGTTTTATTTTTCCTCTTCTGGACTCTGGTCAGTGACTATGTTTGACGCTGATAGCAAAGTACTGCGAAAAAGAAATTCGACGAGCGGAAGAATTGTATCTTAATAAGGCTAAGGACTGAGCCAGTAGACCGTCTAACATTCTGTCCCGTGACCTAGCTTGCATAATGTCCTTACATTCAAAACAGCAAAAAATCAATAACGCGACAATGTACACACTGTCACACATAACAACCACATCAAAGGCACCAGTCAATTCACGCTCACGCCCACAAATTGTGAAATATCACGTTCCCAAATATATGCGAAATACAACGCGATATCGAACTACGCACTGCCATCACCGGTGTCAATACCTTGTCGAGGTATGGCGGCTTGCGTACCCTGATTACCCCCAGAGCTATGCCAGCGGGAGTTTTACTCCTGGAAGGTTCTACCAACTTTTTCAGGCCATAAATCGTGGATTCCTCAGCAAGAAAGAGGTTGGTAAGAAAACGAAGATGGCTGTATACCGCTCCACCTATGTCCCAGTCTTGACATATGGATGCGAGTCGTGGGCAATGACTACAACCCACAAAAGCCAGATCCAAACCTCAGAAATGAGGTATCTGAGGAAAGTGGTTGAAGTAACAAGAAGAGACATGGTCCGCAACCAGACGATCCGTCAAGGCCTAAAATCCCATCCGCTGCAGACCCAAATAGAACAGTCCCAACTAAGATGGTTTGGCCATGTCTGCAGAATGGGAGAAGATCGGCTACCACGACAAGCATGGGAAACAAAGAGCCAGGGATCCAGACCTCCAGGACGACCCAGAGTCCGCTGGGAGGACAACATTAGACAATCTTTGAAGGACCGAGGACTAGAATGGAACCAGGCCAGGAAGAAGACAGCTGATAGAATGGTCTGGCGCTCTCTCTTCCAAACCTCTACACCTCACGGTAGAAGGGGAACGACTAAGTAAGTAAGTAAGGTTCTACCAAGCTGGACAGGTTTGCGCGGGCAGGGGTCAGACGAAAGCAGACACCCTGGTCCTCCAGGTTGGGGGTTTTAGCATAGGGCTGACACCCCTGTCTATGTAAAAAAAATTGAAGTTACGGAAACGAGAACAAATAAACAAACTTTGCTGCGGGACGGACATCCGGAGTCTGAGGCTCGTATGACTGTCAGTGGTGAAAGCCGAAAGGAAGCCACTGACATGAGAACTGACGTCCTGACCGCAAAACATGGTCAGGACAATAAATGAGACGGGTAAACTAAAACAGGTCACGGCAGAAATGAGAAACTAACGAAAGAGAGGCCGACCAAAAACAACCTGGCGGAGGACTGTGGAGGCTGAGATGCAAAGAATGAACCAGAGTTGGGGCACTGTACGAAGGATGGCCGCCGACCGAGCAAAGTGGAATCAATTTGTTGTTGCCCTACAAGACGCCACTAGGCGTGATGGCCACTGACTGCTTTGACGGTCGGCGGCTAAGGATCAAAGAAGAAGAAAGAATCTTCTTCTTCTTCGTTCGTCCTGAAAAGGACGGTGGTTGCGTTGTGTCTGTTTGCGCCTAAGCTGTGATATCTGCACCTTTCGGTCGACACATCCGACTTCTGCACGGCATTTTTTAAGGACCGGGTTTGCCTTCCCATTTCGATCCATGCTCGCTCAGCCAGCCTGCACTGCTGCAGACTGTTTCCAGGACCACCACGTGGAGGTGGAGCACGGTCTTGACCAGCTCTGGTTCGCTGGTCCTGACGCAGGCAGTCAAGCTATGAGTCGCTGACTGCATTCACTATTGCTGCATCTTGGGGTCCCGAAGAAAGAATCGAACTACGCGATCCAAATTCCATGAATTCGAAATAACGCTAGCAGTGGAAAAACATGTGAAAATATCGTAAGTGCCACTAAAAAATGTCACTGTTCTTATTGTGTTTTTGATGTTCGTTTTCCAGTGCTTTTGTAATGAAAACTATCTACTTCACAGAAGCATCCTGTTAACTGTAATTAATTAGGGGGAAAATTATCTCAATTTATGCGAATCCCAGATTACACGCGCCCCTGGAACGGAACCCTCGGGTAAATCGAGAACGCACTATACATGATATTGCAACATTCTAACACGCATGTCACGTGTACATGGACAGCCAGACAGAACAAATGAACTACCTTTTTAAAGATTTGGTAATGGGACACGCAGGCTCATCTATTATTAAAACCTTTGCCTCAACTGTCATACTGTAACCTAGTTTCCACAAATGCACTAAACAGTTAATTATAATTTTCAAACATAAGCATTAAAGAAAAGGTTTCCGCACATCCTTGCCCACACCTGCACATTTAAACAAATGTCTTTCTTACACGGGGGCAGAGTGGTTACAGTGCTGGCCTCTCGCGGCCGGGTTCAAAGCACGATGGCGTCACGCTCGTCAAGCCAGCTTTAAACGGGTACCCGACTCTGCTCTTGAGTTAGGGAAGGCAACAGCAGCGATGATGGAAACTGTTCATCCCACCTCATAAAAAAGCTGGACCTAGTACGGCAAAGTCTTTAACACTTCACTCCCCTTCGGCAATATCTGTTATGGGATACTTTTACCTTTTTTATAAAACATTCTTACATAAGTTTGAAGAGCGTCTATTGGCGGGGTGGCTAGAGGCAGATTTCCCGCGTTCGAAACCTGGCCGTCAATCCGAAAAAGGGTACCTCACTGTTACCAACAGATTACTGGTATATATATATATATATATATATATATATATATATATATATATATATATATATATATATATATATATATATATATATATATATATATATATATATATACAATGTATATATTTATTATTATATTATCTGTCGGAGGGAAGGTATTTGTTTTTAGAATCAGGATGCTTTCCTGTTCAAAGATATATCACTCATGATTGACTGATACTGTTGTTATATGGATTATCTCTCCTGGAGATTGAATTTGGCGTATGAATCTGGATTTTGTTAGTCTGTGCCTTGTTGGGCCAGAAAAACAGATTGTTCTTGTTTAGGTTTATGCAAGAATGTTTATGGTCCGAGTCTATGTTTACTCTGTGTCTATTTCAGACGATTCGGTCTTATATCGTGATATCTTGGTATGTCTATGTGGAACTATTTTTCCTTGTACTGTACTTTGGGGTCAGGTGCTTTCGGCGCATGAAGATACGTTAGGGAGTTCTTCGGTGATGAAGGAGCCTGGCGGGATGTCATGTCTTAGACCTGTCCAAAGTTTGTGATCTCTTCGATTCATTATGGGAACGAAGATAGTTTCTTCTAGGATTGTTAAATCCATGAGTTCCCCAGTGTTGATTCAGTAACGCCAGGAGAGTGTTTGTGTTTGCTAGTATATTTCGTATGGCAAGGTAAAGAACTGTTCACTGAACTCTTTCATTCCTAGGCTCAGTTGGGCAGACGTCGATATGAATTTACCTATGTATATATGTCGGGACGACATGTTATCTAGCAGCACTGTATATGTTTATATGCAGCAACTATGAGGACAGAATATGCTGATTCTTTTAGAATCATTTATTGTTGATGAACAAAGCTTCGATTGAAGATTTACTATACATCCGTATGTGAGCGATGCTCAACAGGGAACCAGAAGCCATTTTGGAATCCTATGTATTTTGGGAATCCTATTTATTGTCGATCATCAATAAGAGAACGGGGATGCCCCCTTATTATCAGGTGATAATTAAGAGATCACAGTTATAAAGAAAACCCAATACTAGTGGGTTAACATTATCTTCACATAGATTTGCTGTACTTTACTTAAAGGAATCTTCGCTAGAAAAGAGGTCCTGTTTAGGAGTCAAGTTTGAACAGTATTTATTCACTGACATGCTCGGTCAGTAAGGCCTGATGATTGTATTGATAAACAATGGAAATCTAAGTGCTTGTTTACAGATGTTCCATTGCAATGTTATTCAACATGAATGCTAACTTATGATGGTAGACCATTGATCAACAATATGCTATTTATGTCGACCTGTGTTCCTGTAACTATACACTTACTGTCTAAGTGTGTGCGTCCTATTAAACAGTATGAAACGACCACAGTAGTCCAGCCATCCTTGACTTCCACCTGTGATTGGAGTGAGTGTCCTGTGAACCTGTCGAACTGTCATCCATTCGCGTTTGTCATTATTGATGTTCACACTCACACATTGCATCAGAATATACGCACTTAACAGTACACCTTGTCAAGGCCCCAACAGTAGGTAACCTGACCCATTTACAGAACATTGTGACTGGACGAGCTATTCACACAAAAAAACCAGTCCATACTAATCTGGTGCGAGAAACAAAGCTTTATCAGTGTGATGTCCAGTATATAGCCTTTATCAATGCGGTGGCACTTCACCAACCCTACTAGTTGACAGATAACCAATAATACAGACGTTATCACTCACTCTGCTCTTGAGTTAGGGAAGGTAGTGGCAGTCTCTGACACCTCACTCCACTACGACATTACCTGTTATGTAACTACCGTTACTAGTTAGATACTTGTCAGGGACCCCAAGATGCAGCAATAGTGAATGCAGTCAGCGACTCATAGCTTGACTGCCTGCGTCAGGACCAGCGAACCAGAGCTGGTCAAGACCGTGCTCCACCTCCACGTGGTGGTCCTGGAAACAGTCTGCAGCAGTGCAGGCTGGCTGAGCGAGCATGGATCGAAATGGGAAGGCAAACAGGGTCCTTAAAAAATGCCGTGCAGAAGTCGGTTGTGTCGACCGAAAGGTGCAGATATCACAGCTTAGGCGCAAACAGACACAACGCAACCACCGTCCTTTTCAGGACGAACGAAGAAGAAGAAGAAGAAGAAGATACTTGTCAAGTAGAACAAGATACTGGGACATTCTGGCACATCATCACCAGCAGCAGCAGCATCCTCAGCATTACATGGGAGCATAGCATATGCCTGCACGAAATATCTTCCAAGTCCGCATGTCAAGGTAGTTCCATATTTTCACCCTTTCTACTTATGTCACCAGTTCTCTTCTTCGTGTTTTTTTTTTCTTTCTGTATCCACGATATCTCTTTACCTTGACGATACCAGAATAAGCAGTCTTGTAATGTTATGAACAGGTTTCCTCAATGTGTGTGTTATCCATTGCCATCGTTGTCGTCTTATCCCACGTTCCACTGCCACTTGCCTAGTTCTGATCATCAGTTCCCTATAGGTAACCTTGTCAAGGTCTATTAATATGTTGGGTTCTTTTCTTACGTCTGCATGTGATAATCGTGCAACTATCAGCGATTAGACGTCGTTCAATCATCAACTACCTGTAAAGTATAGGTGTCTTCACAGAAATCCCGCTCCATAAAAGCTTTAGGACATGGGTTTTTTAACCTGTGGTCCACGGAACGCTTGGTGGTCCATGAGTGTATTCTAGGGGTCCGTGTACATAATCTAAAATTTAATATTACGCTTTAATGTACATTTTTTCCATGAAGGGGTCCACCGTATTTATCTGACACTCAAAAGGTTTCATAGCCTTTATCGGACAATCAAAGGGGCCCATAGATTTATCTGACAATCAAAGGGGTCCATAGCCTTCATCGGACAATCAAGGCGTCCACAGCAACATTAAAAGTAAAAAAAAAAAACATGCTTTAGGGTAATGCTGATGTAGCCTGGGTGTGCAACATAACCTCAGTAATGGATATAGCCGTTGCTGGTAACAGTGTGAGGACATGGTAAAGACTAAACTAAGGGCTGACGCAGACTTCCGTTAATTTATGCCCGTCTCAGTCTTGCCTTCCGAGATATTACAAATGACAGAGCCGTGACACACAAGCGACACTAATGGCGCCGGAGCATGCGCAACCATGCCCCATATCAAACTGTGATAGCCACAAAAATGGCTGCCAAACTTAGTATTCGGGCGGATTTTGGCAGGTGTGACGTTTCGTGTCGGCATTGCTCTATCGTCCTCCACGGTCCTGAAAACCTAATTCATTTCCAGCTAGTTTTCGTTCAACACTGATTAACACTGAAACGGAAACTGGCCTGGTCCTGTAGATACAATCACGTACAAATATTCCTTCCTCTCCACAATGTTTAACGAGTAAGGACCCTACAAATAAAAAATAAATGTAAAAAAGTGAAGGGGAAGAAATTATAGATGGTTCGATACGACACGGCATGTACGCCTAATAATTATCTTTTTTCTTGGCGCTTAAAAAAAAAAAAGGTAAAGGATGTCCCATAGCACATACTGCAGCAGGAAATAAGTGTTTGGAGATTTCATTTATATTAGGTCATAAAAGGTCGTTATAACATCATCATCCGGTGCATTTACACATTAAAGGTCGGCTGGAATGTCCTGTTCTCACTATTCTAGTCTACTATCATTTACTGGACACAGTATTAAGGTCCTTGTCTTGTTGGATTCGGCCTATACTGCTTGATAGAAATACAACAGAAGTGATTGCGTCATTAATAGGCTGAACTGCCCATGGCGGACTTCTGGTGTCGTGTATTGTGGTTCGCACTGTTGACCTGCCATTGAAACATCATTTTTTGATGATGGGTAGATGGCAGGGCGGATAGTGTGATTCGCTTGCATGGCTAGGCGCGGTTGTCGCACGGAAGGTCCAGTGTTCAAATCCTGGGTAAGCCACTCATGTCTGTAGTTTTTCTGTTGTCTGGTGTTCTACTTCTTTATTTCCTGCGAGTGCCTGATAACATACCTTTATATTTGTTTCATATTAATTTAATGGAATGTATCATGCAACGCCTTGTGACTATTGTCTTGTTGGTGCACTCTGATAGACTCTTTCGTGTCCATCTCTTATCTTCCCACTTACAGCGCCGTCTTTCCCTTACACATCTGTACTCAACTTTTCCTTCCATAATGATCTTCAGTACGGTCATGTCTTTTTACACGACCAATTATTTTAGTTTTCCAACTTTGATCTCATTCATTATTTCTCTTTTCAGTCTTAGCTTTTCTAGGACATCTCTTTTTGTTTTCTTCTCTTTTCTATGAGATGCGCTTCATTCTTCTATACACCTGTATAGGTCTCAATTCTTTCTTCTATACACCTGTATAGGTCTCAATTTGTTCTTCTAACTGCTCGTGTATTGTTCACATTGCCGTTATAACACTGAATCTACCAAATTAAATAAAGTTACACGTAAAAAGAAAAAAGAAACCCCATAAAGCACAATAAATATTCGTCACTTATTGACAAGAGAACAAAATCTGTAACTATTTTTCTGTCGACTACCGAGTGTAGTTCCACTATGGGTTAAGTCAGGGTCCTCAACCTTTTTTGCACCGCGTTGAGTACCCTTGGTTTAAGTAATAGCTTTGATGCTGCTAGAAGGTTTAGAACAGTGTTTCCCAAACTGTTCCGGATCACCACCCCTTTAGCTCCTACAGCACGTCCCCTGGGACCAATCCATTTACCTACATTACGTAAACAATGTAAAGAGACGAAGATAACTGATAAGAGCAAGTGAACATATAAAACAGTGACAACTAATAACTCGAGTTGTCAGTGACAACTAATAACTCTTGAGTTGTCACATAAAGCTACAGATACGCTTACTTACCAATTAAATATTTTTTTTTAAACTTAATTACTTAATCCAGTTTAAAACACGTTCATCAACAGTATGTGAGAGTACATTAGTAACATACCTACTTCATTGTTATTTTAACTTTTAGCAACATGGATGAACCTGGTGCAGTGATATTAGCACTCACGCCAGGGCACGGTATAATTAACAGCTTTAACATGTAAGCATTATATTATGTAACGTTGCTGAATTTAGCCTGACAATTCCTCAACCACCCCTTACTATTGAAGGACCCCCTTTCCCCACCACGATCCTCCAAACTCTGGGAACCACTGGTTTAAGAAGACAATGTCCCGCATATAATTCCTACCCCGCCAGTAGTTTTTCTACATAAGTGTTTATGTGTGGACATACAGAGGTGTTTTAATCGTCCTTACGCAGAACAGAAAGAGAGAAATTGTATGACAAGATCACCAATTTGGATATGTTGGCAAGAACCAGACAAGTATCAGTAGAACTAGACGATGGTGTTGGATAAGATATTCACAAGGGTTGTGATGCAATGGATCCCATCTTATTGTAGCGTCCACGGCAATGAAGTGGCCGACAGATTGGCAATCGAAGGTTGAAAGCTACCTCAACCTGATACAAGCATAACTTTCGAAGAGGCAAAGAGTTTTATTAGAATCAGTTACAGAAACAAATGGGATGCAGAGCATCTAGGACACACACACACAATTATTACCAGCGCAGCAGAAGAGAACAAACGATCATACTTCGCGCAGGCCACAACAGACTGGGATACCATCTATTCAACAAGCTAAAGATAGGAATTACCCATGTGTGTAACTGTGGCACCGATAAAATGACTGTTGAACATCTGCTTCGAAGATGCCCAACTTATGAGCAATAGAGACAGCACATTTGGCCGTCACCTGTAACATTGCTGGAAAAGTTCTATGGAGATATAAATGGCCTCAAACTGACCACTGCTTTCTTTGAAGATATTCAAGTAGACGTCTGAGAAGAAGAAGGATAATACACTGAGAAAACCCGTTGACAGAACTACAAGGCAGTCATTGTTCGTGAATCCCCAGCGTGACAGAAACTGGGGAAGATTAAGAAAC
Source organism: Oreohelix idahoensis (assembly GCA_024509875.1). NCBI lineage: Eukaryota > Metazoa > Mollusca > Gastropoda > Stylommatophora > Oreohelicidae > Oreohelix > Oreohelix idahoensis. The sequence continues at coordinate 417,411 of JAMPIV010009610.1, forward strand.
AAAAGGAGATGGGCACTGGACATAGAAATGATGAGAATAAAGACAGCATGGACAGACATTGAACGGATGGCACAGAACATGAAGACTTTGGGTGTATCTGTATAAGGCGTGTGCTTCATGGACAGCTAAAATGTAATGATTAGTACTTGTTTCATAATAATAATAATAATAATAATAATAATCATTATCATCAACTTCGCTGCACACTGACAAAGACTTGAGGTAGTTCATGATCTGATATAAAAACATAACGGAAACAGGCACGTGTATTCTGAACGTAGATAGTGTTTGACTGAGGGCTGGCCGTGTGTCGAAGTCTGGTGATGTTTGAAGCTTTCAAACCCTGGGATAAGAACATCAGATACATGTGTGTGTGGGGGGGGAAAGGGGGAAGGGGGGGGGGGGGGGGGGGATTGGGCTTTCTGGAATATGATAAGGGTTTTTGGAGCACGTGTGCTGGAATATGATAAGGGTTTGTTGGAGTTAGTGTGCTGGAATATGATAAGGGTTTGTTGGAGTTAGTGTGCTGGAATATGATAAGGGTTTGTTGGAGTTAGTGTGTTGGAATATGATAAGGGTTTGTCAGAGTATGTGTGCTGGAACATGATTAGGGTTTGTTGTATAGTGTGTTGGAATATGATAAGGGTTTGTTGTAGTTAGTGTGTTGGAATAAGATAAGGGTTTGTTGGAGTTAGTGTGTTGGAATATGATAAGGGTTTGTCAGAGTATGTGTGCAGGAATATGATAAGGGTTTGTCAGAGTATGTGTGCAGGAATATGATAAGGGTTTGTTGTAGTTAATGTGTTGGAATAAGATAAGGGTTTGTTGTAGTTAGTGTTGGAATATGATAAGGGTTTGTAAGATTATGTGTGCTGGAACATGATAAGGGTTTGTTGTAGTTAGTGTATTGGAATATAATAAGGGTTTGTTGTAGTTAGTGTGTTGGAATATGATAAGGGTTTGTCAGAGTATGTGTGCTGGAATATGATTAGGGTTTGTTGTAGTTAGTGTGTTGGAATAAAATAAGGGTTTGTTGTAGTTAGTGTGTTGGAATATGATAAGGGTTTGTCAGAGTATGTGTGCTGAAATATGATAAGGGTTGGTTGTAGTTAGTGTGTTGGAATATGATAAGGGTTTGTTGTAGTTAGTGTGTTGGAATATGATAAGGGTTTGTTATAGTTAGTGTGTTGGAATATGATAAGGGTTTGTCACAGTATGTGTGCTGGAATATGATAAGGGTTTGTTGTAGTTAGTGTTGGAATATGATAAGGATTTGTTGTAGTTAGTGTGTTGGAATATGATAAGGGTTTGTTGTAGTTAGTGTGTTGGAATATGATATGGGTTTGTTGTAGTTAATGTGTTGGAATATGATAAGGGTTTGTCAGAGTATGTGTGCTGGAATATGATAAGGGTTTGTTGTAGTTAGTGTGTTGGAATATGATACGGGTTTGTTGTAGTTGGTGTGTTGGAATATGATAAGGGTTTGTTGTAGTTAGTGTGTTGGAATAAGATAAGGGTTTGTCAGAGTATGTGTGCTGGAATATGATAATGCCTTGTTTTAATGTGAATACTGGAAGACTAAGATTAGGACATGTTTTAATGTGAACAATGGTCTAAGATTGGGCTTACCTCTATGTTATCCTGTGCTGTTACTAAGTTATAAGCCTTACCTCTATCTTATCACCTCCTGTTACTAAGTTATAAGCCTTATCTCTATCTTATCCTGTGCTGTTACTAAGTTATAAGCCTTACCTCTATCTTATCACGTTCTGTTACTAAGTTATAAGCCTTACCTCTATCTTATCACGTTCTGTTACTAAGTTATAAGCCTTACCTCTATCTTATCACGTTCTGTTACTAAGTTATAAGCCTTACCTCTATCTTATCACGTTCTGTTACTAAGTTATAAGCCTTACCTCTATCTTATCACGTTCTGTTACTAAGTTATAAGCCTTACCTCTATCTTATCCTGTCCTGTTACTAAGTTATAAGCCTTACCTCTATCTTATCATGGGCTGTTATTGTTATAAGCCTTACCTCTATGTTATCCTGTGCAGTTACTAAGTTATAAGCCTTACCTCTATCTTATCACGTGCTGTTACTAAGTTATAAGCCTGACCTCTATCGTATCACATGCTGTTGCTAAGTTATAAGCCTTACCTCTATCTTATCACGTGCTGTTACTAAGTTATAAGCCTTACCTCCATGTTATCCTGTGCTGTTACTAAGTTATAAACCTTACCTCTATCTTATCACGTGCTGTCACCAACACGGCAGCCATTAGTGCTCCTGCTGAAGCTCCACCTACTTTCTCTACCCGTTCAAGGAAGGAAGGCCCTCTTTGTGAAAGACATGAAACCACGCCTAGATGATACATCCCTAGAAAGCCACACCCACACATAGAGAGATTAATCGGTCCTCGCATGTCCGTGGGATTGAAGTCAAAATCTTCTGCGTCCGTAATGACTCTGGTGTCTGCGTCCGGTTGAAATCGATCGCCAGAAAAACTGGGCAGAGACTGTGACCGGACAGACCGTCTAGACTGGCGATCACTGCTGGAAGTTGTGAACTGATAATGTGACTCTTCTTCTAAATCAGTTTTACTAGTGCTGGGGGCAGATTTGTCCCTTGGGTGCTGGGCTGAATCTTCTTTCGAGTCTTTCTGTTTCTGACCAGAGGATGAGCAGCTGGCTGCCGCACTTTTCAAATTCACGGACGATTCTTGTTTGGAATTTTTTCTAGATCGAGAATGTGCGTCACAATTATTGTAACTGTGGTTGTTGATAATATTGTTCTCTTTGTTGTTGCGAGGGTCGACGGTCCTTGCACGGCGGTGAAGACGTGCGTTCCGACCTCTGCCCAGACCGTCCAGAAGAACACGAAGTGATCAACCGTCGTCTAGTACTTTGTCGATTAGACTTTGTGTCTTTAGTGTCCGGGGAAGGAGATGTGCTGCTGCTGCTTTTCTTTCGTCTTCGAATAAAATAGAAGAAAGAACAGGTTCTACTCTCTCTGGGTCTGGCGTCTGCAGAATGCTGTCTTGTGTCTTTAACTGAACCAATGTCCACGCGAGACAAGATCTGTTCTGGATGTAGACTTCTGTTGTTGCTGTCACATTTAAGTTCTTTTCTCTCTGACCGCTTGGCTGCAGACGAACGAGAAGAATTGCCACTTGACCTTGGCATTTGAGGTGGGGTTTCGAGCAAGATTTCTCTGGAACATGTGGTACACTGGGAAACAGCTATCTTTTCCTGGGGTGTCCTGGGTAAACGTTCTGTCGATGAAATGTTCTCCCTCATACAAGAGTGTGAATTCAAACTGGCTGAATGACTATTTGAAGCACCAGAATGTTTGCATCCCAGCGGCTTGTGCGTCTGAAAATTATGGGTGTGCAATTTCGCACCGTTTGTTGAACTATACTTGGTCTTTGACAGAGACTGGCTTTCTCTAATGTTGTCTCCGAGGTTTATTGACGCTCGAGCTCTGTTTGGTATATCTGTTACAGAAGACCTGACCAAGAAAGTGTTATCAGAATAAGTCCTGTCCAACGTTCTGTAGTGGTTGAAGTTCAAATTGTCTTTGAACTTGGAGTAGGCAGTGATAACCTGGGAATGTGATGAGTTTGACAAATGGAAGAACTTTCTGTTCTCCGATGAAAAGTCTGGTATGAACCTACTCCCGATGAAGGCAGAAGGGGAGACTGCTTTCTCCAAGGTCATGTCGGAACAATGAAAGCTCTAATCTACACCTGGAGGAGTAAAATAAAATATTAAAGGTGTTTTAGAAGTAAAATAAAATATTAAAGGTGTTTTACACGTAAAAAGGTACCGGTAAAGGTAGTTCAATAGCAGATACTGCCTTAGGAGAGTGAAGCATTGGAGACTTCACTATACTAAAACCAGCTTTATGAGGTGGGGTGAGCAGTTCCCTACATCACTGACTTGACCTCCCCTAACGCAACAGCAGAGTCCGGTACCCATTAACAGTTTGGTAGACTGGAGCGTGACAATACTAGATTTCTACCCCGGAACCAGGTAACTTTGCAATGTATCCGCTCAGCCAATCGGACGCTACTGTTTTACATGTACAGCACTGAAATAACACAAGTAGGCCTGAAAACACACATGGAAAAGACAAAGATTATGAGAATAAATGCAAGAAATGATAACAAGGTTGAATTTGAAGAAACACCACTAAAGGATGTAGAATCGTACACATATCTTGGTACAGTTGACATTCAAAAATCCGGCAACCTCCGGACCTGAGGAGTGCCGGATTTTTTAAAATGCCGGATTTTTTATGGTTATATATGCTGTATATATTTAACAGAAAATGACTACCTGTACAGTCCTTTAAAGAAAGAAAATTAAAAACTAAATGAAAAGCAAATGAAATTTTAATGTTCATCAACTAAATAAAACAGTTCTACAGAATTTTATACAGCAGCAAATAAATGATAAAATGAGAAGGAATGAGCAGGAATGCCTGTTAACACGTGCAAGCAAGACTCAACTGCTCCATCAAAACATAAACGGCTCCAGAACACAGTGGCGCGCCAACGCGGTAAATTTAAAAATGCGCTCCGAAATCCATGCCGGAAATCTAAAGGAACCAGATTATCGATGGCCGGATTTTTTAATGTCAACTGTAGTAATATAGACAAAGTTGGAGGGATAGACAATGATTTCAAAATAAGAATACAAAAAGCAATGTCAAGTCAGTCCTATTGTATGACTCTGAGACATGGAGAGCAACAAAAACAACAACCAAAAAGCTACAGACTTTCATAAACGGGTGCTTGCGTAGAATAGAAGGACTGAAATGGTCGAACAAAGTCACAAATGTGGAATTGATGACAAGAACCAGACAAGTGCCAGTGGAACAAGAGTTGAGAAGAAGACGCTGGCGACGGATAGGACACACATTGAGGAAACCTGTTGATAGCATTACGAGGCAGTCCTTGTTCTGAAATCCACAGGGAAAGAGAGGCAGAGGTAGACCAAAAAACACATGGAGAAGAGAACTGGATACAGAGGTGAAAATGATGATGAAAACAAGGAAAGAACTTGAGCGGATGGCACGTGACAGGAAGACATGGCATGTGTTAGTTGAAGGCCTATGCTTCTTGTGGAGCTAAAGGGTAATGACTGATTGATTGACTGAAATAACAGAGCACAATGAAATGTGTTTAACCCTGAACACGTAATACTGAAATAACATGAATGAGCTGTGCTTCAATAATATTCCTGCTAATGAAACCATTTTTAAGTTTAGTAGATTGTACTTAAGTCATGCTAGGCTAATTATTATTCAGCAACTTATCTCAGACAATATGAACAAAATAACTGAGCAGGCTAGTCTAAACTTACAAAGCAAATGCGTGAATGACCGTAAATTCATTTTTAAAAGAATACCAGTGGCTCTTCATATTTGCTCAGTCGAGCAAATAATGTTGGATTTTCGAAACGGCAGTTCCAGGAAATCTCTGAAGGGACAAGGGACTAAGACAACTATAACTCCCTAATATATGTTGTAAGAAGTTGCGCATGGGTCTGGCAATCTCAACATGTATAACAAGGCCACTGTTGCATAAATATCTGCTTTATTACAGCTTACTACAACTGGGGTCAGATACAGTGGTGGAACCACGCTCCATGAGAAGCAAACACGTGACATGAATGAACCAATCAACACACAGCAGTGGACCTATTCATTATTTATCTCTTCAGACTATTATTCAAAAATAATCCAAAAACATCACCATCATCATCCTTCAGATACCCAAGAAGCACAGACCTTCAACAAACGTATGCTAAGTTTATATGCTAAGTTTTCACGTCCCGTGCCATCAGCTCAAGGTCTTTTTCGCGTCTTTCATGACTGTCTCCAGTTCTCTTCTCTGTGTGTTCTTTGATCTTCTTCTACCTCTCTTACCCTGGGGGTTCCAGAAAAAGGAACTGCCTAGTGATGCTATCGACAGGCTTCCTCAATGTGTGTCCAATCAATCGCCAGCGTCTCCTCATCTCTTGCTCCGCTGAAACTTGTCTAGTTCTTGTCATCAGTTCTACATTAGTGATCTTGTCAGACGACTTCAATGCTTCTATTCTATGCAAGCACCTGTTTGTGAAAATCTGCAGCTTTTTTGTTGTTGTTCACCACGTTTTAGAGCCTTACAATAGGACTGACTTGATATCTGAAAAAGACACACCTTGCAGAAGACCATAATAAAAGGCAGAGTTGAAGGCAAACGTGCAAGAGGAAGACAGTACTATAAGTAGGAAGATAACATCAAGAGATGGACAGGAAAGAGTCTATCAGAGTGTACCATCAAGACAAGAGACAGAAGACGTTGGAGATCCTTTGTAGCCGACTTTCGTTGTGGACATAGCACCTGATGATATCTGAACTGAATATTTTGATTTTTGTGTTAGACTTCATTTTGAGATTTCAATTTAAATAGAGGAGACAAAAATAATCCGAAGAACTATCTAATCTCTGATGCACCTATTATGTCTGTATGAAAATCGCTAATATGTGAAAAATAATAGCTAGCAATGTTCACAGCTATGTCACAAAGATGTCCAACAATGATAGGAAACTATTTGTATCATTAAACCAAGAGAGAATCTGATCATCAGATGTAGTTTCCGCTTGTAGACAAGCGTTTCTGTTCCTTCACTGCATCCTTTTACAACTGAGGGGGCGGGTCAACTTGGATCATGACTCCCAAATGGCACCCACCCTCCTGCTTCTTCTGCCTGCGTTAGGAATAGAATTCATACCTTCTTGTCTCAATATATTTCCTGACTTTATCTATTCTGTCAACTTTATGTGTTATTTTAAAGTAACAATTTTGTATATAAACTTAAAAAAAAAACCTTCTTCTTCTTCTTTGATCCTTAGCCGCCGACCGTCAAAGCAGTCAGTGGCCATCACGCCTAGTGGCGTCTTGTAGGGCAACAACAAATTGATTCCACTTTGCTCGGTCGGCGGCCATCCTTCGTACACACAATACAAAAAAAACCTACTTTACAATAAAATAGTTTATAAAATAATGCCAGCTTTAATAATTTAAAAAAGAAAAGCAGGGGAACAAATAAGTATTTCTTTTATTTAAAAACAAAACTTCAGAAACATTTAATAATCATAAACAAACATGATAAAACACATTAGGCCTAACCAACCAAAAAAAAAAAAAAACCAATTCACACAAACATTAAAGGCAAAAACCAATACAGAGTAATATTAATTAGGAAAATAAAAAGAACAGAAAAAAGATCTACAAAAATATTAAGGATTGGAAACTCCAAACACTAAAGTAAATGAACAGTAAATACTCACGGAAAAAACGGCAACAAATTATGATGAAAATAGATGACATCAAAGACTATCAACTGTAAATAGCAGTATGATGTAAGTATCAACCAAATGAAAAATTAAATTAAAAAGTATACCCTAATTATAATGAAAAATTAAGTTCAATGGTGGATAAGCAGAGGCAAATGAAGTTCATCTGAAGCTATTACGCTCTCCTTCCAATTCATAAAACAGAATAACTAACGCATTCCATAACAAAAGTCAGAATTTAGAACAAACACATGCTTATTTTTAACTACATTAAAACTCCGTACAGATAAATAAATCCAAAGAGATGCTTGAGCAAAACGTTTCCTAATGGCAATCTTGAAACAATGACTACATTATCCGCTGGATCAACCTTAACCGAGGAGAAATACCTGGACACAAAGGAACTTAATGAAATGTTCCGACTCTCGCAACCCCCACGTCAGGCTAATAACCTGGGAGCTGAATACTGCAGGACAACATGGGCCAAAGTTGGGAACTCGTGCGTCTGTGCGCTGGTGACAGGAGCCAACCAAACGCACGATTAACAAACACTAGCGGCTTAAGAAAGTTCCCTCGTTACAGACCCCAACAGTATCCAATGAACAGGCAACAAAAATGTGTGGTGAGTGAATACATTACCTCCATTTTTTTAGGAACGGCGCCCGCGCACAGATTATATACGCCACTGACAAACACTATACTAAACGTAAATAAATAAATACATTTCTTCTTCTTCTTCGTTCGCCTTCAGACTTCCACATTTATGACTCTAATAAAGGCAGTAGTCAACCCAAGGCTCCCAACATCTCCAAACAGTTTTTCGTTCACAGAAGTGGGTTGTTGCCATATGCTACTCCGTTCATTACTGTAGGTTGGGCAGTATTGCAGCAGGTGTTCGACTGTCATTGGGCTGGTACCGCAGGTGCAGAGATCTGTTGCACCAATTTTGTATTTGTGGTACAGATGGTATCTCAATCTGTTGTGACCAGTGCGTAGCCGAAAAATGATGACCTGTTCTTTTCTGGATAGTTGATGATATGCATCATTTTTCAAATGTCCAGGGTGCTCTCTTTCCCATTTGGACTTGAATGTAGCCTTTATAGTAGTCTTTGCCGTTGCGTAAGTTGTCTCTATATCATTTTGTTGTAAGGCACCTCCTTCCTTAGCAAGTCTATCTGCCTCCTCATTTCCTGGTATGTTGCAATGGGCTGGTATCCACTGGATAGTGCACTTCTTGAAGCATTCGGCTAGTCTTTCAAGGGAGATTATCAGATCTTTCAATCCTTTAGTTTGGTGGCTCTTCAGCGCTGATATTATTGAGAGGGCATCTGAAAAGATTACTATCTGCTTTTCTGCCTGTGCTTTGCATTCAATAAGAGTTTCAGCTGCCTGTTTCAGGGCTTCTGCTTCAGCACAGAAGTTATTGCAGTATTTTCCAGTGGCAATTGCCATAGAGTGAATTCTATTCTTTAATTTTATGAGGATGCCGGCACCCCCATTTTCAACTGCATTTGTTGCCGAACCATCAGTATATGCATGTGTCCAAAGCTTTGCTGGAAATGTTTGGTCAATATACTTAGTTGCTATACACTTTCTTTGTGTTTCTGTCTGTGTTCCCTTACCTTCAATGCCTGGAATATCAGATTTTAACTTAGGAAAGCATCTTATTTTCCACAGTGGGATAGTTGAACTTGTTGGGATTTTCTTTGCAACTGAGCTTGCTAGTATGGTATTATTGTTAATTTTTTCTTTTGCTTGGGCGACAAAGTTAGTTCGCTTGAGCCTGCCTCTTCCTAGCCTATTCATTCTTTGGTACATGGGGTGTCCTTCGAGCCTCTTAAATTTTTCAGCTTGTTTTAAGACTATGCTGTCACGTCTATCCTCCATTGACTGTAGTCCTGTGATGTTTTCCATATGGTTGATTTGTGTAGACTTTAGGGCCCCTGTTATAATACGTGCTGCTTGGTTTTGAAGTCTGTTTACTCTGTCAAAATTTGACTTTGCTGCCGTCGACCAAGCTGTGATGCCATATTCCATAGCAGGTCTGACTCTGCCTGTGTACAGCTTTTTGAGGATATTCTCATCAGCACCCCATGTGGTACCTGCTAACTTTTTCATGACGGCCATGCGAAGTTTTGCCCTTAGCTGTATTTTGTTAATCTGTGATTTCCATGTCATTCGGCGGTCTAGTGTGATTCCTAAGTATGTTGGTGTTTCATCTTCTCGTACTGCCTGCCCATTTAGTTGCAGCTTTGCTTGCTGTGGTTTATTTGACAAGGTAAAAAAAGTGTGTGTAGTTTTTTGTTCATTTATTTTGAGCAACCACTTTTTGGACCAACTCTCACCATGAGAGAGCTAGAGGCAGCCATCGTATCCCTTAAGCAAAGAAAGTCACCTGGAAAAGACAGGGTAACAAATGACATGCTTAAAGAGCTAGGGCCTAAGGCCAAGAAAGTACTCCTCAAGATTATGAACTATAGCTGGAAGCGTGGAATAGTACCACAAGCCTGGAAAGAAGCAGTACTAGTTCCAATCCCCAAAAAGGACAAAGACCGAATGGACCCCAACAGCTACAGACGCATCAGCCTTCTAAGCTGCACGGGAAAGCTTATGGAGAGGATGGTCAATACCAGATTAAGCTGGCACCTTGAAGAAAAACAAATTTTACTGCACCAACAGGCAGGCTTCAGGCAACATAGGTCTACAGAGGACCAAGTCACCTACATTGCACAGGAAATTGAAGATGCTTTCCAAGAAAGAAAGCACACTTTAGCAGTCTGGGTAGATATGGAGAAAGCATTTGATAAAGTTTGGAAAGATGGGCTAAGAGTTAAAATGCTTAAATATGGAGTCTGTGGAAGAATGTATAACTGGATCAGCAACTATCTAACAAACAGAACAGCTAGAGTGCAGGTGCACGGACAGTTAAGCAAAAAGACTACAATGGAACATGGAGTTCCACAGGGTGGGGTCCTTTCCCCAACACTCTTCCTCATATATATAAATGATATAACAGAAAACATCCACAAAAATGTCCACAACTCCCTCTACGCTGATGACCTGGCCATGTGGACTTCAGAACAATAAATACATTTAAACAGCAGATATTCGTAGGAAATAAAGAAGTAGAAAAATAGACAACAGAACAACAAAAATGCCTCCCTACGGGAGTGAATCGTGACTATCCACCTAGGTACCACAAAAATAGTGCTTCGGGGACAGGTGTCATTTGCATGAACCCTCTACGTAACTCACGAAGAACCGAAGAAGTACCCAGACTAATTGTAGACGCAATAACTTCTATAGCTTTCCTATTAACTAGTATAGGCCAGATTACATAGGACAAAGACCGTAATACCGTTGTCTAGTAAACTATAGAAGAATGAGACAAGTACATGATAGTGAAGTCAGTTTGTCTAGTTTTTGTATAATAAATAAAGAGATACTAAATACTAAACGTATCAGGTTTTCAAGCCCCTGGTTATTGCGACTTTGCGTCTATAGATGAACACCTTACCTATTAATTTTCGCCCCATAAAATGTTTCTCTGTTAAGTAACCCCACGAATACTAAACAGAACTGTAAACGATTTTTCACGTCAGCAAGGATTAGGGTAACCCAACCAAACATTGAATTGCTAAACGGAACATGCAGACAGTGGGAGCGATAAATGCATTTCGAAACTTGTAAATCTGTTTTTAACATTTTAATCACGGTCTTTGTTTTAAATATTTTTTTTTTTAAGCTAAGGATCCGAGAATATTTTTTTTTAACTGTTGTTTTACCTTCAATAAAATCGTATCCTAGAGTTGTGATAGGGTGGGCGAGATGACGATGATGCTGTTGTGATATGTGATCACTTCCTTGCACACTCGCAACCGACCTGATCAACAATAAAACTCTGATTCTTAAGGCAGGGGCTGTATTTATTCATACAGTGACCAAGCGCATGAAGCAAACATTAAACAAATAAAAAAAGCAAACAAAACAAAACACCCAGCCAGTGCTCGATTGCTAATCTGAAGACGCAAACAAAGCAACGACTGGTTAAAATCATACTAGTTAAATAATGAGAAACGATACTCTCACCTGCCAAACAGGCCTTCCACGCCACCTGACACACTCAACTATCACACACACTCATGCATGTCGTCCAATGAGACTAGTATGGTGGTGTGCATGAGGCTGGCAATCTCACCATGTAACACAGACTGCTACCGAAACCACTACTGCAGGAGCATCTGAATGCTTTGTGAGGGCTTCATGTGGATGCCAGCCACATTGGTGGCCTTATGCTCCATAAGGAGCGAGAAGAGAAATATATATCTCCAAGTGAGCCCACGTGCTCTCACAAACCATAATTAAATAATAATAAAATGGACATACAATAATATTCAACTATATGTACAACGAATACTCTCCTTAATGGGCATAAACCACCACCTCGCAACTGATCCATCTCAATATTCATCCCTGCGCTCTGAAGCATGTCGTATATGCCGACTGATGAGATTGGGAACTCATCATATAAAACACACTGTTACAGAAACAACCACTGCAATAGCATAAAAATGCTTCTTGTGGGCTTGTGATGGACACCAGTTGCATTGGTGTTTCCATGCTCCGCAAGGAGCAAACAGAGAATCACCTGTCTGAACGTGCCTTACGCACAATTGAGTGGTATTGCGCTCACCAGAAATCTAAATACCTAAAGCTAGATTCATCTTCTCAAAGGGAACTTTAGCACTACAAAACTGTGTACACAACAAATGTAATTAAACTAATCTCAAAGTAACCCAATAAATATATACAGTAGAATTATCAATTGTCGTGAAATACACTTTAACCTAAACTATCTCTTCCATTACTGAAGAAAATTACATTAACCTGCCTTCACCCACGTGTCAATTCACACAATATAATCACCCACGTGTCAATTCACACAATATAAAATAACGTAACATTACTAGGCCTATAACACGTGATAACTAAGAGTGTTAACGCAGACTCACTGGCGCCTTCTTTATGCAGTCATCAACATGTGGCCCCCCCCCGGTTGCCATCTTGCCAACAAGTTAATATTATCTAAATTACAGTCCCAGATAACATCTCTGTCCAGTTCCTTGTATGAAATACTTTCATTCTATATTTGCCTTTCTTGCCCGGTCTGATGAATGAAATAATTGCTACTAAACTCTTACAGCCGCAATCTGGACTTAACACCAGTAAAATCTATCCACACATATTTTCACTCATCTATCATTTCAGAACTAAATATAATGTCCTAAAAAGAAATCTCCTCATGAAACACATCTTTTTATCTATTTCATTAAAAATTAGAACAGACACGCTGAATACTAATAATAAAACTAGATCACTAAAGCTAATCTAAATTAACTCACGTGTTCAAGGCATCTACAGATCGACTCTGGTTTCTTCTTCTTTCGTTCACTTGAAATATATTGTCTATATCTGCAATGTTGTTTCTTATATAAACTTCATTGTCTTTTGTAGTTCATACAGAGGTCCGTATAGTTTTGCTTCAAGTGTTGTTTCTCTGGGCCAGTGGGTTTGCCTCAATATATCATATTCGGGGCAATCTTGAAGTACGTGCTCCGCAGTCTGGGGTGCCTGTCCACATGTACATGGCTGAATTGCCAATCTTGAATTTTGTATACATGTGGCTGCGGAGTCGGTTGTGTCCTGTTCTGAGGCGCAGAATGACAATTTGTTCTGATCTGTTCATAGCTTGGTAGTCATCCTGCTTTGGTGTTGGTGGCTTTCTGATTGATTTGATCATCTTTTTCTTCTGAGGGTACGTAACTGGTACATCCGGTTGCTCGTCTGCAGCACCTTCTTTAGCCAGTCGGTCTGCTCTCTCGTTTCCTGGTATTCCACAATGAGACGGTATCCACTGCATGGCGACCCTGCACTGGTTGCACAGTTCAGAAAGTAGGGCTTGTATACCTGGCAATTTTCTGGACTGAAGTGCTTGGAGTGCTGATCTTGCATCTGTCAGGAATACCACAGGCTGTGGACCGAGATTGGTTCTCAACAGTTTCTCAGTTGCCACCTTGATTGCCTGGATTTCTGCATCATAGTTGTTACAGAATTTCCCCGTTGGTACTCTGACCGTATCCCTAGTGTTGTTTGGGTATTCTATGAACACTCCTGCTCTTCCATTCTTGACTGCATTCTGTGCTGACCCATCCGTGTATACTCGGACCCAGAGGTCCTGTGGGTATTCATCTTCCAGGAAACTGAGAGTGACTGTCCTACGTTGCACGCTGTTCTGTTCATCCCTGTCGAATATTCCTTTCACTTTTGTCTGGATGTGTATTGGTAGTCCAGGCTCTTCTCTCCAAGGGGTTTGTTCTAACACAGACTTTAGGGGGCTGTCAACTTCAGGCAGGTCTGAGGTTTGTCTACGAAATCGTTTGGCCTGGTGGATGAAGCTGCTTCTTTTCAATCGCCCCATTGCTAGGTTTTGGAATATGTCCTTCATTGGATGGCTTGGCATACAGAGGAACTTTTCTGCCTGTGTTAACACTTTCGTGTCTCTGCGTTCTCGCAGTGCTTGTATCCTCCCCATTTTCTCCATCTCCACTATAGTCGTTGATTTCATTGCCCCCGTGATGACCCTAAGCGCCTGGTTTTGCACCTTATCTAGCTCTTGTAATGTGGTGTTTGATGCTGGACACCACGCAGCTGACCCATATTCCAGGTGTGGTCGTATGCCCTGCTGGTAAACTTTACTAAGTATTTTCCCGCTGGCTCCCCATGTGGTTCCACTTAGTTTTCTCAGGATGGCTAACTTCCTCCTGGCCTTTGTTGCTGCCTTGTTGATGTGCTGCTTCCATGTCAGTCTATCATCAAATGTAATTCCGAGATAGGTGGGTTGTTTATCGTCTCTCAGGAGCTCTTCATTTATCTTGATGACACCAGCTTTTTGTTTGGGAGAGAGGGTGAAGAGCGTAGTGCTGCACTTGTCTGTGTTGATGCTGACACACCATCTAATTGCCCACGAGGTTAAGGCATCTATAGCTCTTTGTAGCAGTTTGGTGGCCACTGTTGCATGCTCATCTGTGCACCATATTACCAGGTCATCAGCGTACATTGCCACTTTCATTCCATGTGGTAGTTCAGCAACCAGGTCATTGATGTAGACTAGGACAAGTGTGGGGGACAGAACCCCTCCCTGAGGGACGCCATGTCGTGGTAGAATTTTCTTACTCTTGAGGCCATCTAGTTGTACTCGGGCTCTTCTGTTATGCAAGTATGCTTTCACCCATTTGTACATCCTACCATTCACTCTACAGTTTCTCAGTTTCTTCAGAAGCCCTTCTTTCCAAACCTTGTCAAATGCTTTCCTTTGATCTATCCATGCTGCTAGTACCAGTTTCTTATCTTGGAACGCATCCTCAATCTTTTGGGAAAGGTAAGTTGCCTGATCTTCGGTAGAGTAACTCTGCCTAAAGCCCGCCTGCTGTGGTACAAGAAGGTTTTTCACTTTCAAGGTACCACTGTAGCCTGAGGTTGATGATACGTTCCATAGTTTTGCAGAGACAGCTTGTAAGGCTGATTGGTCTGTAGCTGGAGGCAGTGGAACTGTCTTTTCCTGGTTTTAGGAGTGGTATCATGATTGCTTCCCTCCAGGTCTGTGGAACTCTGCCTGAGTTCCAACAGATATTGAAGATCTGCAGCAGCTTTGTTTTTGCTGCGGTTCCCAAGTTCTTAATCATTTCATTGGACATTCCATCAACTCCTGGCGACTTTCTCATTTTCAATTTGGATATTGCAAGCTCCAGTTCTCTGAATGTGATTGGTGCCTCCATAACTTCATGTATGGTTCCATCTCGTCCTGCGTATTGTTGTTTCTCACGAGTCTCCTGTTGCTTCTCTGGGCTTACTTCAATGTTGTTGTCTTTAGCAAAGGAGTCTGCAAACTGATCAGCTGCCTGTTTTCCCATGAGGATGTTTCCATCTTTGTACAGTGCAATCTTTGAGTTTCTCCCTGTACCCTCATCATTAAGTTGTTTTACCAGCTTCAGCAGTTTCCTTGTATCTCTTTCAAAGTTCAAGGACTCTGTTTTCTCCTTCCAGCTTCTCTGCCTGGCCTGCAACTTGGCCCTTTGGAATTTGGCCTTAGCTTGCTGGTAGTTATTGTGGTGTTCTTGGCATGGACTGGTCTCTGCCTGCTTTCGAGATGTTTCCACGTCGTTGTGCAGTTGCTCTAGTTCACTATTCCAATATGGTTTGTAGTGCTTACGAGCCCCTCTACGTATTGTTTCACGAGCAGCCTGTAATATGCATCTGCTGAATTCATCGACTAGCTTATTGATGTCTTTGTCTACAGACAGATCTCTAGCCAGTATACTAGTACGGTGCTGGTACATTGTCCAGTCTGCCTTCTTGTAGTTCCACCTAGAGAGAGTGCTGCTCTCCTTGACAAGTTCATTTTCCACAATTAGGAAGACTGGCCGGTGGTCACTGCCTCCAAGTTGTTTCCCTACAACACGTGTGGTGTTCCACTCCAGCCCTGGTGAGTGGAATGCCAGGTCTGGAGTAGAGGTGGTGTGCCATGATCTAGAGTAGAAGGTTGGTGGGTCGATTGGCTCGTTAATCAGGATAAGCCCATTGTCATCCTGCCAGTTTTCAAGCTCATCACCTCTCCTGTCCATGTGATCATAGCCCCAGCTCTGTGAGTGGCTGTTGAAGTCTCTGCACACAATCAGTCTTTCTTTTGCTGGAATTGTGTCTAGTGCCAGTGGGCGGTCACTCAGACAGTAGTAGTTGAGCAGGTGGAATTCTGTACTTTCTGTCCTGAGATGAAGCATCTGGTATTCCGCCCCCCTCCATATGTTTCCAGCAGACATGCACTGATGTTATTCCTCACGAGTGTCAGTATTCCACCCTTTCGCCTGTCTATTCGGTCGGATCGGTAGCACTGGTAGCCTCTGATTTTGAAGGCTATGTCTTTGTTGAGGTGGGTTTCTTGCAAGCAGCATACATTTACTTGCTCTTCATTCAAGATATTTTCGAGCTCTAGTTTTTTGCTGTAGCCATCTTTTTTACTGTTGACGCCTTCAGCATTCCAGTGCATTATTAAGTGGTCTTTGCTTTGCCTGGCCAGTAGCTCTATTCTCATGCCTCCTGGCTCCACAGGGCAATTGAGAAGGACCCCCAGTAGTAGGGGTTGGGCCCTTTTGAGGCAGAGGGCCTGGCACTGCGTCTGCCTGGGTGTCCGTCACAGGGCGAGTGCCATAACGTTTTGTAGATATAGACATATTTCCATTGCGTGTGTGCGTGGCATCCTGATTGCTGTGGTGCTCCCCTTGGCTGGTTGCCTCCGTCTTCAGCACCTTGACTTGCTAGGGCAGACTGTGGTCTTGCTCGAGTGTAGGAGGGCCTGGCCAGTCCTGGTTTTTCGGCCGCTGATGGCTGTACTTGAGTCTCATCTCCACGTCAAGGAGCTGGCCTCGATGGGGACTCTGGTTTCTTACTCTGGGTGTCTGACGAAGAAAGAGGCCTCTGCTGGCCAGGCACTTCTTTATATAAGCAGCTAAGCCTAATCACTCAACTTAGTGCGCGCCGCGTAGTAATTGGACACTTAAATAAAACTCACCTTAGATGCTCTAGAAGGAGCGAAAACACAAATATAACACACAACTATTTCTAGGCTTTATTGTGGCCTAGTAATACATCTTCCTCTTGAAGATGTTGTGGTAGAAAGGCACTGAACCACGGGGACAATCGTGATGACATGATGACGCTGAGAACGACAGACAAAATGGCGATGAGAAGATGGCGCTGTCACATAGTGTTGTTTTATACTGAAGGTTTTCACTGTTTTTAAGTGCAAGGGTGGAGAGCTTGCGGCACGCGTGGCCAAGCTGGCATGCAGAAAAAAAATATTGGCACGCAGCATGCAGTGCCGCCACAATATTCTTTAACCCACCTATAATCAATAAATAATTATCATTACTGCAAATGATGTAACGAATTATTTTTTATAAATCGAGAGAAGTGAGGTGTTCGCAGAAGACGTCTTAAGCCGGCTTGGCCTCAGCTCAATACCTTCCATGTAAGGTCTGCTCAACACTTTTGGTATTTCGTGCAAGGACAAAGTGACAAATGCAGAGGTGCTGGTTTTCCAAGCATGTAAACACCGAGAGAGCGCAGATTACGCTCTCTGATGTAGATTCTAGGATAATATTTATCTTACTCATGATTACGCTATACGCTGAACACCTGTGGAAGCACGCGATGCCAGATGTTTGGGTCAGCGTCTGATTTTAGACTATAAAACTAGATAGTTTTACTCAGTCAAGCACTCTCGTGAATTTTACATGCCCGCTGATGATCCAAATGAGACACATACGACTGTGGGCAAAAGTCATGACTTGTGTCTGCAAAATTCTTGGCATCGCGGGTTCTAGGGTACCCCACTGCTACCGTAGGATTTCAGTCAGGCGAAGAATGTAACATTCTCCTCGATCTCACGGTTCCTGAAAGCATTTAGCACCACGACTTGTCATCTATACCTGAAGTACAACCCTTTTCAGCGCCTATTCCTCTCTCAGGAATTGAGCTCACGCAGTGTACAACCAGCAATAGCAAATATGAAATCGTATTGTGCAGTAATGGTTTACTACTCTCCTAATTAATACAAGTCAGAGCTTTAGTGGCATCTGTGGTGTCTGCCCATGCACACCACATGTTAGATTTATTGAGTTTGAGTTAGTGCTGATAAATGCGGCACTATTTGGGATATTTATTGAAAATGAGGCGCACCGGAAAATGACGTGAGAGTTTGTGTTGATATGTGTATGGCCAAGGTGAAGTAAAACCTTGCGCTTTGTGACAGCTGTGGTTTTTGGCTGTGTTTTCTTTTTAAGTTCCAGTATGGACCTACTACGAAGTGTGTACCTTCTGACAGGAGAGGGTTTGTACAAGAGCATGAATACTCTTGAATTAAAAGTAATATGTACGGAGAAAATTAATAAATAAGGATTAACCATGAATAACGAGTATGCATGCTACAAAGAATTTCAGTTATTAAAAGATGTCGAATTCGTTTTAAAAAGAAGACTGTTTTAGTTCCTCATTGGTCAGGTAGAGAACCTGTATGCGTGTTGTGATAGAGGGAACAAAACTATGAAAAGTGAGAGATTTTACCCGGGATGTAACGGGATAACGAGCAGTACTATGAGCGACCGCTGGAGCAATCAAATATATATTAACTGTGGACAGGGGTAGCAATTTACCTATAATAATAATAAACGAACACAAAATATATTCTAACGGCGCCCCACCACAGATATGGGGGCTGTCGTCCGTTGGATTTGAAGGACATTTGAAGGTTGCTCAGGCTATTGGCAGACAGAGTTCTATGTTGGGACAATATCGAGAATTTTGATCAATCTATCGCTGTTCAACAATGAACATTTTATGCAGAGACAGCTGTTGGAATGCAACTTTGTGCAGACATGAAATTTACAATATTCGTATACTAGGTCATGCCCAGACCTGGTACCTTACTTGAGGATCAGAAAAAAACATTATATCCATGATGAAATCGTTCACGCTGATTTACCATGAGAGGAATGCTATACCAATCTGACGAATATCTTCACGGGAGAAATATGAATCTGCGATTTTACGAGGAGGGCGTTTCGCTGGACAAGTGGACTCGGAAGTAATAGATCAAACCGTTAGGACATTGACAAGGTCACCTCATCAGTTTAGTCGGTCACTCGTTGGAAAATAACATTTCGTCTCTATCATTATATATTGACACTATCTCTACAATGTGTCTCACACGAGTAAAGGTCGGACATTCTCATTGAACTGAATACTCAGTGATCGATTTACAAGAACGTCTTCTATTTCGTCATCATGGTTGCTGATTACTACATTATAAGATTACTACATTATCCACATTTCAATTTAATATTGCGTGGAACGACCCATTGGAGTTACAGCGAAGAATGGACGCTCATGGTCGATTCAGATAAGTAATGTTATGTAACGTCATGGTTGTTGGTCCTATCATTGTTGGGCAAATCTCGCTTCTTTTGTGTTATATGTTTCTTTTCTTTGTCTCTTGCGGGCGACTGTTTAGGAGGCATTTTACGTTCCAGTGTCGTATTTCTATAGGTTGATTGCATTAATTTCTTTCAGGGATTCAGCATTTAGTGCTGTCGTGATTTCCGCTCTGTTTGAAATTAAGGCTTTCATGAGTGTTAGCTGTGCTGTGATTCGTCGTATTTTTTTTTAAATTTCAATTTTGTTCGGGAATTTAGTTTGGCGTAGGTCTTTCCTGGCTATCTTTTGTAAAATTTACATTAATGATAAAAGTGATTTGTCGTTGTCTCGTTAATTACTGGTGGAAATTTTAATTTTCTTTTGTCTTAGAATTTTCGACTACTTACAATTTTGTCGTTTCTTTATTTTGTTTCCATCCATGTCTTTCGTTAGTCATGTCATGTGATAATTTTTCTTTGCAGCATGTATATGATAAACTATTTATTGATTAACTATAATTCTATAATATTGTTGGTGATATATCCTGCGATTCTTGTCGATAACAAGAAGCAGGATCATAAACGCTAATTATTATATTAATAAGCGTATAAAGGATTTGTGCAGGTGATATAGTTATATATATATATTCACATTGTGACTATACCAATCAGACACACTATTCCATAGTGTGATGGTCTAAGTAAGGCAGAGGAGAACATAGATATTGATTTATTGTTTAGAAAAGTTATAATTTGTGGTATACTATGGCGACTCTTGACTATTTTATTAAACAAGGCAAGGCGCTGGGTATGGAAGGTGATATTTTAAAAAATTTTGCTTTGACTGCATATGAAAAGGCAGAGGCAAAAGAAGAAAGAGAAAGAAATGAGAAAAGAGAAAGAGAAGAAATAGAAAGAAATGAGAAAAGAGAAAGAGAAGAAAGGGAATTTACTATGGCATAAGAAAAAGCAAATAAGGAAGAGAGAATTCGTATAGCAGAAATCGCTGCGGAACGAGAGAAAATGGAACATGAAAAGGCAATTCGTTTAGCGGAAATTGCTGCCGAGGAGGCAAAATTTGAAAGGGAGAAAGCTTTTGAGGTTGAAAAACTTCGTTTTCAACAACATCATGGTTCCCATGATTCAGATAGTAATGGTTCATCGAAGAAGGCAATCACAACCCCTAACTTTAATTTAAGACTACCACCTTTTTCTCCTCCTCACGACGATATAAGTTTTTATTTATTAAGATTTCAGGAAAGAGTCTCTTGCTTAAATATTGATAAAGATTCGTGGTCTGGTGTTTTTTCGGGTCTCCTCACAGGTGATGCAGTTGGGGTCTATCTGGGTATAGACCAAGATAAAAGACATGATTTTCAGGTCGTAAAGGCAGCATTTATACGCAGATATGGTCTGGATCAGGAAGGCTATAGACAAAAGTTTCGATCCATGTTACCGGTAGAGGGTAAAAATTTTGAGGATTTTGTTTCCTCCATAAAACTATGTCTCCAAAGATGGGTTGAACAGGCTTCTATCCCTAAAACGTTTGAAGGATTATGTGATCTCTTATTAAGAGATAAAATTGTTTCGTCGGTAAACCAGGATATTGTATCATTCTTACAAGAACGTAATCCGACTAGTATCGATGAAATGGAAAAATTAGGTCAACAATTTTCCGTTGCACATCCAAACTTGTCATTGAGCAGAGCAAAAGTCTTGGACTCATCTACTGCGTGTGCTGCGACGCACGGGAGATCGCGCACTCGTAGCTTGGATAGACGATATAATCATAGAGAAAATAATCACACATCCTATAGGGGTAAATATAATTTTTACCATAATCGCTCACCTTCACGAGGTAGAGACAGGCATAATTTCAACAATTATAACAATAACCAATGGTATCGAAATAACCAGTATTCACACAACAAATATACGGACAATCATAATTTGTCACCGCGGGGTGGCCATTATAACAGGGACAACAATGGACATTCTCATTCAGACAATTTTTCAGATCGCAGAAGATCTCACTTCGTTAGAAGTCATAATAGAGCACGCTCACAAGCCAATGCTTGTCAGACGGTAGATAGAAATGTCAGTAATGACATCCATCCAACCAATAATCACGCCAATGAGTGTAACGTTGATTTAGAAAATTCTAATAATTGTACAGAATGTAAGATGTTATTTCAACCTGGAGCTACACCACGGCTTAAATGTGGACATGGCTTACCAGTGTTGTCATCTTATGACGGTGTTGGTACTCTCACTTTACATAATGGGTTTTTGTTTAACACTCCAATTAAAATTTTAAGGGACACGGGTTCCACAACGGTCGGGATAAGAAGGTCGTTAATCCCTCCATCTTGTTTCACTGGAACGTCAGTGAAATGCATAACTTTCGGAGGCACGGTAGAGATATATCCCATGGCCGACGTAACAATAACCACGCCATTCTTTACTGGGAAAGTTCGTGTATGTGTTCTCAACCAGCTTTGCTGTGACTTGATTTTGGGAAACATAAAGGGTATAAAAGAATGTTCTACTGATGAAATTTCTGCATGGGAAAGAGAATATCTTTCTTTATCCAATGCTGTGACTACTAGAGCACAGCTGGTTGCAGAAGCAAATGAACTTAATGATAGCAATAATATCCCACACGTGACAACAAGTCATTACATAGATAAAAATGCATTCATTAACCAACAAAAAGATGACTCTTCTTTGGGACGTTTATTCACTTTAGCTACGGCTAAAACTATTACACATACAAATAATGCCAGACATTGGTATCAATTTCATGACAATATTTTGATACGTTGTTTTGACAATTATTCTTCGGTACTCAGACAAATAGTAGTACCTACGTCATTTCGATCACTAGTTTTATCTAATGCACATGATGTTCCTTTTGTGGGTCATATGGGGATTGCCCGCACAGCTTATAGATTGATGGCACATTTTTTTTGGCCAGGGGTTCATAAGGACGTCGCAACGTTTTGTAAATCATGCACTGTTTGTCAGGGAGTTGCTCATAAGGGTGTGCATCAGTTTGCACCCCTACAGACCACATATATCTCTGTGCGTCCTTTTTATAAGATGGCTGTCGACATAATCGGGCCTCTTCCGGTGTTATCATCCAGAGGATTCCGCTTCATCTTAACTTGTATCGATCTATGCACCAGATGGCCTGAAGCCATACCTGTTAAGTCCATAACAACAATGTCAGTGACTGATGCATTATTATCGATATTTTCACGTATCGGATTTCCTGAAGAGCTTCTGTCGGATCATGGCACGCAATTCACTTCAGATATGTTCTCGGAAATTTGTGATGTGCTTCACATCCGTCATACATTGAGTGCCAGATTAAATCCGCAATCAAACGGAGTTGTAGAACGCTGGAATTCTACTTTAAAGCAGATGTTGGGCAAAGTAACAACAATGTTTCCCCATGATTGGGACCGGTTGATACCAGCGGTTCTCTTTGCGTATAGAGAAGTTCCTAATCGGCAAACTGGATTCTCACCATTTCAATTAGTTTTCGGGGCTAATCCAAGAGGACCAATGTCTATCTTACATGATTTGGTGATAACAAACGATGATAATACGGTTACGAAATCTAGTCACCAATATGTCACAGATCTACGTCAATGCATTGTGGACGCATGTGAGATTGCGACTGAAGCATCAGAATTAGCAAAATATAAGACTCGGTCGCGTATTAATCGTGATAGGAGATTAACATCATTATCGATTAACGATGAAGTTTTTGTTCTCTTGCCACTTAAAGGTGATCATTTGTTGGTTACGTGGCAAGGTCCTTTTAAAGTTGTGGGTAAGAAAACCGACGTGGATTACATCATCGACATTAGGGGTAAAAGAAAAACATTCCACACTAACATGTTACAACCTTACATTTCTAGACCTCTTCCACTCAAACATATTTGTGAATCTATCACAAATCAATCTCCGCATCTGGCATCTATTGCTTTAGTTGATGAAGAAGCAACTAGTTTCGCAGATGTACCGCTTGATTTTCCTGTGGTACCTATCCAAGCCTCTGAAACTTGGAAGGATGTAATCATTTGTAACGATTTACCTTCAGATCAGAAGAATCAGATTCTCAATCTATTGAAATCTTTTGAAGATGTGTTGTCTGATCTACCTGGACGAACTAACATTATTTCTCACGAAATAAAATTATCGGATCCCACTCCGATTAAGTTACGACCGTATGCAATTCCTTTGCATATCAGAGAGCAGGTTGATAGTGAGGTCGACAATATGTTGAAAATGGGGATAATCTCTCCATCAGATTCTCCATTTTGTTTTCCGATGGTAGCAGTACGGAAGAAAGATAAATCCATTCGTATATGCATTGATTTCCGTCGACTAAATAAAGTCACGATATCAGATTCTGAACCAATGCCTTTGCTGGAAGACCTGCTACCTCGTTTAGCTTCCGCTACGTTCTTTAGCAAATTCGATTTATCAAAAGGGTATTGGCAGATCCCTTTGACCAAAGAATGTAAACCATTGACGGCATTTGCAACATCGAAGGGTTTGTTCCAATACAATGTCATGTGTTTTGGGCTCAAAAATGCGCCTGCAACTTTTGTACGGATGATGCGTAGAGTATTTGGGAGCCGTTATGACCTAATATCTTATATAGATGACATTTGCATGTTTCATGACACATGGGAAGAACATGTAGATGGGATACAATCTTTACTCCAGACACTATGAATACACAATATCACAGCCCGTCCATCCAAAATATAAATTGGATTCAAGGAAATTTCATTTCTAGGACACAAAATTGGCAGACATGTAATACAACCTGATGAATCTAATTTAAAACGCATACTTGATCTTACAATCCCAACTACAAAGAAGCAAGTACGGAGTCTATTAGGATTGGTGAATTTTTACCACAAGTTTATTCCAAGGTTCTCGTCTTTGACTGCTGTCTTATCTGATCTAACTAAAAGAGGTATGCCTAACAAAGTAGTTTGGACAGAACAATGTAACCAGGCATTACAAAACATTAAGACTCATTTTTCACAGTATCCGATATTAAGACTGCCAGATTTA
Source organism: Oreohelix idahoensis (assembly GCA_024509875.1). Classification (NCBI taxonomy): domain Eukaryota; kingdom Metazoa; phylum Mollusca; class Gastropoda; order Stylommatophora; family Oreohelicidae; genus Oreohelix; species Oreohelix idahoensis. The sequence continues at coordinate 441,884 of JAMPIV010009610.1, forward strand.
AAAAGATCATTTATTGTTGTAACAGATGCTTCGCTCCACGCAATAGGCGGGTGTTTGGGACAAAGTTTTGATGGCAAGTTTCATCCGATCTACTACTTGAGTAGGAAACTATCGGAAGCCGAATCTAAATACTCTATTTTCGACAGAGAACTGTTGGGTATAGTATGGACTTTGAATAAACTTCAAAAGTATGTGGTAGGTACGCATTTTACTATAATGACAGATCAGAGATCATTAACGTATCTGCAAACCTGTAAATCACCAAGTGCAAGACTTACGAGATTTGCATTACAGTTGCAAGCGTATGACTTTGATATCGTCCATATAGAAGGACATAATAATGTAATCGCGGACACTCTATCAAGAGTAATACATTGAACTATGTAACTGTCCTGGGTACAAGAAGTGACAACTAACATTGTTTATGTTCATAATCAATTGATGGATAGATTATATAGCGATATTTTCGTAGCATTAATATGTTGCTCACAAGTTGTTGCCACATATTTTAACTGCATTTCACTCATCGTGATATCATTTCACTCATTACTTGAATTTGATTTTCCTTTTTATCATTATAGTTAAGTATAGTTAATGATGACCTGGAAACCTGCAGTTTCCAGTAGCGCGCAGGGGGGGTGGGGGGGGGCAATATGTGGTGTCTGCCCATGCACACCACATGTTAGATTTATTGAGTTTGAGTTAGTGCTGATAAATGCGGCACTATTTGGGATATTTATTGAAAATGAGGCGCACCGGAAAATGACGTGAGAGTTTGTGTTGATATGTGTATGGCCAAGGTGAAGTAAAACCTTGCGCTTTGTGACAGCTGTGGTTTTTGGCTGTGTTTTCTTTTTAAGTTCCAGTATGGACCTACTACGAAGTGTGTACCTTCTGACAGGAGAGGGTTTGTACAAGAGCATGAATACTCTTGAATTAAAAGTAATATGTACGGAGAAAATTAATAAATAAGGATTAATCATGAATAACGAGTATGCATGCTACAAAGAATTTCAGTTATTAAAAGATGTCGAATTCGTTTTAAAAAGAAGACTGTTTTAGTTCCTCATTGGTCAGGTAGAGAACCTGTATGCGTGTTGTGATAGAGGGAACAAAACTATGAAAAGTGAGAGATTTTACCCGGGATGTAACGGGATAACGAGCAGTACTATGAGCGACCGCTGGAGCAATCAAATATATATTAACTGTGGACAGGGGTAGCAATTTACCTATAATAATAATAAACGAACACAAAATATATTCTAACGGCGCCCCACCACAGCATCCAATACCTCATCTTACTCATCGTCGCCAGCTGAATTGAAATTATCATACTGCGTCCTTAAACTGAGGCGCAGTCCCCAACCTCTAGGTCTCAACTCACCGAGTTTCGTCTACGAGGCACGCCTATTATATTTTACCTCGCCGGATAAGAGCGCAAGAAACGGGCGGTCGTCCTCAGTTGACCCCCTTGATTTGTTAGGTCTAATGGTCAGTACGGACTCTACGTGTAGTAGCAGGCAGAATATAGAGAGTTAATATACAGCCTAGCTTGGTTGTTTGTGTGTGTGTGAACACGGCGCATGGATAGCATCCCCAGTGGTGAAGTCGGCGCATGGATAACGTCTCCAGCGGATTTAACATAAAAAAGACACTGACTGTGGTAATTGGATTAACTCTCTGTTTATTTATTTTGTCGGTGTTCTACAGGAGGGTTTGGGAAAATGTCCTTTTTGATTTGTGACGTATAATGGAAATATAGCCTACAGTATCTGACAGTCTTTCGGACCTCGTTAGCGTTCTATGATTTGCCAGCAAAACCATGCATTTTTCTGCCTGTCTTACTCACCTTTTAATCCACGCCTCTGTTTCTGTTAACACGGGCTAACGCAAAGTTTACAAACTTCGCGACCTGCCAGTCCTAACAGATAGCGAATTAAGTTTCTTTACCTAGTTTCTCACGCGAGCTTATCTGTCAATCACACGATAGCTGACAGACCGCACGCGAAGAAACCGAAGACCTTTGAAGTTCGTACTCAGGACAGCCGGGAATTTACCGAGTGGCTTTGATGTCGAGTCGCGGGGCAAACTCTTCGCGAACCCCGTTAGACGTGAGAATTCTTCTGATGTCGATTAGCAACGCTGAGACAGAGCGACCGTAAAACCTTTTATCTCGGGAACTCTGTTCACGATTCCCTGATTCACGTGGTAATGTGAAAAGTAACGTCATCTATAGATCAGACAATCAATAATATATATAAACTGTGGTTTCCGAAACCCGCTATCAGTTGTCGCTCAGAATTTTGGATAGTCTAAGCACGTTTTCTAGAACCATTGTGGAAGATGTGTTAATAGCATTTCGTGGGGATTGTTTCATTCCTGATTTGTGGTAATAGAAATTAGCATTTACGTGATTTAATGTGTTAAGTTTACCATTATAATTCACTGTGATTTTCTAGCGTTAAAGCTAGTGAAATAAAATAACGCGTAGCTATTTTATACCAGATGTGCAGTTATAACGTAATTTCCATCACCCGCTTTCCCACACAAGAAGAGACGGTTCTAGTTGACTGATTAAGCACTAGGCGCGACTGATAAGTGACAGAAAAGAATTCACGTTTATTTCATTTTGTGTAGTTATTATAAGTGACTATTATTTATATCATACGACTAAACAAACAGACGCCGACAATTTAATAGCTATTAACGACAGGCGATATTTTGTAAGTGCGCGTATGGATAATTTAATACTAATAGACATTGTACGCTGATCGTTAACGCGAGCCAGGGGAGGGCGCATACCTTCACCCGACCTAGACACGCCGAGCTAGCGCAAGCTGACCGGATAGGAATAGGCTAAAGACACCGTGTGCCTTTTAAATTTAATCAGGACTGACGGAGTGGATAAAAGATCGTCTTGTCCCCGTCTGTGTACATATATGTAGCGATATAGAATAGTAGCATTTTTTCATAAATGTTTCTTTATTCCTAAGCAGACCTGATCAAGGGCGACCAGCGGTCTTTTTCTTCATTTACTGATTGATTAATGTTGCCTTTTTCTTGGCTTACGTGTCCCCAAGTTCATTTGTGAACAGGATTGGCCACAGAGACAAATAAACATTTAACTAGTAAATTTAACTAGTTAAATATTTGTTCATTTTATCAGCCACTGGGGTGTAAAACAAATAACATTTCTCCCGACTTTTGACAGTCGTATCCAAGTGGATTTTATCCAGAAGAGTTATGCTGTTTCAAAATCGGCACTCACTACAGAGCCAGCCGATAGGATTTACCATCATTTATAAATTGTAACAGTTTTAGCAACCAGATGTTTCCCAATACTGGTAGTATTTTCCTCTGTTTACGGTGAACTGAAAGATCTCGGTTTTTCTACACTAACTATTCGAAGTGACATTTTTCCATCCAGGAATAAACCACCAAATTAGGCGTCAACCTTGAAAATCTTATTTACTATCCTTTAGGATGGACTGGGGCCAATTTGGAAGATAAAAACACTGGCAATTTTATATTCAGGATAATTGTATTTCCAAGGGAATATCACCTGGAGTAGGTAAGGAATGACTGAGTGGCCACGTATGACAGAGAGAGTGAATATTTTTCTTGTTACAGGAATTTTATCATCCTTGATTTTGCTTTAAAATTGTTTACTTTACTGAGTAGCATTTATTAGGAACTTTGTTTACCTTACTGTCTATTCTGTAATATAGTGCTAACCTTTGACCTTTGGGTTATTAACTTTTTGAGTTATTTTCTCTAGAGGAGGAGGGCACATTTATTCTGTATTTTCCTATATATGTAAATCTTATTTATTTGATCTTTCTTTAGATATTTGATGCTGTCAAGTTTAATGATAATAAACAACAAAGAAAACTTACTTTGTGTGTTGGTCAGACCCATACCCAATTAACCGTAGTTTTGTTCACGTTGGTGTGTCTTGTTGTCACATAGCTGTGTGTGTGTGTAGTTAAACTTATATTTCTATGTATAGGGAAGGAAAGATTGTCTTGTACTAAATTATAGTCGTGTAGATATGATGGAATAGAGAAACTTGGTCATTCCATAGACATATCTTCTTAAACTATCATTTGTGAAACATCTACTTCTCACACCTTTTTTCATCACGTACTTAACAACCTCCACTCTACTCAGACGGGCCAAAAATAACTCTCAAACCTATCCGTACGACATGATTTATGAATTGATATATTTGTTAACTCTGTTATTTGATCAATTATTTTGCTGAGATTTTTATGCTTCTTCTTCTATACAAGCCAAAGATAACTGTAATAAATTGTAACCGTTTGTTATTTAGCTGTTCACGACCTTCATCCATACAGTACTTAATATTTCAGCTCTTACTATTGTCTCTATCTGACGGTGAGAAAGGAAAGAGCCGGGTGTTGCTTAGACATCTAAGTGTGTTGTGGGCCTGGAAAGAGAGATAGCTTTAATAAATCATCTTCCAGGTTTGTCTCAAATTCACCCTATTTTTACACATTATCTGTGTTTTGTCTATAATTCTGCCAGTTCACTATCATTGTCGATTTCACTCAAATTGTCTGACGACAAATAATTCTAAAATCCAACCCAACCACAACACTATTAAGCTGGTTTAGACATTTTTTTTTCACTTAACATTTTAAAAAAATAAAGTTTTGCCTCGTTTTGACGAGGCGCTCCCCACATTAACCTAGACACAGGGTGTGTTGGTTATATTGGGGCGCATGTCCAAACACAAAAGACCTTAAGGTCTGGGTATATGCACACTGGGTATATGCACACAACATAATGTTCAATCTCTTACAGGTTGTAGTTAGTGCCTATCTTGTCATTAACTGTAATGGTAAAGGCAGTCTCATAGCAGATAATGCCGTAGGGGAGCGAAATGTTAAGATACTTTACGCTGGCCTCTCGCAGCAAAGGTGCCAGGTTCAAACACTATGCCTCACGCTCGAGTCTACACAGCTGGGATGGGAACTGACTGTTCTTGAGTTATGGATGGCACTGCTAGCGAGATAGGGAACTAGTCATCCCAGCTCTAGAAGCTGGAGCTAATATAGTGAAGAATCTCTAACACTTTACTCCCCTACGGCAGTATCTGTTATGGGATCTCCTGCATCTTTCTGGTATGCCTTAAGTGGTTAAAAGTTCCACGAAATTAAAGCGAAATGTTACTGCGGCTCACGTAAGTACTGACCCACTGCCTTTGAATTCAACTACATGTCTCCCAGTCATTGCCTGGAGCAAGCGACGAGGTATTAATAAATTCACGACTATAGACATATTATGTCAATGTTTACGTCTCCAAAAAAAAAGTATTTACCCCATACTTTCCTTGCGCAATGTAAAATTCTGGGTTTGACAGTTGCTTTACAAACTGCCCCAGCTCGCTTCGCCTGACTGCATTTTTGAATCTCAAACACGCTGTAGCCAGTCTCCTCAATACAACACTGCCTCTAGAATGGGGTTTCCAACCTAGTGTACATGCCCCCCTAGGGAGGAGTTGTTGTTGTTCAACTAGGGCTACTAAGTTTGTTAGGGGCTATCCATAGAATTCTGGCATTTTTACCCTCCCCTCCCCCAATGTCCACCTCTGATTAACCCCTACCCCTTCCCCCCTTGTGGACGTCCACTCCACGTGGTCTTGAGTAAACACATAAGCTTACATTTTTAACCACCTACCTATACTTAAAACTTAATTTAGTTCTATACAATACATCATTTGCCTACAGGTAACTCAGTTTAATTATGTGAAACACGAGTTACTAAATATTGCACATTACATAGTAACATAGAAGTCTCATCTCAGTGTTCCGTATAACTGAAACAGTTTTAACTTAATATCTTACAGTAAGTAACAAAAAACAAAAACACTAAATCTATGTAAAAATTTAAATATGCAAAAACTATGCACTTCATAATACAGTCGGTTTCCTAAGTTCAAGACACCTGCTAAACTGGCACAGTAATTATTTTCAATATTAAAACAGTCAATCAAAAATGAAAGTTTTGACAGTTAATAAGGCAACAAAACAATTATGTGACAAAACTTTATAAACAAAGTAAGAAATTTGATCATGAAAGCATAATTTTATAAATTGTAATCATAAATTAATTGTTTATTGAAACTTTTGAAACAAAGTGTAATGTGGTAATATTCTGAAGGATAACTCTTAACTGCCACAATATTAATGTGAATGTTTGCCGTTCATTTAGCACTGAATTCAGACTGCAACCAGTTGAACAGGCTGCGTACAAAAACGACCCTAGTGTCAGAACTTTGTTGTTCTCGTTGCTTTGGTCTGCATCACCAACATCATCGTCATCTGGATCAATTGTAACTGTCTGATGCACAGATTTGTGCACTTTGACAGTTGCATGAGATGGACGGTATTGCCCGCATGAGCTGCATACATGCTTATGAATTTGTCCAGTCGCTGAGGGGCAGTAAAAGTCAAATAACATGACTTTAAATCCATGATGTGGTTCAAGACCATCTAACGCAATTCTATGAAAAAATATATGCCACTGCTATCTGCACGTGATGCACTGCTGACGCCTGAAAATGTTCTGTAAAATGGCATTGGCGATGGAATGAATCATTTGCGAAATACATCATTGTAGTTCGTGCGTCTCTGTCCACAGCATGTGAGAGTATTGCACTTGACAATTTGTAGGCAGTATTGTGACTGCTGAACATGGTCGCAGCACCATTGCTGGCTTGGAACGGGAAGGTCAGCTGCATTGCTACTAACTTCAGGTTCCACATACGTGGCATGCACACTGTAGCCATTAATGACTGTTTGATTCCAAACTTCAGCAAGTGTCTCTCCAGCTTTCTTGAAATTGGCCTACAATTTTGCTATTGGAATCAAGGCGTGATCCATAGAGATCATGTGGCAAAATACGTCCCGATAGGTCATGAGATAATGGTGCCATACGCCTTTCAACAGCAATGTATGCATTATGGCCTGGCACATTGCAGGCAACAAACGGTGCGTCGAGATTCTTTAAACTCAGAATATAATTAATCAATGGTTGTAAAAATAAACTAAATTTATACTAAAATGTAAAATGATTATTGTCGTGACCTCAGTGGTATAAAATAATCAAGCACCCTGAAGGTTCAAAGCCTGTTTTTGGTCATTTTAGCTTCTGAAACAAAATTCCATGTCTACCATGGCTTAGAAAAAAATTAATAAAAAAAATAAGTGTACGGCAAACTGTTAATAAAAACAATCCGCCACTTTGGAAAATGGCTATGGGAGGTTAATTTTTTAAAAATTCCACCGCTCTACTGTTCATAAATTCGCATAGAAAAGAATCTAATTATGAAATCACAATAATTATGATGTCGGTTCCCAGAGAGTTAATATACTCAGGGTGTTTGTTCCAGAGAACAGGAGCATCGAAGTTAAAACCTCTTCGGATTAGAGATTTTGAGTCTAGAAGGATTAGAAGGCCTGGCAAGAGGAACAAACCCGAAGAACGTTTATTTGGGTTTAACTGGACAGTAAGAAGCTTTCGAAGATGAGAGGGGTTGTTTCTCTTGATAAATTTGTACGTGAGTGAAAGTTGCCATGTGGTTTATGAATTGGACGTCCACTTTGAACTTAAATACCCCCTCCCGCCTGATGACGCCCAATTTATATTATGATTGAGTAATTGGCCGCCAAATGACGCGTGCACCATGGGTTGAGTGATGGTGCCCGTGGTCTGGTTTTGTGAAGTGTGCAGATGTGTTCAGACAAACAATGATCATACAAAATAACAGGGCAATCCACATTAGGACGTCAGTAAACTCACGACGTATAAAGTCAATGATTCTTGTAACAGCCGATGACGTTTTTCTTCATTATTTATTGTGGACGCCACAGTGACAAAATGTATACGCGAATATGTAGGTACATCAGACAGTCATTATCACAGCAACAATGTCAGTATAGCAATGGACGGTAGACAGCATCATAATAAAGGTGATTCACAGGCATGTCAATACATTATAAGGCTGTAATGTAGTCGGGAAAATTCTCCATCCCCTTTCTATCTTAGCCAGAAGATAACCAGATGTATGAGATCAGTTCACTCTCCTTAATCTGACTTCAGCAAGACAGGCACGTCTGCCGAAGTATAAATAATGTCCTCAAAAATATCCTCTAGATAACAAAGGTTTTCAAACCTAGTTCATGTAACAAAGTAGCAAGTAATAGTCCTTGGGACATGCATCAACCGATGCAGTACAATACAGCGACATGTGAGCTGGGAAAAACATCTCGTGACGACGCCTTCCGAAGACAGGCTATGAATCAAAAATCGCTCACGACCAAAAATCGATAGAGTTAATGAAAGGTTAATTTACCTTGCCTTCAGGAAATACACAGAAATATTACGCCTCCCCGGCATGTGGAAATACACTAGAGGTATTATCTCGAATAAACGAAATATCCATTAAGAGGACTTCACATTCCTGACAGAACAAAAAAATAGCGGAGATCCCCTCTCAGCGAGGCATCTTTCTAGCTATTCAAAATCGCTCACTGACTGGTGGGCGGAAATCGATCGACCAAGAAGCAAGACCAGTCATGCGCAGTCCAGCGCAAAATGACCACAGCTCAGAACTTAAGACGCAAGGACCTTTACTACGAACCAGCGTAAGAATGATTACCTTAAAAGGATAACCCAACAGGTTGCCAACCGTTTTTCTGAGAAAACGGCCTAGCATAGCAAACTTAACTGCATTCAATACCAACGCGAGGAGACAACTGCTCACCGAGAAAAGTGACTATAAATTTCAAGCAGTTGTTGCCCTTGCGTTACAAAATATATATTGTAATAAAACGATGTTGCGAGAATTTCTCACGCAACACCGCCCATGTCCACTTTGTACATAACCCTCCCTCCCCCCTCTCCTGTGGACGTCTCTTATGGATAGCCCCTTACTGTTTTGTAGCCAATGTCAAATCCATGGCATTATCTACAGCGCAGACTACGGTTGTTCAGTGGTGTTTCTGCCATTCCGTAACTTGCTGAATTGGAATAATGAATTTCAGTTTTTTTCCTGGTCATTCCATCCTGGCCCAGCATGCATTAAAATAAAAAAATCCTCACTTCTAGTTTCAAGCTAGCAGGAATAAAGAGCCAGAAACAACACACTGTACATTCCCTGCCTTCCATGCGTGCTCTCCAAACATGCAAGGCTAAAATTATGTGCTCTGGTCATGGGCTCTCCCAGGAAATTGTCACCTCCAGCACAGAACCATCTCTCAAAGTTCATCACCTGCCATTTATTCACTGTAGGATTCCCATGCATGCAGTAAACCAGGTAAAAGCCAGAGTTAATTCTGGAGCTTCAGTTATTTCCCTAGCTTAGTGTGCAAAGTTGGGAAGGATACGCTTTTCAATGTGGAAAGGGGAATCTTTGGTAAATAACGACATTATCCTTTTGAAATATTCCCCCAACAAAATTGTCTTATAAGAACGTGTCGTTGTAAATCAGGATTCTCAGTCCTGTTCTCATTCAAATCCAAAACAAGAAATAAACTGAAGGCTGAACATGATATGTGGAACTGTTCCAGGAATAAAGCTCGTTGGTTTACAAGAAACAGAATCCAGTATCACATTAATTTATCTGATTGTATTCTGATAAACAGTTAATAACTTTATGGTACTAATTATGCTAAGAATTCGAAAAAAAACTTTTCTTTGTGAGTAAATTAATTAATCTGTTTTTTATTTTATTTTCTCAAACATGGTAAACCAAGAGCCAAGGATCCAGACCTCCAGGACAACCCAGAATCCGCTGGGAGGATAGTTCCAGACAATCTCTGAAGGACAGAGGACCGGACTTAAGCCAAAAGGATGACGGCCGATAGGTCAGCATGGCGCTCTCTCTGGTAAACCTCTACACCCCAAGGTAGAAGAGGAACGGCTAAGGAAGTAAGTTTTTATTTTCCCATGAACATAAGAAAGGTGAACTCTTAGGATTTATTTCCTCTCATATTGAATTGGGAGTGTTGCAACTTTTCCTAAAAGTCAAAGGGGCACAGGTAGTCAAAATGTTGGAAATCTCTGTTCTACAATGTGGGATATATATGTCATTCTTCAAATAACCCCGGGCGGCAACCTGAAAGTTTTGAAGACGGCTGTCATTAGCCGTCCTGGGATATGTTCTTTTCTCCTTCGTTTGCTCTCATATAACCACGTCTATTTGGCTCATACAGTTAGCGGTCTATCTCAGGCTTTTATCACACGCCATGCACTTTCTTTCTCACAAGAACTGACGAAGCCTGTACTGTCAATATGATCCTCCCGTGAACCCGACAGTTTTGGAGAACATGTTATACCGTTTGTTTGTCTTGTCCATAAGGACACAGATCTCCGTACTAGACTTTCAATTTATTCAGCAAATGATATCTGCAGTGGCCGGGTCTCGGTCTGAAAATATCACTTGATCTTTACTTGGTTGATAGCATTACAAGGCAGTCCCAAATTCTGGAATTCCCAGGTTAAAGAAGTAGAGGGATACTAATAGACATATGAAGAAGACAACTGGAGACAAACATGAAAGGAATCAATAAGGCATGGCAAGATCTTGAACGGATGGCACAGGCCAGGAAGGCCTCGCGTGTTTTTGTCGAGGACATGTGCTCCGTGAGGAGCTCAAAGGTTTTGACTGACTGATGGACTGACTGATTGATTGATGGACTGACTGATGGAATGACTGATCGACTAACTGATGGAATGACTGATCGACTAACTGGTGGACTGACTGATTGAATGACTGATTGATAGGCTGACTGATGGAATGACTGATCGACTAACTGATGGAATGACTGGTGGACTGACTGAGTATTCATATACTCAGAAGAGACCCCGATGCCATCATAAGAACGCTATGCTATGGACACCTGAAGGAAAGCAAAAGAGAGGCCGACTAAAAACAACTTGGCGGGGAACTGTGGAGGCCGAGAAGCAAAGAATGAACCAGAGCGTAAACAACAAATAATGAAAGAATGAGCACGAAGAAGGAATGGTCAAATAACCTGCCAGACAGGATTGAAGACAAGAAAAATAGGACGGACGAATTTCGTCACAATATGCTAGTATGGAACACAAAACTTAGAATAGATGTAACGGTTAACCTTTCCAGCCCAATCTCGAACCAGATTTAAATTTTTATTTTTTTTATTTTCGCTGTCTCAATTTTTCAAAATCACATGACATGGCCATACCGATAGCGCAACCTTCTTCAGTAACCTCGTCTAGATAAGACATAATAATATATCTTACGTGCCTGTCGAGTGTCCGAGTTGTTAGAGTACTGGCCTCTAGTGGCAAATGTACCGGGTTCGAAACGATGTTGTCATGTTCCAATCCACCCATAAGTAAATCGGTAAATAGCTATGCTCTTGAGTTAGGGAAGGCAAAGGCAGCAAAAGTCTCTAACACTTCACTCCCCTACGGCCGTATCTGCTATTTGCCTATCAACTTCCAGTTCAACCAGTTCTCTCCAATCTAAAAAGATCTAATTTCTTCCAGGAGAGCTTCCATCATTCTTTGACCGTTCCCAGAATGTTCAAAAACAGTGTTACTCAAAGTGGTGGTCCGCGGATCGAAGCCGACACGCCAATCCATCGACTGTCTATGCGGCGAGCTTGCATAGAGCTTGTAGGGAATTTCTTCACACATTTTCAAGGATTGTCAAGGTCCAAGCATATGATTTTCAAGTATATGAGACACCGGCTGTTAAACTTGATGTACGGGACACTTGTGCGACGAACTCAAATAAAAACAAAAGGAAAAATAAAATGTTACACTAAACATTTAATACAACAATACAATTGTATCGAACCTAATTAAAGTAATAAAATACTCATTACACTGGATTCATTAAAGAGATAACGAGCAATTATAGAGGAAAGAATTCAGACCCTTGAGATGTGGATATATAGAAGAACGGGCACGTCTTATGGAAAGAGAAGAAAAGAGGTCCTAGAAAACCAAGGAATGAAAAGAGTATTAGTGAAGGAGATCAAAATTAAACAGCTAAGTTATTTTGGCCATATTAAAAAGACATACATGTTATGCATAACACCTTACTGAAGACCATAACAGAAGGCAGAGTTGAAGACAAACGTAAAAGATGAAGATAGCGCTATAAGTGAAAAGATAACATCATGAGATGGGTAGGGAAAAGTCTGATGATGGGCAGGAAAAAGTCTGATGATGGACAGGAAAGAGTCTAATGATGGGTAGGAAAAAGTCTGATGATGGGCAGGAAAGAGTCTATCAGAGTGTACCATCAAGACAGGAAACAGACGATGTTGAAGATGTATTGCAGCCGACCTTCGTTGTGGAGATGGCAGCTGATGATGATGACTGATTAAAGAGAATCACAATCAGAGGTGTTAAATTTTTATGATTTCCCATTTCTTTGGCTTCTTTCATTCTTCTCCATATACAGAATAAAGAAGTATGGAAAGACATTGACAGGATGGCACAGGACGTGAAGACTGTGAGAATCAGTTGAAAACCTGTGGCCTATAGGCAGCAGAAAAGTCATGAATGAATAAATGTCTCAATCAATTACACATTGCCTCACTTATACTTCTTTTCAGCTGTCTGCTGTCCTTCTTACTGTCTTACGAGTGCCTACTGTTTACACACATACACACGCGCCTTAGGTTTCCTACACTATTTATTCACGCTTCTAATGGCTATTTACAAAGAAGGTAGTTGAAGAAATAAGAAGTCTGTACCCAGTCTCAAAACCCAGCCCCTGAAGACCAAAGTGAAACAATTCCAATTACGATGGTCTGGCCATGTCTGCAGAATGGGAGAAGATTGGCTACCATGACAAATATGGGAAACTGAGAGCCAGGGATCCAGACATCCAGGACGACTCATAGTTCGCTGGGAGGACAACATTTAACAATCTCTGAAGACCCGAAGACTAGATTGGGAACCAGGCCAGGATGAAGACAACCGATAGTATGGCGCTCTCTCTCTCTCTCTCTGGCAAATCTCTACACCCCAGGGTAGAAGAGAAACGACTAAGTAATCTAGGCGGTGTTTCTTGAGATAATAAGTTTCGTGAAGAATAAATTAAAAACGCTTTTAACAGGTTATCAGTAGTGGAGTCAACCGACCTAGTGCTTTATAATCAGTGAATTTACGTTTCGAGCTCCTGCACCGCGGAGAGCATTTGAACGTCTAGTCGGTGGTGATATTCAATCAGTCAAAACCCTTTCGCTCCTCCGTCTAGTCGGTGGTGATATTCAATCAGTCAAAACCCTTTCGCTCCTCAAGGCGCAAACACAAGCCAAGTCCCTCCTGTCCCGTGTCATTAGCTCTCAAGTTCTTTCCAGGCCTTCCTCGTTATTTTCCATTAACATCTCCAGTTAATTTCTGCATGTCTTTTTTGGTATACCTCTGCCTGTCTGGCCCTGGGGATTTCAGAACAAAGACTGCCTTGTAATGTTATCAACAGGTTTTCTCAGTGTGTGTTCTAACCATCGTCAATGTCTTCTTCTCATCTCTTTTTCAACTGGCACTTGTCTGGTTCTCGTCATCTGTTTCACATTGGCGACCTTGCCGCTCCATTTCAATAATTTCACTCTACGCAAGCATACATTTATGAAAGTCTGTAACTGTCTGGTTGTTGTTCTCCATGTTTCGAAGCCGTACAATAGGACTGAATTGAAGATTCTTATGTTTGGTAACCGGCCCTCTTTAGTCGCTGTTTACGCATTGAAAGGTTACTGTGTAACTATTCGTTGCTTCCCATTAGCACACGGATGAGTGGTGATATTGGCAGTTCATTATCAAAGCTGGGCGTTTCGCCCTTACTTTCAACTCACCAATATAACACTGAGATGACGCGTGTCCACGCCACAGCAAAAGTTTGGGCCAAAGGAAAAAATGTATGTGGAAAAATGTGCGGTAAGTGATGTTTTTACGACAATTTTTGGTGTGAGGATTTTTATTTGATGATTTTAACTCTTGTGAACCTAACGTTTGTGATAATCATTTCTTGCTGAGGACGACTTATATACGGTATGAGATTCTGGGGAATACTTTTAGTTTTTTTTATTCCAGCAAGTTTAAAAAACTATTGTTTATTTTTAAATGAAACAAGATCTTAAAATACCAATTCCCGAGAAGAGACACCGGCACGAATGTATCAGCGCTAGACACATGAATCCTCTATGCATATTTTGTCAGATATTTCAAAGGCTGACATGACAGTTTTCCTCTGAACACTGAACTGCTGTTAGTTACTGAAGTGTAAAGGTCAAGGCAGTACAATAACAGATACTGTCTACGGGAAGGTAAATGTTGGAGACTTCACTATACTGGGTCCACCTTTTTTATGAGGTGAAGTGACCAATTCCTTTCCTCTCTGATTCGCCTTCCCTAGCTCACGAACATGGTAAGGGTACCGTTTTACAGCTGGGTAGACTGGGGCGTGAAGCTACCAGGCTTCGATCTCGGATGCCGACAACTTTGCCGCCCGAAAAATCCGCGCTCTGACCGATTAGCCACACGGAAGCTCTGTTCAAGTGTCTGACTGATAACGCACTTATGAGTAGAACTGTGATCACGATGTGTAACATACTTTTTTTCCTCTTTAATTTGCACATGTGAATGCTGGGCTGGACTCTTAATCCCTGCGTTGTAAGTAGGCCGTAGGTCACAATTTTAATATTCTGCACACACCAGTTGTTGGGCAGTACGATAAAAAAAATAACTGGAATATTAATGACTGTCCTGTGTAGTTTCCCGGGGGTCTCTGATAAGACAAGGCAAGAATAGCCATACTGCTCCCTCATGCATGTCGTACAAGGCGTCTAATATGAGGTTGTGTATTGGGATGACAACCCATGCTCCAGTCTTGACTTGTGGGTACGAGTCATGGGCAATGACTACTACGCACAAAAGCCAGCTCCAAATCTCAGAAATTAGGTCTGTGAGAAAGGTAGTTGAAGTAACAAGAAGAGATATGGTCCGCAACCAGACGATACATCATGGCCACAAAACCCAACGCCTGCAGATCCAAGTGGAACAGTTCCAATTACGATGTATGCAGAATGGAAAAAGATTGGCTACCACGACAAATATGAAAAACTAAGAGTCAGGGATCTAGACCTCCAGGACGACCCAGAGTTCGCTGGGAGGACAACATTAAACAATCTCTGAAGTACCGACGACTAGAATGGAATCAGGCCAGGAGGACAACAGCCGAAAGGAAAGTATGGCGCGCTCTCTCTCTGGCAAAAACCTCTACTCCTCAGGGTAGAAGAAGAACGACTAATTAGTAACTAAGCATGGGGCTGGCAATCTTATCGTGTAAAAACATGCTACAGAAACCACCGCTGAAAGAACATGTGAATGTTTGGTGCAGGCTTCCTGCAGGGGGAAACCAGATGCAGTGATGGATTCACGCTTCATAAAGAGCACCCAAAGAAATTGACAATGATTAATTACTTCATTTGGTGACAGCTTCAAAACTGAAATAAGATTAGATCTTCACAATAAGATCAACAACATATAGATAGGGAAATACCTGACAAAACCTCAAGGTCTCTTGTCCAACAAAAAAGATCAGCTCCTTATTCATATTCAATAATGCATTAGCTCACCGTAACATATCAAACAACTTGTCAAATTATATGGCAGCTATAACAAAAAAAGTGCACTTTCCGTTGGTGTCAAGCTGCTGAGAGTGAACTTTAAGATTCTCCAACACTGTGATATTAAACTGTCTCAAGTATTTCCATCAACGAATACATGTGTTTTCAATATGTAGTTATCCACGTCAGGATACAGGTCTGTCAATGTTGTAAACGGCACCAATAAATCCATTACATTATGCACGTCTCCGACACTTGTACTTTATGCGTTTCATAACCGCATCATATTGTGTCTATTTCAATTCTGAGAGGCCTAAATTTTGCCAGTGTCGATAAGAAAAAGTAAAAACATAGATGAGCAATAACCACGAAGTTCCAGACTTTCGTAAATGGTGCTTGCTTAGAATAGATGGACTGAAATAATATGACAAGATCACTGATGTGGAAATTATGACATGAACCAGACAAGTGCCAATGGAATCAACGATGAGAAGAAGACGCTGACGATGGATGGGACATACATTAAGGAAACATGTAGATAGTATTACAAGGCACCTCCACAGTAAGAGAGGTAGAGACGAGACCGAAGAGTAAACGGAGAAGAGATCTGCAGACAGATATGAAAAAAAACATGAGGAAGACATGGATAGACCTTGAGCTGACGGCACGGAACAAGACAACTTGGCGTACGTGTGTTGATGGTCAACGCTCTTGAAGGGCGATGCAGACGAAAAATATAATGCTCTCGATCGTTGGCTACTTACCCGGAACATATCTTGCATTTAAAATGACACATGCATACACAAATAATGCATTTCCAGTTGAAAATGTCTCATATGTGGACCAGGTCAAGATGTTTCAACCCAGGTTAACTGAACAGTGATCATGCAACTTTCTGAATTTTGCAATCTTGCAGGCAACACCACGTTGTTAAGAATACTGCCTTACATGTTTTAGATATGTTTAGCTTTTTTTATATATTATTTTAAATAAATTTCGCAAGAGCCTTTAAGCGCACATTTAAAGTTGGGTCAGACTGTTTGAATATTGTTTCGGAATTCCCCCAATAGCTAACAGGGACATTCAAACGTGCATTTTCTTGATCGCTGAAAAATTCTAACAGGGGCATTCAAACATGCAATTTTCTTGTTCATTGGAAGGCTCTAAACAATCTACTTTCGCTATTGCCGCGTACAGGTTCGTGTATTCACTGAGAATACAGGACATAATTAATTCAACGTAAACATTTAAATAAAACGGCTTTTACAAACTTTTTCAGCCTGAGATCTATACAAATGTCCCACGATTCAAACAATCAGAGTTCTTTCTTTCGTACCTTCACCTGGGAGCATTTATATGCAGGTTAACTGAAAAAAAAAAACCGCGTGTGGTGACGTACACACAGACTTGGCTTCGTGTTAAGTGTACCATGGTTACGTCTGTATTCTCTCCATTAAACACATCCCTCCCATCTTCTAGTGTTTTGAGTACTTTAGAGTGTCTAGGCAAAGGTAGTGTCACACTTCCAGTCTAGATATAAATGGGTACATGACTGCTCTTTATTTCGGGAAGACAAAGGCTGCGAGGAAGGAAACAGGTCACCCAACCTCAGAAAGCCAAGACCTAGTATTGAGAAGTCTGTAACACTTCACCACACTAAGGCAGTATCTACTATGGGACAAGCTTTTACTCAGACAACTACGAGATTTAAGCGCTTATTTCTTGTTCCGTATGCACAATGAGGCCCCCACTACTGCTGGACCCCAGCAGGAAGACTGCACCAAAACACTTCATGTGACTCTGCAGTGGTGGTTCTCTTGCAACATATGTTAAGCGAGGAAGGGAATGTGTCAGCCCTCTCGAAGCTGGATCTAGTATACTGTAATCTCTACCACTTATCTCCCATACGACAGCATCTGTTATGGGACTACAATTATATGTGTGCGACAGCGAACGGCGAAGATGACCACTCTTACAACACCACCAGTGGAAACAAACGTTCTCTTCTGTTCACCCTAAAAGAACCCTATTTTCCACTCATTCAAGCACGACAGCGTATTAAAAGCTACAACAGCCATATATTACCAACGTTTACTTTGAGCCACCACTGTAGCTGATGTCCCTTGTAAGAAGCCTACACCAAGCGTTCACATGCTCCTGCAGCGGTCATTTCTGTAGCAAATAGTTTTACATGATCAGGTTGCCAGACCCGTGCCAACCATCTTGTTAGTCACCTTGTCCAGTACCCCCAAATGGTGCAGTATTTCTATTCGTCCTTTACATTTTCACAAACTCCCACGAAACTACGAGTATAAAGACCACATTAGGTTGCCACAAAATGTAACGAAATCAGAATATTCCACTCAAATGTTCACTCAGTCCTACTGAAACATTTACAATAAAAACAAAACAAACAAATTACAGACTTTCAGTAAAGAGTGCTTGCGTTGAACACAATAATTGAAAATCGTATGACAAGATCACTAATGTAGAAGTGATGATGAGAACCAGATATTGGCAGTGCAACAGAAGATGAGAAGACGATGCTGGCGATGGACAGGACACACTTTGAGAACAACATGTTGATGGCATTACACGATGGTCCTTGTTCTGGAATCCCGGGGTAAGAGAGGTATAGAGAGACAGAACAACACAGGGAGCTAAAGACAATGCTTCAAGGGACAAAGAAGACATGGAAAGAGCGGATGGCAAAGGTCAGGAGGATGGCACAGGTCAGGAGGATGGCACAGGTCAGGAGGATGGCACATGACAGGAGGATGGCACAGGTCAGGAGGATGGCACAGGTCAGGAGGATGGCACAGGTCAGGAGGATGGCACATGACAGGAGGATGGCACATGACAGGAGGATGGCACATGACAGGAGGATGGCACATGACAGGAGGATGGCACAGGTCAGGATGATGGCACAGGTCAGGAGGATGGCACATGACAGGAGGATGGCACATGACAGGAGGATGGCACAGGTCAGGAGGATGGCACAGGTCAGGAGGATGGCACAGGACAGGAGGATGGCACAGGACAGGAGGATGGCACAGGACAGGAGGACTCAGTGTGAAATTATTAACCCTGTAAAGCCCAGTGCCCTATATGTGACCTACCATACATGATTATATTAACATTTATTATAAAACATTATTAGTGACCATTGAGTTGTGCATGGGTGTTGCTGCATAATTAGGTGAATGCCTTTCATATTTAATTAACAAGTTAGGCTCACAATGAAGACCAAAGCTGCGGTATATAATGTATACGTCACCTGCATACTTCTATATGACAGGGAGACATGGACAAGCTATGCTAAGCAAGAAAGAAGGTTCAATACCTTCCATCTATGGTGTCTGTGTTAAATTCTCAGTATTTCGGGGAAGGACAAAGTGACAAATGTCGAGGTGCAGTCGCATAATGGCCCTCAAAGCATGTATATACTGCTTAGACAGCGCAGACTACGCTCGCTTGGACATGTCCGCCACGTGGAAGATGGTCGCATCCCCAAAGATATCTTCTACGGACAAATGGCAGATGACCAAAGAACAGTTGGCCGACCGTAGCTGAGGTTCAAAGATGTGTGCTAGAGAGACATGAGGGCACTGGACATAAATCCAGCAACCTGGGAGGATGAAACTGCAGATTGCACCAAGTGGCTCTCTACGGCGCCACCTCAAACAGGGCGAAGAGAAGCTCTCATGGCAAGCAGAAGAGACAAGAAAACGTCGAAAGGAACACCAGGAAATAAGCAACTGAGAGTTGTCACCGCAGGGGCGCATTCCCATAGTCAGTTATGACTGAAGGGGCTATTATTATTATTACTAATATATAAAATCCCAGCTTTTTCTGTCAGTGCGTAACGCTAAGGGATGCAACTTTGGTTGAAAGTTAGACATTAACTGTATTGTTTCCCTTATATGTACTCTCCCGAAAATAGTAACACTTATCAAAGAAGAATGCGCAAATGACGGTGTGCACAAAAATATATTTATAAAATGTGTGATCCCGTATAGACACATTGGGATCCTCGCTGCTGCTACGTAGTTCGTGTACTGTGGTGATGCACAGTGGGTTTTTTTTAATACTTTTGTTGCTATATTAAATGCATGTAGTCATCTTCTCCGTCCGTTTGTTGGCCTCTTTCTCTTACCCCGGGAATTCTAGGAAGATAATGACGAATCATGTTTACATTAAGTCACATGGGAGATATGACATGCTCCAGAACTGTGTTTACCCTTTTTTAAATTTATTTTTCTTCATACTTCGTCTTCCATTGGGGTTGTTTGCTGCTGTTGTAACAGTTCATTTATCCCTGTTTTTTGTTAAGTCCATCTTTCTTCTTACCTACCTAAGTTCCGGCTTACTTTTAAGTTAGTCATTACCCTTTACATGTTGATTAATGCATTTTTGTTTGTCCATTGACGAAGACATATTTGTCGATACGTTATGATGTTTTGTTGTTTGTTGGCGTGTTCCTATCTAACTACCTACCACCCCCTCCCTCCTTTTTCCCCACTTTAAAAAAAAATCGTTATTAATCTTAGATGAATATGTGACCTATGAATCAAACGGCAGGTCAATTTAACTCCGAACTTTCAGTGCAGTCGCAAAATGAGGTCCGAGAACGCGTGTCATTTGCCCTTTCCGGTTTTGTTTTAACACCCTACCGTACTTCATAGACAAAAAATGGTTTCTTCCTACTGTATGGTTCCTTACAGTCATTCTCAAGGCCTGGTCTCAAGAACAGTCAGATGTCATAAATCACGATCTATTGATGCTTCTGCGACAAAATGTCTTGCAGACCTGATTTGTAGTGTTTGTCACAAGTGAGACCTTGAAAGTGTTTGTTTCTGCCAGTGTGGCGGGTATGTTGTGGAGTAGCGGAGCTTTTATTTAGCACCAGTTAAATAGATTAACCCTGAGAAGACGTCGCTAAGCCCCGTGTAGTCCCCGGGGGGTATGTGAGAAGACGATAGAAAGAATATCACTACTGTTCGCATGTCGTACAGGGCGACATATATAAGGTTGTGCAAAGGGCTGATAACCTCATTATGTATAATAAATTGTTACAAAAACCACTACTGGGAGAGTACATATAATGCTATCAACAGGTCTTCTCGATGAAGTATCCTATTAGCTCGCCCCAAATTTTGAAACATCCGAATGTCTATAAATAACTACAGTGTAACTCTTTCTGTTACAAGTAGTTTTTAGGTTGTAGCCAGATACCAAAAATAGAAGCAAATCATATCCATAGGTGAAGCTTGAAAACAAGGCAGTAAACATACATGTTAATGGGGGAAATGTCTCACTATAAACATACGACTGTTGTAAATTGTCTGAAGAATATTGTAAAAAGGTGTCAGTCTTATGTACCAAATAAAATTTATTTATATCTTATTCTAATGTCACTGACTGCACGGCTCGTGGGGTAGAACTGGGGGAGAGAGAAAAGAGGACTCGTTGAGGTGTCTGCCTTCTTGTGGCGAAGTACGTCACTTTCAGCTAGACCAACGGTCACTGGTTATATGATAGTGCAACAGCAGTTAAAACATAAGTGAACTATGACACCTCAATTGCAGTGATGACACATACTAAAGCCCAGAAAATTGCGTCTAGTTTCTTTCAGCTAGCACAGTGAAGGGCGTCGGACTAGTGAAGGGCGTCGGACTGGCTAAACGGTTATGACGCTTGTCTCTCACGGAAAAGATACTGGGTACCGAGTTCGAATCCTGGTAGCGTCACGTTCCATTCTACCCGTTGTAAATGGATATCTGACTCTGCTCTTGAGTGCAATGCAATGATAGATAGGAAGGGAACTGGTTGCCCCAGCTAATAAAACTGGTACTAGCATATAGAAGTCTGTAACACCTCACTCCCCTACGGTAGTATCTGCTACAGGATTATATTTACCTTTGCTAGCATGATGATGCCCTGCTAAGCGCTAGTTCTGATAAGGACTGATTGTTTCTATTCACTAGTCTGGGGTTCGGAGTGGCTAAGAGGTATGGTGTCCGCCTCGAATTCTAAAAGTACCGGGTTCGATTAGTAGAGGGAATATAATTTGTGGAATATTTTTTCTTCAGAACCAGTGGTCCTAATGATGTCATACTGGGCGAGGGACACCTGTCTCTGTACAAGAAAAAAGGGATACTCACGTAAAATCAATGTCAGGTTAGACATAGTAATAACCTGAGATTTCGCCTCGAGTATTAGCGGGCGTACGCAAAAAAAAAAAAAAAAAAAAAATGTCATACTTCCCCCTGATCTTCTGGGTAGTGAGATCGGCTGCCTAGCCTTCTCGGATAAGGACGAAAAAAATAGGAGGACCTATGTGCAAGTTGACATGTTAAAAATCCCACGACAGTTGAAAATCGTAAAGAGTAGGCCATAAGGCCGCTTCTCTTGCAAAATTAGAAACCTACCAACCACAAAGCTATTTATAAAATGTTATTCCTATTTATACACATTGGGATTCTCGTCGGTGCTACGGAGTTCGTGCACTGTGCTGAGATCCTCCTTACGTGATCTAAGGGAGGATATCGGAGCACTGATGTTGTCCGTGTGCAATGAAGATAGTCCTTAAAAAACCAAACCAATCCGCTAGTATGGTGAAGTCCTGAAATGAACTGCTAGCTAAAACGACGCTACCCACAACAGTTCTCAAAATGAAAGACAAAAATAGAAAAAGCTTAATGAAGCATTTATATCCAACCTGTACCCATATGAAACTGTTGACCACTACCTCTTTGAGTGGCCAGCACTCGACGATTTTGGGAATATGCTCCTTCCTCATATGCCAGATAAATGGAACGCCTGATATGCAGCGAAACAACAACTTGCTAACACGTGCAGAAACCAAAACATGGCCCTAGGCCGAAGGGTAACAGCTCAAACGCCGCTGGATCTATAACAACAACAATATCCAACCTCTGCCACCAATGCCAAACCTGTACATTAACAAAAGTACAAGAAAAAAAATTTAAACACAAATGAAACGAGACATCAGACAACAATAAGCTAATAAACACAAGAAGACAACCTATTGAGAAATAAAGCCATCAGAACAGTGAATAATAAATATAAATGCGGGAATATATTGCAGGAACTTTTAAGAAATAAAAAAAAAAGAAATAGAAATAAAAAAGTAAGAACAGGCTTACCGGGAAATCGAACCCAGCAGCACCCGAACAGCGTCATCGCTACACCCAGTAGTCGCTGTCACAAGTAACGACACTCCACGCAACTGTGGAATGTAGGTTCGGGGAAACGACCAGACAAATTATAAAAGTAATCACCTTTGACACAGGCAGTGGCGTTAAACAAGGCTATGTTCTGGCTGCAACTCTCTTTGGAATCTTCTTTGCCTTACTCTTGAAACTTGCTTTCAGTGATGCAGCTGAAGGAATATGCCTTCACACTAGGTCAGATGGCCGTCTGTACAAAATCAGAAGGGTCACTATAAGAGACTTGTTATTCGCTGATGACACTGCAGTCGTCACTCAAAGCCAACAGGAGCTTCAGAGCTTGATGAATCGCTTCACCCAAGCATGTACGGACTTCAGCCTCACAATAAGTCTAAAGAAAACAAATGTGCTGAGTCAGGATGTGGGTGCTGCACCAGTTATTAATATCGATAACTATGAATTGGCAGTGGCGCACCACTTCACATACCCGGGGTCTACCATCAAATGACAAACTCTCTCTGGACACAGAAACTGACAGCTGCATTGGCAAGGCTGCTGCTACTTTTGCCCGTCTCACATCGTGTGTTTGGGGAAACTCCAAACTCATAACGAAGACCAAAGCTGCAGTATATAACGCCTGCGTCACCAGCATACTTCTATATGGCAGCGAGACATGGACAACTTATGCTAAGCAAGAAAGAAGGCTCAATGCCTTCCATCTACGGTGTCTACGCCACATCCTCGGTATTTCGTGGAAAGACAAACTGACAAATGTCGAGGTGTTGTCACGTGCTGGCTTTCAAAACATGTATACATTGCTTAGACAGCGCCGACTACGCTGGCTTGGTCATGTCCGCCACGTGGAAGATGTCTTCAACGGACAACTGGCAGATGGCAATGGCAAAAGAACAGTTGGGCGACCGCAGCTGAGATTCAAAGATGTGTGCAAGAGAGACGTGAGGGCACTGGACATAAATCCAGCAACCTGGGAGGATGAAGCTGCCGATCGCACCAAGTGGCGATGCTATCAACGGCGCCACCTCAGATTGGGCGAAAAGAAACTCTCACAGCAAGCAGAAGAGGGGAGAAAACGTCGAAAGGAACACCAGGAAAATAAGCAGCTGAGTGTTGTAACCTCATGTGCGCATTCCCATAGTCAGTTGTCACATGTTAAGCATTGCTAGTTTATTCATGAACGGCAGGAAAAAGTAGGACAGCGGTATACAAGCCAATGCAGTACTATTTTTTTCGGGGGTGTGTCAGGTTCAGCCAATCACGGAAGAGCAGCCTACACAAAACCGATCGATAAGTCTACAAACATTTAACATGGAGGAATAAAACTGACGAAACATAGGTTAGACTTAGGGCTCGTAAAGGTGAACGAAATGACAGACAAGGATGAAAATAGTCTCCTTTTACAGGGGAGAACTCCAACTGTGTGCATGTAAAAGAAAAATTAAATGATAGAGTACTTTTGAAGATATGTGAAAGAAAAGGAGGCAGTCCATCGAGAAATCCTGTGTTTTTCCCAATTAAAATTCGATATAAAATCACTAACAAGACCAATTATGGGAATTAACACATGGAAAGAATGCAAAACCTATGGAGAGATAAAGACAATAACTCAAAAGGCGATATCTAAGAAAGGTGAGATACATGAAGCAAAGGTTTGGATTATTTCTAGCACAGATTCGTTCGAAGAGGCAATATTTTGGACACTGAATCGGAGTTACCGACCTTATCTTCTCAGACACACGGCCCCAGCCTATATAAAGCAATCGCGGTGATTTCAAACTCACTCAGAGAACACCATTTTTCACTAAAACCAACGTCCTTTTCAGGACGTACGCAGCGATCGCAATATAATCAAAATGGTCCGAAATAAACCACGCACCAAAAAGAGGAACGTTTACACCAGCCCTGAACAGCCCGGAGAATAACAAAACCACAAACAACAAAGACAGACAGCCAGAGAGCAAGACTACCCCAAGTACTCGTGCCGGGACCGATCCTTCTCCAACTCTTGACACGACGACGGAGTTAGCTGTGACGTGTGTCGGCCCGACTGAGAGTCTGAGTGGCCCGACTCCTGGCGAGGCAGAGGAGAGGGCAGATGCAAACGTTCCTGGCCTAGATGATGAAGACCCAGAACGTGAAGACATGATGAGATCGTTGCAACAGATGCTGGAAAGAAGAGAGAAAAGAAGACAGGAGCTTATAACCACGTGGCCACCACCATACGTACCCGAATCGACAGCAGAAACCTTGTCTACCTCAGAAAAGCTGCACCAAACCCCGAATATAGAAAAAGGTCGGAAATCTACATGACCTACGACCCAGAAAACATCCCCGAAGCCACCACCACACGATGCCGAGTTGACAGCTGTGGCTACTCCATGGAAGCTGCTCCAAAACCCGAAGACGGTAAAATCACCACCAAAGCAAGACGTCATAGTAGAGGCTCCATTGTGTAGTGATCAGACAACAACTACAGAACGTGATCAGAAGCAGTCAACAAAACAGAACGTGAGACCGTCCCACACACTCTAACGCAGACGGAAATCAGAGCGTGTCACCTGCGCAAGCCAAGCAATGCCGGTTCTCACAAGGCACAAAGTGATCAGCATCCAGGCAATACAGGAGAGGTTTGTTAAGATCACGCAGATGTCTGGAGGTGAGGCCTAACTCAGAGCCCTACCAACTCAGTAACTATTGATGACAAGACCTGAAGTGACGACTTCAAAAAGGACAGCATATATCCCTCCGGTCATGCAGTGCTCTAACAAATTATCAGTGAAGATGTAATAGACCTGAAGAGCATTAGTGAAATGATGGACGACATGAAAAGAATACAGCAACAAATAGAAAGAGATGTCAAGAAGCTGACAGAAATGAAAGAAGAAAACTCAGAAATACTAAAAAGAATCGAAGCAGAACGAAGAGCCGTAGAGGAAATTACATCAACACACGGGAAACAAATACGAACAACCAAACAGACGAAGAAGTCATAGAGGAAACACTAGAAAGACTACTACCTGCAATCATAGAAAAAGCGCTTTCTCAGATACAGGAGAAAAGGAAGACACAAGATTCAGAAACGAGGAGGGCAAAAACAAACAAAACCACACAAGCCAGATAGGGAGGCAGGATATGATAAACACCATGAACACGCCACGACACCATGAACAGACAAGCAAAGAAGAGGTAACCAGACAGTCAGCTAGTGGTCCTTTTTAGGACCAGTCCTTTTCAGGACTATCAACCTGCTAGCACTGAAGAAACAGCACGCACAATATACCCCAATTTTCAGGTTGAACAGGGTATAACAACAATATAGTCGACAAACAAACGAACGAACGATTCAAACTCACTTGCACAGCATAAAGACAGAAGGACGGAGGTTAGAGAGAGACGCCTGTGAGGCTAACTTCTTACCATCTGTGGCCGGGCAGCATTATTCTCCACCAAATCCAGTCTTTTCTGAACATTATATAGATCCTGAGAGGGTATGTAGAATTAGTGTGTATATTTAATACATTAATTTCAACTGTTTATTTCAGGATTTGGTTAGTCTATGTGTTATGAAAGTATCATACATAATATGAGTATTTGGTTTAAATGGTATGCTTGTCGAAGGTTGGAACATGATAATATAACGACACAGTGATTGAGTCCTTACCAGGACTAGCACAGTCCTTCATTCATTCATAACCCTCACTCCCAAAGGAGCATAGGCCTTCAACAAACACATGCCAAGTCCTCCTGTCACGTGCCATCATCTCAAGTTCTTTCCATGTTCTCCTCATCATCCTCACCTCTGTTTCCAACTCTCTTCTCCATGTACTTCTTGGTCTTCCTCTGCCTCTCTTGCCCTGGGGGTTCCAGAACAAGGACTGCCTTGTAATGCTATCAACAGGTTTCCTCAGTGTGTGTCCTATCCATCGCCATCGTCTTCTTCTCATCTCTTGTTCCACTGGCACTTGTCCAGTTCTTGTCATCAGTTCCACATTGGTAACCTTGTCATACCATTTTAATCCCTCTATTCTACGCAAACACCCATTTATGAAAGTCTGTAGCTTTTTGGTTGTTGTCTTTGTTGTTCTCCATGTCTCTGAGCCATACAATAGGACTGACTTCACATTTGAGTTGAAGATTCTTATTTTCGTGTTGGATCCTATTTCTCTTGATCTCCATATATTTCCCAATGCAATGAAAGCTCCTCTTGCTTTTTGTATTCTTATTTTGATATCGCTGTCTGTCCCTCCAACTTTGTCTATATTACTGCCAAGATATGTGTATGATTCTACATCTTGTATTGGCGTTTCTTCAAGTTCAACCCTGTTTTCATTACCTGCATTTATTCTCATTATTTTTGTCTTTTCCCTGTGTATTTTCAGACCCAATTGCTGTGACCTCTCATCGAGTGTTTTCAATTTGTCCTGCATCTGATTACGGTTATGGGACAGGAGAGCCAAATCATCAGCAAAATCCAGATCATCCAACTGCTTAGTCAGAGTCCACTGGATTCCATTTCTGTTGTGTGTTGTCGATGATCTCATAACCCAATCTATTGCCAGCAAGAAAAGAAATGGAGACAAGAGGCATCCCTGTCGCACTCCTGTTCTTATCCCAAATGGTTCTGTAAGCTGTCCTTCATGAAGAACTCTGCACGTCATGTCTTCATAGGTTTTCTTTATTAAATTAATGATTTTCAGGGGAACTCCATAATGCCTCATCAATTTCCAAAGTGATTCTCTGTCCACACTGTCAAATGCTTTTTCGTAGTCCACAAATCCGATGTATAGTGGTGAATTCCATTCCAGACTTTGTTCAACTATTATTCTCAAAGTGGCTATCTGGTCTGTACATGATCTGTTTTGTCGAAAACCTGCTTGTTCATCTCTCAATTTCTTGTCTATGGACTCCTTTAATCTCTCAAGGATAATCCTGTTCAATACCTTTCCTGGCACTGATAGTAACATTATTCCTCTATAATTTGTGCACTCTTGTAGATTTCCCTTCTTAGGCAACTTAACCAGATATCCTTCCTTCCATTCTGCTGGTATCTCTTCTTTTTCCCAGACTTTACCAAGTAATTTATATAACATCTCTGTAGCCGTGTCGATATCTGCTTTGATGGCCTCTGCTGGAATGCTATCAGGTCCAGACGCTTTTCCATCTCTTAGAAGCTTTATGGCTTTCTTTATTTCTTCCTTCGTTGGTCTTTCACCGTTAATTTGTAGCTCTTCTTCTGCTGGCTGGATGTCCGGCGGGTTTTGTGGAGCTGGTCTATTGAGAAGGTCCCCAAAATATTCTGTCCACCTCTTCATTTGCTCTTGTATATTGCTGAGCAGTTTCCCATTCTTATCTTTTATGAGGCAACTTGTTTGCTTGTATTTCCCTGTTAGCTTCTTTGTGCTGCTATACAGTTCTCTCATATTTCCTTTGGCTGCAGCATTTTCTGCCTCTCTTGCCAACTCCTCAATATACTTCCTCTTGTCTCTTTTGATACTTCTTTTTACTTCTTTGTTTGCTTCTGTGTACACTTCTTGAGCCTTGGCTTTGGAACTTCTGGTTTTGCTTGTGTTTAACTCTGCTTTCTTGTTTTTTTCTATCTTTTATCTTATTGATGGTTTCTGTTGTTATCCATGCTTTTTGTTGTCTTTCCCTTTTCCCCAGTATTTCTTCACATGTCTCATTCCATACAGTTTTGACCTGCTGCCAATAGTCTTCTGTATTCTCTACATCTTCCAACTGTTGGAGCACTTGGAATTTGTTGGATACTGTGACCGCAAATTTGTCTCTTGTTTCTTGATTTCTTAGCTGTCCTACATTAAACTGTTGTCTATAATTTTGCATTGTTGCATATCTCTTGAGTTTCATTTTTACTTTGGCTATCAGAAGATGGTGATCTGATGCCACATCTGCTCCTCTATATACCTTTACATCCTGCAATGATGATCTAAACTTCTTCTTTATGCATATATGATCGATCTGATTTTCTGTTCTATGGTCTGGTGATATCCATGTTGCCTTGTGTATTCTCTTATGTGGAAACATGCTTCCTCCTATAGCCAGTTGATTTGAAGCACAGAAGTTTGCGAATAGTTCTCCATTTTCATTCATTACTCCTAGCCCATGTTTTCCCATGACTTCTTCAAATCCAGTATTGACTGTACCTATCTTTGCATTCATGTCACCCATCAAAATTGTGATGTCTCTTCTTTTTACTTTATCCATAATTTCCTGTAGTTTAGTATAAAATGCTTCTTTCACAGACTCTTCTTTGTCATTAGTTGGTGCATAACATTGGATGACATTGACATGAATTTTCTTTTTAGCTGTTTTGAAAATAGCTGTTATTATTCTGGGTCCCACAGCTTCCCATTCAATGAGTGCTTTCTGTGCTTCTTTAGATAACATAAGAGCTACCCCTTCACTGTGGTGTGAACTTTCGTCTTCGTGTCCTGAGGACAGCACCAATTCACCTGTGATGAGTTTCTTCCTGTCTACCCCCTTCCACTTTGTTTCACACATTCCCAGAACCTCGATTTTGTATTCCCTCATTTCTGCTGCTACTTGTGCCACTTTCCCTTGTTCGTTCAATGTCCGAACATTCCAGGTGCCAAATCTGGAAGTTCTCCTAGAAGAAAGAAGGTTAGTCAGCAACACAGACTCCTTTCGGCTTTCTCTGTGTTGCATCATACGCCTCCCCGCGAGAGGACCTTCCCCTGTCTTGGATGGCTGTGTTTTATTTTCTTTATTTGACTTGTCCATATTTGTTGAAGTTTTTTGTGGTTTAAATTTTTTTTTACAGGATGGGGTAACCGGCCCCATGCCCAACCCTCCTTAGTCGCCTTCTACGACATGCTTGGCAGGGGACAGTGTTACTATTCTTTGCTCCCCTTTCGGGCCCCGGTAACACACGGGTGAGCACAGTCCTTATTAGGACTAAATACAGTCCTTATCAGGGCTTATGTACCCTGCCATAAAGTTACAGCACTTTTCAGAGCTGACTTGTCAGGCAGAGGGAGTAAGGGTGATTAAGACACCATACCATATATGTGTGTTTAGAATTGATGTATGAACTGTAGTATATTCTGTATTATTTTATTGTAGAAAATGTTCTGCAGCTAGACACTTGTCTTGTCTCGATATCACTTATCATGACTGATCCATGTATCATGCATATACCCGCAGACATCTGAAAACAATATCATCTCACATACATTAGACTTGTAGGCAGTAAAACAAAACCTAGGCACAAATCTAAACCTTGTCCTCAGGTTCGTACGTAGTCACCATAAGTCAGAGGTCAACGATCGAGAACCAGTTGAGCTAATAAGTAATTACCAGAAGTCTCAGTCGAGGTTTCGAGATCGATGCTTTACTCCCCAGCAGTGTCTAGATTGGCATAAGCAAGACCCATCTGCCAAACTGTACATTTCAAAGCCAAATTTCATCTGGCAAAGAAGCTAAGTGAATGTAATGTCACTGACAATCGTGCACCCTGAGTGAAAATTTGTCAAGAATTGTTTCATGATGAAAATATTAGTATGATTGCATAGCAGAGACAGTAAAGTGAAACTAAGACAATGAAGTTAGTTAATTAATTTAATTTCATCATCACCAGGCTTTTGTAAAATAATTCTTCATTGATTCCATCGACATATATTCATAAATATAGATGTAAATAAACAAATTTCGTAATTGGACACAACAGCTTTATTAATTCAATATTGTTGAAGTTGAGTTTTATGAATTGTTTTATCACTGCTAGTTACTTAGTGAAGGTGGCACCGTAGGCTCTGACTTACTTTTTTTTTTTTTTTTCGTTCGCCCGCTAATACTCGAGGCGAAATCTCAGGTTATTATTTTATGTCTAACCTGACATTGATTTTACGTGAGTATCCCTTTATTTCTTGTACAGAGACAGGTGTCCCTCGCCATTCAGGCAAATACTCGCCGATTTCGGAGGTACCCATTGCAGCTGGGTCGGCTCAGGAGCCGCCAGTCCCTGGTCGACGACACTCCTTAAAATTTTCTCGCCAGGTCTCGAGTTAATCCAGTCCAAATCCCGGTCGACGAAAAATCCTCAAATGCCGTCGCCCGGGTTTGATCCTGTATCACCCGGTCGCCAGAGCGGTGTTGTAACCACTACGCTAGCGCGGCTCCCTCTGACTTACTTTGAATTCTATCTGTAGCAGAGACCTTCATAGCGTGACTATCCTGTGTATATCAGTGTTCATCTCCAACACCTTCTAGAGAGAAGACTTCTTCTACTCTATTACTATCACTATACACTATAAAAACCTTTCGCCACATCAGTTATGACTGAAGGGGCTATTATTACACCGCTACAGACTTTTCCTGTTCACCAGTATAGACCAGATAATACAATATAAGGGCCGCAATACTGTGTCTAGTAAATTGTATCTAAGAATAAGAACATGACAAAATAGCCAGTAAGTTTTTATTTTTAAGGCAACACGTGTATGAACATTCAGAAAAACAACAAGAAGAACAGCAAAGAGGTAAACCCGAGAGCAGTGAACAATAAAGTATAGAGGTGACTGCGTCTATAACTAGTCTGGTTCGTTTCCCGGCCTGGGGGGTAGGGGGGGGGGGGGGGGGGGCAAGGATTGAGGTTCGTAGCGTTCCCCACTTATAATAAGCCACTGGATCAGACCAGTCGCGCGATCATACACATAACCTGGAAACAGCAGAGGCCACGTAAAGAGGTCCGTGAACGCTGATATATGACCACCGCGTCGTGATCAAAAACTAAACACACATAAACATGCACACAAAACATGTGTAGGCACACTGCAATGAAAACTAAAAATCAACCCTGCCTCAGAAGCTTCGCAGCAGAAGCAGTAGATAAAAGACGGAAGACTACTATATTTTATCCCTGCCTCTTTCACTCCTGACAGGAATCGCGGTGGTTCAATCACCTGTCTGATCGCTCAATGTGTCAAGATTTTTTTTAACTCCGTTCCTACTCTTTGTCTCTACGATGTCCGTAGTGACTAAAAATAGAACTGACACATTAGCCTTAGGCCCTAGAGGTATGCAAACAATCTGCTAACACAATATGGCGGCTTGTCGGTGGGAGGTTAATGTTAACACTAGAATGGATTGTAGGTGGTCAGCGTTGCCACTCATAGGTGGATTCACTTAGGTTTAGGTTTGTTTATGGTCCCGTCTAGGTGTCATTTACCTTCATTGGCCGAAGAACGCCACCTAGATCTACTTTTGGTTTTTCGCCCAACGTAGCCCAAGTCGCCTAAAATATAAAATCTAGGTGTACCTGGGTGTTTTTTTAAAGATAGCATCTAGGTTGTTTGTTTTTCTCTAAATTCAGGGTGGCAACACTGTACGTGGTGATCTGGCCTGAATTTAACTTGAGGTGTGTGTGTGAGCAGATTGAATATGAAACAGATTGTGTGTATGTTCGTCTGTATAAGAGTGGGTTCACAAGATAAAGAAAAAAAAAATGATGTAAGCTTGAATTATTTTATTTTTGGACGTGGCGAAGCTAGGCGTTCTATAATGCAGAAGTAATGTTTTTGTGTAATGGAAAAACTGAGAAGAGAGAGAGAGAGGATATGAGAGAGAGAGAGAGAGTATCTTTAGTACGATTTTTGGTCAGACACGCTTAGTTCAACCTAGAGACAAAGTTCATCCATTATATTTCAGCATACGTCTACAAACCAACGACATTTCTATGTTGATAAGATAGATGGAGAAATAGATAGGCAGGTAGGCAGCCAGAGATAGATAAATAGGCAGGCAGACGGAGAGATAGAAAGATTATAGGTAGGTACCAGAACTGACAATAATATAAATTATAAAGGCACTATGGGGTGAAGGTTGTGGAGAGATCAGATCGCCTGCGTCAGCGCACATGACACTATAATAAGAATAAGAGCTGAAATGACAAACACTGGCTACATGAACTAACAGTGATGTGTGTCAACACACCGTTTATACAACCACCAAAAGTTGCCGACTATCCTGACAGATGACCTGCACAACAGACTACGATTGTCGTCCATGTTTGACGAATGACAGTTGCTGTCCATGTTGGACGAAAGACGGTTGTTGTCAATGTTGGACAAATGTCCGGAGAGCCACGACATACAAATAGAGTGTGTACAGGGGGGCCTGAATGACAGAAGAAGCAAGCAGACCAGTCAGTGGATTTTGTGCATGGAGCCGGCAAACGCATTGCGCAAAAAACTCTGCTACAGAAACCACTACTACAATAGCACATTAATACATTGGTACAGACTTCCTGCAAGGGAATCCAGCTGCAACCCCGTGCTTCCTAGGGAGCCAAAATGGAAAAGATGAGGAAGAGTGGCGTATGGTCATAATCCAGTACATTAACTGTGCGTTCGCAATGGATTACGTTCAAAATTGATCACGACAATATTATTTTGTGTGTGTGTGTGTGTGTGTGTGTGTGTATTGACTGCTAGGTTGAAAATGTTATTTCAACAACACTCCTGTCCAATTAACTGACATGAAATAAGCGCCAAAATAAAGATAATTAACTCCCATTGTATTATGTAAATTGATATATTACATTAACATAACAGCTGAGCGTGAGACAGAGTTTGTTCAACGTAAGATTTCATGGGTCGGAATGGCTAAGAGGAACTCCGCCTATGCCGGTCCCAAGCCCGGATGAAAAAGGAGGAGGGCGGCCTGCATGGAGGCCGTAAGGAGGCAGCCCCTCCACCATGCAAAGGCACAACAGGCCAATCACCTGTTTGCTTTAAACCACGATTACGAGTAACACAAGAGAGAAAACCGGACTGATTCTAAAGGCGACGAACTGGAACGGACTACGGCTTATGGAACATGGAACACAAGAAGTATAAATGGGAAGGAAGAGGAGCTGGTGGAAGAGATGAGGAAAGCAAAACTAGAAATCCTGGCTATAACGGATGTCGTGAGAAATTCTAATCCACATATATAAATTATCAAGTAAATGTACAGCCTAACACATAAATTCAATAAAAGGAAAGAAGAATGGTAAAGAACAGTGCTGTCACAATGACTGTACTCGAGATCCCCTTTTTATGCTTCGTCTGCATATTCTCACGCTTTCACATTGATAGTAAAGCCTACTGCATCAATACACGCTTTCTACAATAACACTGTACTGCATTTCTAAGAAAAACCTTGAGATACGCAAGCTGATTAATGACCTAAATTAATACTAGCATTAATTACACTACGTTACCATAAACGAACGGACAGATGGACTTAGGATAGAAAGAAAGGGAGGGCTGAAAGCCGGAACGCATGCAACACTAACACGCGTCTCGCTATACAATTACTGCCATCACGCGTGTAAGGCCACATGCACTAACTTTTTTTCAAATCGACAGTGATAAAAAACACTACCCATACGAGAGTTAGGTTTAAAAACTTACAAAACGCTTATTAGGAAACATGACATTCTACTGTTTTATGTCTAAAATCCTGACATTAGTCTGACAGTACAGCAGGACAGGTGGCGGTTCTAAACATAAAAAATAAAAAAACAACTACACGACTATCCTAGAAAATACATATTTTGAACGCAGCCACTTAGCTCCCTTAAGTTTGTATATTTGGGTTCCTTAGGACTTGCTGACAAATAATATGTTAAGTGTTACGCAAATAGTCTAGGAATTAACAAATTATAGCCAAAAGAAATAGTGAGGGTGTCAGACAACACCAAAATCAGAATCGCTCAGTGGCAGATTTTGAAACCACCATTGTACGGGAAATAGGTCCCCATGTTAAATCCTATTTGATTGGAGCGCAGTAAATGTAAGGCGAAACACGATTAGTCGGACTACCAATACTAATTTTTTTTTTGTTAGGGGAAACAGTAGTAGAGGTACTTTTTTGAAAAGCTGTGTAAACATGGCACGATTGGTTAGACCCGCCAATATAGTCAATTAGAAGCGTCAGTTCAGCACCACATTTTCAAATAAACTTTCTAAAGCAACAGTGCGTTGAGATTCAGCTTATATTTTTCTAAATAAAAGCCTGAGACAGCGGCAGGTCGGATTTTGTGCCATATTCATTGCCAGTCAACGTAATTGTGTATTATTTCCATGAATTGTGGTAAGCTTGAAATATTTGATATCTTTTTAATGAAAATTGAATGTAAATTGATAATTTATGTCTGTATATGTGTGTAGTTCAGTAGCAAACATGAGGCAAAGCCTAGATATTGCTCCAACCTGAACAGAACGTGTCTGAGAAAAGTAAAATTGCATGGAATTGCCTAACAGTACACTGACACCTATCTTATTGACTAGAAGGAACTAATGTTGGAATTGCAGAGGCGTAGTAACCATTAGGGAGGAGTATACTGGTGTAAATTGTTTCAGATGAAGATAGCAGTTGGCCTACCGCTCTGAACTCAGTGTTTGTTATGTATTGTGTTCAGTCTGGAAATAGAGTATAAATTAGTTCTGAAATAGGAGGTACAACCTTCTTGTTTCAGGGACCGTGGTCCTAAAGTTATTGAGCAGCACCTGGTCTGAGCTTTGCTGAATCTAGAGGCTGACAGCATACTCCTGGGTCCAGATAGTGACCAGTGAGGTGTCTCCAGAACACAGGGAAGCTATCAAGCAGAGGAGTCTTTTTCTGCCGCCATCACGAAAGATAAGCTTCTGTGGCCAGAGGAGCTCAACATTATGTGTCCCCTCTAAAATTGACATTATAATAAAACAGAGGGAAAATACATTGTGTAAATTGATAGGAACTGTGAACTTTTCCACATACTATTTCCAAGATAAACAAACACTTGAAGTCATGATGACAAATAACAACATAGCTTGAAAACCAACACCAGTATTACCTCATAGTACTACTACACAACTGACACACATAGGATAATATTAATAAAATATGTCACTACAAGGTTCATATTTATAAATTATGTACATATAAATTGTGATTACATTTGATTGTGATTCCTGGTTCACTTTGTAGTTGAATCAGGATATATATTAGTGAAAGTAATTAATACATATATATTTGAAACTTTACCACAGACTCATTTAAGATAGTCTTATAGAGTGTTAAATGTGTGTGAGTGTCACAGTGTTGTAAAGTGTTGTGGAATAAATTAAATTGTTTATCTGTCTGTTGTTGTTGTGACTTACACTTCATCATATACATACCCTAGACATTCAACGTAGTCATCACAATATTCCAGAATAATTCTGACTGAGGTATAAATGTGGTAGCAAGTAAGGTTATCTGTAAAACACTACACCTATTAGATACAGATACCTTCACAGCTGATCTCAGTCAGTACACTAAGTCCCCTATAAATATTTATATCATCCCACTTTACCACAATGGCAACAAAGAAAAAAGGACAAGGAGTCATGGATCTCAATGGCAACACGCTGCTCTACAGTGGTGTACCCATATCCGAAAGAGCTAAAGGGGGTGTGGGTTGCATTGTGGCCCAAAATCAAAAAGATAGTATCAAGGGGTGGAACTTTGTCTCAGAGCGCATTATGGTTGTGAAACTAAAAGAAGGAGAAACCATAGTCAACCTGGTCATAGTGTATGGGCCAAATGAGGATGAGAGAGCAGAGGTCAAGGATGAATTCTTCGAGCTGCTTCAAAGGACAGTGGATGACTGCCTAGATGAAATTATCATGCTCGGAGATTTTAATGCCAGAGTTGGAAATGACCATGCTAGATGGGGTGGAGTTATCGGAAGATATGGAGAAGATACTCTCAATGACAATGGAAAGCGACTCCTTAGATTCTGCAGTGAGCAGAATCTGATCATTACAAACACAAAGTTCCCCCATAAGCGCATACATGCATACACTAGATGTGAACCAACAAAGAATGAGAAGTCAGTGATCGACTATGCCATTGTTCGGAGAAGCTCATTCAAATATGTCCGAGATGCAAGAGTCTGGAGGGGGCCAGAGATTGGAAGTGATCACTACCTGCTAACAATCAAACGAACAATTGAAAGAGTTGCACAGCCTAGGAACTGCTCAACATCACGCAAGAAACCAAGTAAACGAGCAGGAGAAATGAGCATTAGGACCTACAAGCTGAGAGAGCCAGAAATTAAGACCAGATATCAGGGGCTTATTTCTGCAGCGGTGAGCAACACAGAAGAACAACCTGATGACTTGGAAACCCTCTGGATTAAATTCAAGGATATCATAAAGACAGCTGCTGCAGAAGCATGCGGTGAAGTCCGACTTGGGAACCAGAGAAAGAGGACACCTTGGTGGACAGAGGAAGTCAAAGAGAAAATAAGAGAGAAGAAAATGGCATGGAAACAATACTTAGGAGCTAAAAACACAACAGGACAAATGGAAAAATATAGAGAATATGTGACACTCAGAACAGAAGTAAAGAACAAAGTGCTAGCAGCAAAACAGAAGTCCTGGGAAGAATTTGGAGAAAAGCTAGAAAAAGATGCACAAGAAAACCAGAAATTGTTCTATAAGACCCTAAAGAACATGAGGAAGGAAAAACAATGCCCTCTCAAATTTATAAAGGACAAGCAAGGCAAATTGCTTACTGCCCCGAAGGAAGTAATGGAAAGATGGAAAGAATATTTCTCAGAACTCCTTGATGGTGAGCAAGGTCAAACATCAGAAATGATAACCACTAGCACAGAAGAGGAAACCAATGGTGATGAAGATGACATAAAGATGGAAGAACTGAAGGCAGCACTGGAGAAAATCAAGATGGGCAAAGCAGCAGGGCATGATGGTATAACACCAGAAATGGTTAAGTACATGGGAGCATCAGGCGACCTGTTACTCTTAAGGGTCCTACAGGCAGCATGGTGCAACAAGACCATACCAAAGGATTGGGAGATCGCCATCATAACACCAATTTTCAAAAAGGGTGACAATCGACAGTGTGGAAACCATAGAGGCATATCCCTTCTCAGTGTCCCTGGAAAAATCTACTCTAGAATCCTAGAGCAGAGACTCCAACGCCTAGCTGAGCCACAGTTGGATGAGGTCCAGTGCGGATTCCGAGCAAACCGAAGTACTCAAGACCTAATCTTCACACTCAGACAGCTGAGTGAAAAGGCCCTTGAGTATAAGAGTGAGATCCATCTTTGTTTCATAGATTTGGAAAAGGCGTTTGACAGGGTCCCTTGGAGCAAACTTTGGGACTGTTTGGCAAGGAAGAATATTCCAGCACCTCTGATTCATGCTATACAGAGCTTCTACAAGTCTTGCAGAAATTATGTGAGGACAGCAAACCATAAGTCAGAAGAGTTCAGGACCACCACTGGTGTAAGACAAGGTGATATCCTATCACCTTACCTCTTCATACTCCTTATGGACGATGTCATCAAGGCATGTAAGGAGAGAACAAGAAAGTATTCAGTGGGGTATTGGAAGATGAGACAGGTCTATATTTCAGAGCTGGCATTTGCTGATGATGTTGCCCTGATTGCTAAATCAGAGGCACATCTCCAATCCAACCTGCAAGTCTGGAAGGAAGAGCTGGAGAAGAGAGGGATGGTCATAAGCAGCTCTAAAACAAAATCCATGGTGATATCACGAGAAGAAAGAAGACATCAGATTAAGCTGGGAGAACAGGTCCTGGAGCAGGTCGACCACTTTAAATACCTCGGAGCTATTATAGACCGAAAGGGAGGCATCAAAGAAGAGTTGGCCACTCGAAAAGAAGCAGCTGGGAGACTTTTTCAGGCCATAAATCGAGGATTCCTCAGCAAGAGAGAGGTTGGTAAGAAAACGAAGATGGCTGTATACTGCTCCACCTATGTCCCAGTCTTGACATATGGATGCGAGTCATGGGCAATGACTACAAACTCATAAAAGCCAGATCCAAACCTCAGAAATGAGGTATCTGAGGAAGGTGGTTGAAGTAACAAGAAGAGACATGGTACGCAACGTCAAGGCCTAAAATGCCACCCCATACAGACCCAAGTAGAACAGTCCCAACTAAGATGGTTTGGCCATGTCTGCAGAATGGGAGAAGATCGGCTACCACGACAAGCATGGGAAACAAAGAGCCAAGGATCCAGACCCCAAGGACGACCCAGAGTCCGCTGGGAGGACAACATTAGACAATCTTTGAAGGACCGAGGACTAGAGTGGAACCAGGCCAGGAGGAAGACAGCCGATCGAATAGTCTGGCGCTCTCTCTTCCAGACCTCTACACCTCACGGTGGAAGGGGAACGACTAAGTAAGTAATGAATGGCTAAGAGGTAAGGCGTCCGCCTCGAGCATTAGAGGTACCGGGTTCGATTCCCAGTTGGGGACCTAAGACGCATCAAAAGTGAAGAATGCAGTCAGCGACCCATAGCTTGACTGCTTGCGTCAGGGTCAGCGAACCAGAGCTGACCAAGACCCTACTCCACCTCCAAGTGGTGGTCCTGGAAACAGGCTGCAATACTGCAGTCTGGCTGAGAGAGTAGGGATCGAAGAGGGAAGGCAAACCCAGTCCTAAAAATACCGCGCTGAAGTCGGATGTGTTGGCCGAAATGCGCAAATATTACAGCTACGCTGTAAACGGACACAACGCAACCACGTCCTTTTCAGGACGAACGAGGAAGAAGATTCCCAGTTGAGGGAAACTAATTTATGGAAATATTTTTTTTCAGAACCAGTGGTCCTTGTGGTAAAGTGGGATGTTATAAATATTTATAGGGGACTTAGTGTACTGACTGAGATCAGCTGTGAAGGTATCTATATCTAATAAGAGTAGTGTATTATAGATAACCTTACTTACTGCCACATATGTATACCTCAGTCAGAATTATTCTGGAATAGTGTGATGACTACGTTATATGTCTAGGGTATGTGTATGATGAAGTGTAAGTCATAACAACAACAGACAGATAAACAATTTAATTTATTCCACCACACTTGACAACACTGTGACACTCACATACATAAAACACTCTAAGAGGATATCTTAAAGGAGTCCCTGATAACTTTTCAAATAACAATATGTATTCAGTGCTGTCATGAATGTATATGTGTCCTGATTCAAATACAAAGGGAACCAGGAATCACAATCAATTTTAATTACAAGTTATATGTACAGAATTTATTAATATGATTCTTGTAGTGACATATATTATTACTGGTATCCTATGTGTGTCAGTTGTGTAGTGGTAATATGAGGTAATACTGGTTTGGTTTTGTTCAAGCTCTGTTGGTATTTGTCATCATGACTTCAATAGTTTGTTTCTATTGGAACTAGTATTGGAGATGTTCTCAGTTCCTGGTATTAAAACAATTAAATTCCCCTCTTAATTTTAGTTTACAATGTCATTTTAAGATGGGGGTACATAATGTTGAGCTCCATGGCCACACTCTCTTATCTTGCGTGATGACTGCAGTAAAAGACTCCTCTGCTCGATTACTTTAATGAGTTCTGGAGCCACCCCACTGGTTGCTATATGGACCAAGGAGTATGCTGTCCACCTCTGGCTTCAGCAAAGCTCTGACCAGGTGCTGCTCAATAACTTTAAGACCACGGTCCCTGAAACAAGAAGGTTGTACCTTCTACGTCAGAACTAATTTATACTCTATTTTTACACTGAGCACAATACATCACAAACATTGAGTTCAGAGCGTTAGGCCAACTGTCAGCTTCATCTGAAATACTTTATACCAGTATTTCCCTCCCTAATGGTTACTACGCCTCTGCAATTCCAGCATTATTTCTTTCTAGTTAATAATCTAGGTGTCAGTGTACTGTTTGGCCATTCCATGCAGTTTTACTTTCCTCCGACACCTTCTGTTCAGGCTGGAGCACTATAGGCTTTACATCATGTTCGCTACTGAACCACACATATATACAGACATAAATTATCAATTTACATTCAATTTTCATTAAAAGATATTGAATATTTCAAGCTTACCACAATTCATGGAAATAATAAACAGTTTCGTTGACTGGCAATGAATATAGCACAACTCCGATCTGCCGATGTCCCAGGCTTTATTTTATAAAAAATATACACTGGTGCTCAACGCACTGCTTCTTAGTAGGTTTATTACAAGATGTGGCAATGAACAGACGCTCTGAATTGAGTATATTCGCAGCTCTACCAAATCAAACCATGTCTACACATCTTTTCAAAAAAAGTACTCCTTTTCACGTTTCCCCTGACAACACAAGATAGTATTTATAGTCCGACCAATCGTGTTTAGTCTTTCATTTGTTGCGCTCCAATCAAATAGGAGTTAACATGGTAGGCTATTTCCGTAACGTAATGTTTTTTCAAACACGTTATAAAAAAATTTTATGAGCAGAAATGATTTCATGCTGTTAGGCACCCCCACTATATTATTTTGGCCATAACTTGGTAATTCCTAGACTATTTGCGTAACGTTTTACATATTCTTTGTCAGCAAACCCTAAGGAACCCAAATATACGAATTTAATGGAGCCAATATGCATTTTCTTCTAGGATAGTCGTGCTGTTACTACCTTCTCACTTCCAAACTTGAGGGTGTCTGGGTACTGTCATGTTTTCAAACGTAAACCGGTATAATGTCATAATTCCCAATAAGCGTTTTTCAGGATTTTAAAACCTAACTCTGGTATGGGTAATGAATTTTATCACTGTCGATTTGAAATAAAGTTAGTGCATGTGGCCTTACACGCGTGATGGCAGCAATTGTGTATCGCGCGACGCGTGTTTAGTGTTTCATGTGTCCTTGCTTTCTGCCTCTCCCTTCTCTCTATCCTTTAGTCCATCTGTCTTTTAGTTACGCCGTGTATAAAATGGAATGAATGAAATATTAAATTTAGGTCATTGATCAGCTTGCGTATCTCAAGGTTTTTCCAAGAAATACAGTACACGTTTCATTGAAGAAAGCGGGTAATAATACAGTAGGCTTTTACTATCAACGTGAAAGCGTTACAATTTGCAGACGAAGTAGAAAACAAGGGGGATTTCGAGTACAGTCATTGTGACAGCACTGTTCTTTACCATTCTTCTTTCCTTTTATTAAATTTATTTGTTAGGCTTTGCATTTACGTTTTAATTTATATATGGGGATTAGAATAATTCACGACATCTCCCCTCTTAAAACAGACATTATATGTCAGTCCTTTATTCTATATACACATAGAGAAATTTATTATTATTTCTGGGGTTTACGGTGATTCTCATCACACGGATGGCGGCTTAAAAAATCCGCTCCCAAATTTGTTTTTCCAGATATATTACTCAATGCTAAAATTATAGGGAGCCAAAAGCAAGGACCATCGGAGTAACCTAGAGTTCTCATGCCTAGCCTGGGCTAGAAACGATAAAGGTTTGTGATCCGTTTGCAACTTAAATGCCTTCCCATACAGATAAATATTGAATTTCTTTATTGCCCATATTACTGCAAGACATTCTTTTTCGCTAGTTGAGTAGTTGATTTCAGCTTTATTCAATTTTCTGCTAGCATATGCCACTGGGCTTAATTCCCCATCCAATGCATCTGATTTCTGTAGTAGAGTTGCACCCAACCCAATATTACTGGCATCCGTCCTTACTATGAATTCTTGACTTAAGTCAGGTAATTTCAAAATAGGTTTACTTGTGAGCTTTTCCTTCAATTCTTGGTAAGCCATTTCACATTGTGGTGTCGATGTAATGCGATCTGGATGTCCTTTACGTGTCAAATCAGTTAACGGTGCACATATGGAATTAAAGTTTTTGATATACTTCTGGTAGAAACCACATAATGAGACAAAGGATCTCACGTCCTTCTTGGTTTGTGGTCTCGGGGCTTTCTTTAGTTTCTCTAAATTCTTTGGGTCAGGGGTCATGTTTCCCTGATAAACTGTGTGTCCCAAAAATTCCAATTCTTTACATCCAACGCAACATTTGGTTGGTCGGGCTGTTAAATTTGCTTCCCTAAGTCGATCAAACAGCATCTTCAGAGAGTCAATGTGTTCCTCAAATGTTTCTGTTGCTATAAGGATATCATCCATGAAATTTGTTATACATGGATTATTCAGAGGGTCCAATAATTTTCTCATCATTCTAGAGAAGACACTAGGCGCATTCTTCAATCCAAATGGCAATCTATTAAACTCATAGTGTCCTTCTGAGGTACTAAAAGCTAGGTATGGTCTAACCTCAGGCTTTACTGGAATCTGATAGTATCCTTTACTCAGATCCACTTTTGAGAAATATTTAGCTTTATTTAGTCTGGCAAACAGCTGATTTGTATCCGGCAATGGATCCACCTGTCCTTCTGTAATAGCATTCAGTCTCCTGTAATCTATACAGAGTCTATGTTCTCCAGAGGGCTTCCTTAAGAGTACAACACCAGAACTATATGATGATTCACTGTGTGAAATAATTCCTTCTTTCAACAGATAGTCTATCTCTTCCTTCAAAGCTTTCTCCTTAGCAAACGGAATCGAATATGGTTTCATACAGACAGGTGTGGGGTCTATCAGTTTCATATCATATTCCAATAGGTTTGTATGCCCTGGTCGGTCTGTTAACACCTCTGCATGATTATTTAGAACCTGTTGCACTCTCTCTTTCTGAGTTTTTGTTAAATGTGTACTGATTTTCACCTGTGCTGCTGTCTCACAGGGGTGTAATGGATATTCAAATGATGAAAGTGGTTCCTTTTTCATCTCCATGGCGATGGACAAGGTCAACAAGTGTGTCTCTTCCTGATGTTCTCTTTCCAAATATTTCTTCAGGAGATTCACATGATAGATTTTTTCTTTCCCCTTCTTATCTATCTTATAATTTGTTCTAGACACCTTCTCTAAAACTGTATATGGACCTTGCCATCCAATCTGTAACTTATTCTGACTCCCGGGGAGAAGAAGCAGTACCTTCTCTCCCACAGCCAAATCTCTGTCTTTCGCCTTCCTGTTATAATAGGCAGCATGTTTCTTCCTGGCTTGTTTCAAATTTTCATTGGCAAGTTTCCAGCCAGTTTTTAAACGAGTGGTCAGCTCATTCACATATTGGTATGAAGATGTAATGTTTTCCTCTGCCTTTTCATCAGTCCACGTTCTTAACAAAGCTACATATGGACCTTTAATTTTGTGGACCTATTTGTCCATGCACCGGTATGGTCTCTTCCACTCGAAGCTCTATAGTGATGATTTTTCTTCCCAGAATTATCATGCATAAAACGACCGCTACCAATTTTTCTTTTGGGGCTTTCTCCCCACTTAAAATTCTTGATGAGAGATTTCCTCTCTACATCCTCTTCCTCCAGTTTGTTTAAGTCCGATTGAGGGATTTTCGGCTTATCCTGGGGTAAGACATCTTTTAGCACTCTCCGCATAGTGGCCATTGTAAAACAGTTAAGTGAAGCTTGTCCGTGAAAAGGGGCTGTAACTGTCTTTTTTCTCTTGTTGATGTGATCACTGGCCCAAGACAGTATACATGTTGTTAGATGTGTAGTGCGAGCGTATGATGAATTGAGTGTGGGTGCGAATGAAGACGCGAATGTGTTTAGGCTCGTATAGATGTAGATCCTGCAACCCATACTCTCACATGCAGTAATCAAGGATGCTTTGACACTGCAGGCATGTTTCAAGACATTTATTGACGGGAACACACATAATATCAACAGGAACAGTCAGTGTAACAAGGTCATGCTG
The DNA here is from genome assembly GCA_024509875.1 of Oreohelix idahoensis. Classification (NCBI taxonomy): domain Eukaryota; kingdom Metazoa; phylum Mollusca; class Gastropoda; order Stylommatophora; family Oreohelicidae; genus Oreohelix; species Oreohelix idahoensis. Next base: position 486,370 of record JAMPIV010009610.1, read on the forward strand.
ACCTGACATCGATAGGTATACATTTGGCATTCAAAAAGGTAAACATCAGAATAGACGTGCATGGTCAATAGCAAAGTTCTTCAATAATGACAGTTCGTAGCGTCGCCCTTGGCGTCTCTGACTAAACGCGTCAGATGCCTTAGTCACTTGGACACATAGGTGCAACTTGGCACTCCCCGCCAATTGCACATTATCAGGCTGTAGTATAATAGCCGGAAGCACAGGCCTCGTCCTGACGTCGGCCATGTACTTCTGTTAAATAGGTTATCATCAACCCTGCAGTAATACTTATTGTAGATAGAAGTTCCGCCAATCTGCGGCTCCCACAATATATCTTCGTCACTGGATTTCTGGACAATATAAGACTAACAGTCTTGGATGGCTACCTCGAGCACAAATATATAAGTTCTGAAATGGCGGATCAGTGAGCTGCTGTTCACCCTAGGTAATCCTTTACATGTTCTGCCACCGAAAAGCGTAATAATGCATAAAGGTCGGTATTACCTGGCAAATGAATCCTCAGAACATCACAAGGAATTCTGTCGTCATCCCGACGCACAGAGATTCACTGGGGAAAACTGCCATAGCAGTTACTTCGAAGATTCTCCCCGAAAAACAATGGACTCTTGGTCCCTTCAGAAAAAACAGGACCTCCCGGCTTCCCGGAAGTATATCTCACTCCCGCTTAAAAAACCTTCCCATAGGCCTACGCCGAACTGTCAACCTCTGACCCTACAGGTCAAACACAATGAATGAATAAACAAGGGAAGACAACCCCTAATCAACCTGACATCGCAGGTAAAGACACAATTATACTTATGATACAAACATAAGCAAATAACTTGACAGATGACTCCGTCGAAAATGACAGCAACATTACTACCACCCCCCCCTGTAAAAAAAAAATGCAATTTTTTTTTTTAATATGTTCATGAGCAAGATAGCACCAGTATCACTTCTGTGCTCATGCAAACAATGAACCTAATATCAGGTACAATAGAAGAGGGTACAAATCATCTCTCAACATAGGAGAAAATATTTCCTTTAAGCCAAACAAACTAAGGGATACCATTCAAGAAACCTAAGTTGCTGGCAATACCAATCATATATCAAACATTACTAAATAATATAATCATAGCAATATACAAATGTCAATGCTATTTTAGCAACATATCACTGATGGATGGACAAAATGAAATTTGTTAAATTATCTAAACATCATCCAAATACATTTGTATTACAACATATTATGATATTAAGGACAGACCTAAGTCTGAAAATATATCAGGAAAAACTAGGACACAAGATTTAACTGGAATCATGTGGGCATCTAGACAATATGTCCGCCATCACATTATCCGAACCACGGATAGCTCGCACCGTGAAATGGAAAGGCTGAAGAGCAATAGCATAACGAGTAGATCTCGAGCTCTTCAAATCCTTACTTTGCATAGCCGTAAGAGCTTTTTGGTCGGTTTCCATAAAGAAATGCGCGCCCAGAAGGAACCTTTGTAGCTTAAGAATGGACCAAACCATAGCCAACAATTCACGGTCCAAAACCGAGTAATTCCTTTCTGCCGCATTCAGCTTCCTAGAAATATACATTACAGGATGCAGAGTTCCTGAATATTCCTGCATTAGTGCCGCTCCAATGCCAGTGGAAGAGGCATCACTACGAAGGACAAAAGTCTTATCAATCGTCGGTAGTCTTAAGATAGGATGAGATGAGAACAAATTCTTAACCTGATCCAATGAAGTTTGGCATTCTTGGGACCAACGCACCATATTAGGAGAACCTTTTTTCAATAACGTTGAAAGTGGTGCCATAATGGAGGACAGATTCTCAATGAATCTTCCATAGAATTGTATCAATCCCAAGAGACTACGCACTTGCTTTTTTGTCTTCGGAACCGAGATATTTAATATCTTTGAAATGTTTTGGTCCTCTGTCTTCAACAGACCATGACCAACTCGATGACCTAGGAAGGAAATTTCACTAAACCCAACAAAAGCTTTAGAGGGTTTAGCAGTCAAACTATGCTCACGTAGAGTAGATAGCAATTCCTTTAGACCCACATAGTGTTCTTCCCAAGTATCGCTGAAAAGACAGATGTCGTCTAAATATGCAATGACATCTGCACGATCTGATAGAATTCGTCGCATCATGCGCACGAAAGTCGCTGGGGCGTTCATAAGCCCGAAAGGCATAAAATTCCATTGAAACAGACCCCTAGGTGTCGAAAAAGCAGTGAGAGGTTTAGCGTGTTCCGTCAGTGGGACTTGCCAATAACCTTTCGACAAGTCTAGTTTAGTAAAGAATTTAGCTTTAGAAAGTCTAATAAGTAGATCATCTAATAACGGCATAGGTTCAGCATCGAACTTCGTAACTTGATTTAATTTGCGATAATCAACGCAAAGACGTATGTTATTGTCTTTCTTTCGAACAATAACTATCGACGAAGAATAAGCTGAAGTGGATGGTTCAATTATTTGTAGTTGAATCATTTCATCCAATTCTTTCTCGACTTGTGCTTGAAAATGAATAGGTATTGGGTATGGTCTTACTCTGATCGGATTACGATCAGTAAGTATGATGTCATGTTCTATGACATCTGTGTGTCCAGGAATGTCGGTAAGGACATCCTGATATGATTGTAACGTAGAGGATACTTGACGCTGTTCCTCAAAAGACAAGTTGGAAGAGACTGTAACGTCTCTCCACGATTCCGTTGAAGTAAGTGGAATCGCAGGAAGAGGTAAGTTCACGTCAGAAAAAATAGTTTCCTCATCCTGTATAACGGACAGGGATGAGATGTGACCATGTTGAACTGGAGAGTCGTCCGTCGCCTGGAAAATAGGCTGTAAATAGTCTGGACGTTCAATAAACTCTGTTAGCATATTTATATGGAAGGTTTTATGCCTTCCATCCACATCGACAATATAGTCGACATCAGAAATTTTCGAGACTATAGTGTATGGACCCTTCCAAGAAATGAGAAGTCTATTCTCTCTTGAGGGCAGTAAGACATATGCTTTGTCTCCCGGACAAAGTTGACGTAGGCGTCTTTTCTTATTAGCAAATCGCCTAGCTTTTTCTTTCGCAAATTCGGAAGATGAAGTTGCTAACCTGCACGATTCGATAATCTTTTCTCTAAGAGCTATAACATATTCATATGACGATTGTGTATCATCGTCAATATTATCGGAAGTTATCAAATCGTGTAACAAGGACATCGGCCCGCGCGGTTGCGCGCCAAAGACAAGTTCGAAAGGAGAAAACCCTGTATGCTCGTTGGGAACCTCTCTATAGGCAAAGAGGACTGCAGGTAAAACCCTGTCCCAATCTTCAGGATGATCCTCCGTTATCTTGCCAAGTAAGTTCTTTAGTGTCCTGTTAAGACGTTCTACCAATCCATTGGACATTGGATGATAAATACTACTGAGAGACCTTTTAATGTCTAGCGTAGCCATTACCTGAGACATAACGTCCGAAATTAACTGAGTGCCGTGATCCGACAGTATTTCTCCGGGGAATCCCAGACGAGAAAATACGAGCCAAAGAGCATCAGCGATATCGACAGTTGATATGCTCTTCAGAGGAATAGCCTCTGGCCAACGCGTGCACATGTCCACGCAAGTGAGGATAAATTGGTGTCCTCTGGCTGACTTAATTTTGAACGGACCAATGATGTCTATAGCCATTTTCTGAAACGGCCGAATCGGAATATCTGCAGCCTGAATAGGAGCAGCATGTCTCGGACCCCTAGACTTGACCTCTTGACAAATTTTGCAAGATCGGCAATAAATTCGGATGTCTTTATTCACGAATGGCCAAAAGAATGACGCAAGGACTCTAGTTTTAGTTCTGGAAAAACCCATGTGTCCAGCACACTGAGAATCGTGTGCATGCCGAAGAATTAAGGCTCTCATACACTTAGGCACAAGAATTTGCGAATGCATAGACTTGTCCGAGTTTTGTACCATTCGTACCAATATACCATTCTTCATAGTAATATACGATTTGTGATTCGTATTTTGATTGGGATCCCCTTTCTTTGCAAGAAGGAAGTATTTCTTCAAAGAAGGATCCTCTTCTTGACGTTTAACAAACGAGTCATGGGAAATCATCAAGTGCTCGTCTTGGCTATCAACTTCATTACTATTATCAGATGAAGTTGGGGGATTAAGAGCTTGAGCTCTTGTCATCACTGCATTGACCGTTTGAATGTTTTTTTCTTCCCAACTAGAAATTTGTTGCGGGGTGCATTCTTTAACCCCATGAATACGACCGATTATAAGATCCGCAATAGGATTAGGAAGAAGACATGCATGGACATCTCCTGTGAAGAAAGGAGTGTCAATCCTAATAATAGCAGTAGGATAGCTTTCCATAGTACCACCAAATGTAACACATTTGATTGTTTTTCCAGTGGCACAGCAAGGATCTATCAGAGACTCCTTAACCCCGACGGTAGTACATCCCGAATCGAAAAGTACTGAGACTAGCCTATCATTTATTAGACCTTTATCTAAGATGAGAGATCCTCTCCCATCATGCGCAACTGTAGCAGGTAGAGCAGGAAGAGGGTGACCACAACTTAGCGTAGATATAGTTGATGAGTCAAACAATGTTAAGCATTGGGGGCATTCAGTTGCTCTCCCAAAATCGAAAGCACAACCAGTGATAGCCCTAGAGTTACCACTATCATTTACTGTATTACAGGCTCCATCAAACTCTTGTTGTGCAGAGTTTGCCTGTTGGTAAGGTCTTTTCTTGTTAAACCTAGGTCTACCTCGATTATCATTTCCCCTGTAATTATTTCGACTATCATTTCCCCTGTAATTATTTCGAGTATCATTTCCCCTGTAATTGTTATCATATTGCCTATTGTAATCATCATTCCGGTTTGAATCCCGGTTTCTAAATTCACCATCGTCATAATCTTGACGTCGAGAATGATTACCTCGAAAATTTGAATAGTTATTATTTGGATAGCCTTTGCGAAAGTGTCTCAAATTATTACCACTAAAATTACGAGAACTACCATCTTGTCTCCACTGCATAGACGAAGAACCATCATGTGTTGGATTACTCCGCTTCTGAGTGTAATTTTGATTACTTCCCCTATTCCAATTTTGTTGAGCACCCTGAAATTTTTTTCTGAAATTAGGGCCATATGGTGTTGCCGAAGCAGCTGGCAACCCTTCTTTCACTTTAGAATTGCTAACTGTAGCATGGGGATGTGCTGTGGCATACTGACAACAGTATTCCTCCATTTCTTTTAAGTTTTTAGGCTTACGCTCATGAAGGAATGCAAGAAAAGAATCATTAACAGATGACAAAACCTTATCTCGCAATAATAAGTCCATTAGACCTTCATATGTTTTCTCAATCTGAGACAACTCAACCCATCGTGTAAATGTACGACGTATCTTTGTAACAAAATCAGAGAAATCTACTCCATTTTCTGGCAACATTGTCCTAAAACGAAGACGATAGTCTTCTTGTTTTAGTTGATATTTTTTTTTAGCAGTGCTGCCCTGACAACATCATAATTAGTCCTCTCATGTTCGTCTATTGTCATAAGAGTAGTCACTGTGTCACCTGTAAAAAATGGCATCAGTTGTTCAACATATTTTTCCTTTTTTATGTTATGCGTATCGCACAAAAATTGGAATCTATCTAGATAATCTGCTACGTCATCCTTTAAAGGATTGAAATGAGGCAATTTAATCCTACTAACAAACTCCCTTGTCGTACTCGAAGTTGTTTGCTGAGCACCCGTACTCGCCAATTTCAATTTCTCTAACTCCAAAGTTGCAAGTTTTTCATCAAGTTCCATCTTCTGTTTTCTTTCCTCATGTTCCATTTTTCTAATTTCAGCCTCAGCTTGAGCTTTCCTCTCCTCTGCAGCAGCTTGAGCTTTCCTCTCCTCTGCAGCAGCTTGAGCTTTCCTCTCCTCTGCAGCAGCTTGAGCTTTCCTCTCCTCTGCAGCAGCTTCTTTGTCTAATCTCTTCTGTTCAGCTTCTTTGTCTAATCTCTTTTGTTCAGATTCTTTGTCTAATCTCTTTTGTTCAGCTTCAAATCTCCTTTCCTCCACCTGCATCTGCAATTTCTTTTGTTCAGCAGCAATATCAGCTTCTCTGTCTAGCCTTTTTTGTTCAGCAGCTGCTTCTCTTTCTAATCTCTTCTCTTCAGCCATAGTTTTTTTTTTCCTCTGCAGCAGCCCTTCTCTCTTCAGCAGCTAATGCTTTGTCATACTGAGCAACAGCCCACTGTTCTAACTGTTGACCAGTCTTATCAAGGGCTCTCCCTTGTGTAATAAAGTAGTCCAATGTAGACATCTTGTCTACTGAGATCAGTAACTTGCAGAAGCAAATATATTAAATTATCCCACTTTAATGGGAGACAAGTCTGAAATGCTAGACTTGTATACTCACTTCACTTTATTTACTGTCTTAGTCTTAGACAAAGACTTTGTATGTTCCTCTTGTTTATAATGTACCCAAAAAATCACTTGAGTACCTGTGGAAAAAAAATTCCCTTATATCCCACTCACTATGGGCACAAGTCTTTTTTATAAAGAACTTGAATATGTATTTCACCTTGTCTCAATCTTTGTAGATAACAAGTCTTTTATCAAAGAACTTGTATAAATATCTTATATAATAATATTTTATTAAGAAACTCTATATGAAGAGTCTACCTTATCAATAATATCAAAACATGACCAAGTATGTGTATGTAGACTGTGCATGACAGTAATGTAGTACAAACAAAAAAAAAAACAAAGACAAAGATACAAAACAATACAAATGGCAACACTGTTTTAATCAAAAATGTGTAGAGAAATACACAAGAAAGGAGAGACCTACAGAATACAAACAAAACAAATCGACAATCAAAACTGAAAAACAGACAAAATATTACAAAAACAACGTTAAGTACAATTACATCACAGCTAACATCAATAGCGACCAATTGTCACTAGCAAATTTCCAAATTAAGAAAATTTGCACCTACAGAACGCTTACAGTAAGCCTCGATCAAGTGGCATATTTACCGTAAGACCCACCAACCGAAAAACCCGCAGAAAAATACACAAAACAGTAGAAGTAACATAATATAGCAATCAATTTCAATGTGTTGCAGAACAAGTTCAGTCACAGCTGAAACTAAAATAAATTCCTTGCTCCTTGCGAACACAGAAACGAAATGTCAAACGCGCACTGAACGTCAAATCCACTGTAACATAAAGTGGTATTCACGAACCAAAGTTACTATGACCTTCTCAAATTACGCCTTGCACATTGAATGTTTACAATTTCCACGTACTGTTTACAAACACTTGACCTCCAACAATGTAGCTTGAATGCTCTGACCTAGAAAAGTCTGTTGTTGAATGAAACGTGTAACAACCAGCAGTACTGTTTACAATAGGAACCCGCCTTCTATGCAGTTATGGTCCACGTAGCAAATGCCTAGTAGTTAACTTCAGTACATGTCTTGTTATGCTTTATGTAGCATTATAATATAAATGCTCGTACTGTTTATTTGGGTCAACCGTTGATGACCTATATCTGTCCTGTTGTCGCCAAAACTTGCAAGAGTAGAATTAGCGCTGTGTGTTACGGCTGTCCCGTGTGTAGCTTAGACCCACAGATCAGAAGTGTAATGTGTACTTGTCCTTCTTGTAACTTTCTCGACAAAACTGGAGACATCATACATGTAACCGCCAACCAGGAATGTAAATTTCTGGATCCATAAATGTCAACAATAATGTCAAATGCTCGCTCTGTTCTTTTTAAACCCACAGATCTGGTCCATCAGAAATGTAAGTTTCTAGGCCACATTGGCGACAAGAAATGTATCATAAGAGCCCACGTAACTGGGCCACCAGAAATGTAACTGTCTTTTTTCTCTTGTTGATGTGATCACTGGCCCAAGACAGTATACATGTTGTTAGATGTGTAGTGCGAGCGTATGATGAATTGAGTGTGGGTGCGAATGAAGACGCGAATGTGTTTAGGCTCGTATAGATGTAGATCCTGCAACCCATACTCTCACATGCAGTAATCAAGGATGCTTTGACACTGCAGGCATGTTTCAAGACATTTATTGACGGGAACACACATAATATCAACAGGAACAGTCAGTGTAACAAGGTCATGCTGACCTGACATCGATAGGTATACATTTGGCATTCAAAAAGGTAAACATCAGAATAGACGTGCATGGTCAATAGCAAAGTTCTTCAATAATGACAGTTCGTAGCGTCGCCCTTGGCGTCTCTGACTAAACGCGTCAGATGCCTTAGTCACTTGGACACATAGGTGCAACTTGGCACTCCCCGCCAATTGCACATTATCAGGCTGTAGTATAATAGCCGGAAGCACAGGCCTCGTCCTGACGTCGGCCGTGTACTTCTGTTAAATAGGTTATCATCAACCCTGCAGTAATACTTATTGTAGATAGAAGTTCCGCCAATCTGCGGCTCCCACAATATATCTTCGTCACTGGATTTCTGGACAATATAAGACTAACAGTCTTGGATGGCTACCTCGAGCACAAATATATAAGTTCTGAAATGGCGGATCAGTGAGCTGCTGTTCACCCTAGGTAATCCTTTACATGTTCTGCCACCGAAAAGCGTAATAATGCATAAAGGTCGGTATTACCTGGCAAATGAATCCTCAGAACATCACAAGGAATTCTGTCGTCATCCCGACGCACAGAGATTCACTGGGGAAAACTGCCATAGCAGTTACTTCGAAGATTCTCCCCGAAAAACAATGGACTCTTGGTCCCTTCAGAAAAAACAGGACCTCCCGGCTTCCCGGAAGTATATCTCACTCCCGCTTAAAAAACCTTCCCATAGGCCTACGCCGAACTGTCAACCTCTGACCCTACAGGTCAAACACAATGAATGAATAAACAAGGGAAGACAACCCCTAATCAACCTGACATCGCAGGTAAAGACACAATTATACTTATGATACAAACATAAGCAAATAACTTGACAGATGACTCCGTCGAAAATGACAGCAACAGGGGCTTCCCATTCCCTTTGGTCCACTTTATCAAATCTATTTTTCTTTTTATTATCAGGCCTAATTTTGCCCCGTGGCGTGTCCTGATCAATGTTCCCACTTGTGGGTGTTCCCTCATGTGCTATGCTACACCTTTCTACAAAATTCTCAATGTCCCATCTTGCTTTGGGCCAATAATAATGGTGAGCCACCTTTTGAATGATGGTACCTATCTTCTCATGGTCCCCATCTGGTTTCACATGTAGGCTCCTTATTAAGTCTGCCCTATATCTTTTAGGAAGTACCAGCTGTCCCTGACCTTTGGATCTAGCTCCAGTCTTCCTATACATCAACTTGTTTTTCATGTAAAAATCTCCCTTGCCTGGAGTTGTATGACAAGTTGACAATTTCCTGAAACAAGGCTTGAGTGTTTTATCTCCAGCCTGTGCCTTCCTCATCTCTTCTGGAGTGGTATCTAACATAATATCCTCCTCCTTTCTTGAGGTCGACCTGACCTGAAGGGTGGCCATATACACAGGTTTCCTTCTGCAACAGTCAGTGTCATGATTGTTCATCTTACAATTCTTACACCACCTTTTTCCTTGGTTGAAAGATTTTCTTTCATCATATTTCCTTTCATCGAATTGTGGGGTTTTATTTTTATTTTCATACCGTGGCCTATCAAACTGGTGCTTACCTTTGTTTTGATCCCTAGGATCAAATTTATTAAAGTTCTGTGGTGCCCTAAAGTTATCCACCTGTTTCTTTTTATTACCTGTTACCTCTGCTTGAGCTGCTTGATACCTTTCAGCAACATTTAGCAACTCACCCAGCCTCTCTGCACCTTGTTCCATGAGAAACTTTCTCAGGTCTGGAGCCATGGACTCTCTTAATTGCTCTATAAGGACCATTTCCTTAAGATCTTGGGTTTTCCCCAGAGAAGTCCATTTCTCCAAGTATGTCTCTATTCGTGCAGAGAACTGGTGATAGGTTTCACCTGACAGTAGTTTAGCATTCCTAAATCTTTTCCTATCATCGTCTTTCTCAACAAAATGATCTAAATGAAAATTCATAGCTGAGGTTGAGGCTCCCTGGCTAGCAGTAGCATCAGAGGCAAAGGGACTGGCACCATTTTCAGGAGCATGGCCTTGAAACTCAAACTCCCTTAGTCGTAACTCATGTTCCCTTTGTAATCTCTTCTCCTCCTTTTCTGCTTCCCTCTCTGCAGCTAATCTCTTGTCTTCTCTTTCTGCAGTCAATCTTCTTTCTTCTGCTTCCAATTTCTTAGCCTCAGCCTCAATCTGCAACCTCTTAGTCTCAGCCTCTAATTTTCTTTCGGCCTCTTTTTCTAATCTTCTTTCTTCCCGTTCAATATATTTGTCACATTCAGCAGTGACATAAGAAATCATAATTTGCCCGTCCATTCCTAACTCTTTCGCAGTCTGTACAGCAGCAGATCGAAATTTTGCCAGGTCGGCCATTGTCTAACAGATAAATGTCTAAACAATTTTATCTATGACTAATTAACTCAAGACAACACCGGCACTGTGAGCTCAACCTTATTTATTTTCACCCAAGGATACCTTTTAATTTTTATTATTCCCTGAAGTACCAACGGGCTGATCACCCGTTTGCCAGTCACTTCGATTACGGAAACAACAGCAAATGGATTGATTTGCCGTTGCCCTAAAGACGCCAATAGGCGTGATGGGAAACAATGGCAAAGAAAACCTATCTGCTGTTGCCCTAAGACGCCACTAGGCGTAATGGCCACTGACTGCTTTGACGGTCGGTGGCTAAGGACAGAAGAAGAAGATTCCCTGAAGTGAGTTACCCCCAATATTTGTAATAGGGAAAGATTCAAAATCCCGAGGGCGAGACCCCAATATATGTGGTAAAGTGGGATGTTATAAATATTTATAGGGGACTTAGTGTACTGACTGAGATCAGCTGTGAAGGTATCTATATCTAATAAGAGTAGTGTATTATAGATAACCTTACTTACTGCCACATATGTATACCTCAGTCAGAATTATTCTGGAATAGTGTGATGACTACGTTATATGTCTAGGGTATGTGTATGATGAAGTGTAAGTCATAACAACAACAGACAGATAAACAATTTAATTTATTCCACCACACTTGACAACACTGTGACACTCACATACATAAAACACTCTAAGAGGATATCTTAAAGGAGTCCCTGATAACTTTTCAAATAACAATATGTATTCAGTGCTGTCATGAATGTATATGTGTCCTGATTCAAATACAAAGGGAACCAGGAATCACAATCAATTTTAATTACAAGTTATATGTACAGAATTTATTAATATGATTCTTGTAGTGACATATATTATTACTGGTATCCTATGTGTGTCAGTTGTGTAGTGGTAATATGAGGTAATACTGGTTTGGTTTTGTTCAAGCTCTGTTGGTATTTGTCATCATGACTTCAATAGTTTGTTTCTATTGGAACTAGTATTGGAGATGTTCTCAGTTCCTGGTATTAAAACAATTAAATTCCCCTCTTAATTTTAGTTTACAATGTCATTTTAAGATGGGGGTACATAATGTTGAGCTCCATGGCCACACTCTCTTATCTTGCGTGATGACTGCAGTAAAAGACTCCTCTGCTCGATTACTTTAATGAGTTCTGGAGCCACCCCACTGGTTGCTATATGGACCAAGGAGTATGCTGTCCACCTCTGGCTTCAGCAAAGCTCTGACCAGGTGCTGCTCAATAACTTTAAGACCACGGTCCCTGAAACAAGAAGGTTGTACCTTCTACGTCAGAACTAATTTATACTCTATTTTTACACTGAGCACAATACATCACAAACATTGAGTTCAGAGCGTTAGGCCAACTGTCAGCTTCATCTGAAATACTTTATACCAGTATTTCCCTCCCTAATGGTTACTACGCCTCTGCAATTCCAGCATTATTTCTTTCTAGTTAATAATCTAGGTGTCAGTGTACTGTTTGGCCATTCCATGCAGTTTTACTTTCCTCCGACACCTTCTGTTCAGGCTGGAGCACTATAGGCTTTACATCATGTTCGCTACTGAACCACACATATATACAGACATAAATTATCAATTTACATTCAATTTTCATTAAAAGATATTGAATATTTCAAGCTTACCACAATTCATGGAAATAATAAACAGTTTCGTTGACTGGCAATGAATATAGCACAACTCCGATCTGCCGATGTCCCAGGCTTTATTTTATAAAAAATATACACTGGTGCTCAACGCACTGCTTCTTAGTAGGTTTATTACAAGATGTGGCAATGAACAGACGCTCTGAATTGAGTATATTCGCAGCTCTACCCAATCAAACCATGTCTACACATCTTTTCAAAAAAAGTACTCCTTTTCACGTTTCCCCTGACAACACAAGATAGTATTTATAGTCCGACCAATCGTGTTTAGTCTTTCATTTGTTGCGCTCCAATCAAATAGGAGTTAACATGGTAGGCTATTTCCGTAACGTAATGTTTTTTCAAACACGTTATAAAAAAAAATTTTATGAGCAGAAATGATTTCATGCTGTCAGGCACCCCCACTATTTTATTTTGGCCATAACTTGGTAATTCCTAGACTATTTGCGTAACGTTTTACATATTCTTTGTCAGCAAACCCTAAGGAACCCAAATATACGAATTTAATGGAGCCAATATGCATTTTCTTCTAGGATAGTCGTGCTGTTACTACCTTCTCACTTCCAAACTTGAGGGTGTCTGGGTACTGTCATGTTTTCAAACGTAAACCGGTATAATGTCATAATTCCCAATAAGCGTTTTTCAGGATTTTAAAACCTAACTCTGGTATGGGTAATGAATTTTATCACTGTCGATTTGAAATAAAGTTAGTGCATGTGGCCTTACACGCGTGATGGCAGCAATTGTGTATCGCGCGACGCGTGTTTAGTGTTTCATGTGTCCTTGCTTTCTGCCTCTCCCTTCTCTCTATCCTTTAGTCCATCTGTCTTTTAGTTACGCCGTGTATAAAATGGAATGAATGAAATACTAAATTTAGGTCATTGATCAGCTTGCGTATCTCAAGGTTTTTCCAAGAAATACAGTACACGTTTCATTGAAGAAAGCGGGTAATAATACAGTAGGCTTTTACTATCAACGTGAAAGCGTTACAATTTGCAGACGAAGTAGAAAACAAGGGGGATTTCGAGTACAGTCATTGTGACTGCACTGTTCTTTACCATTCTTCTTTCCTTTTATTAAATTTATTTGTTAGGCTTTGCATTTACGTTTTAATTTATATATGGGGATTAGAATAATTCACGACAGTCCTAATAACGTCATACTGCTACCTGGTCTCTCGGATAAGGGCGAAAAAATAGGAGGTCCCGTGTGCAAGTTGCGCACGTTAAAAATCCCACGGCAGTTGGAAATCGTAAAGAGTAGGCCTATCAGGCCGGTGACCTGGCAAAATTTAAAAATTAGAAACTTACCCACATCAAACATATTTATCGAATGTGTGATTCCTATATACACACACATTAAGATTCTCGCCGGTGCTGCGGAGTTCGTGCACTGTGCTGAGATCCTCCTTGTGTGACCTAAGGGAGGAGATAGTCCTTAAATCTTAAACCAAACCAAGATTTCACGGCGGTCAGCAAGCAAGTCGCGGTTTCTTGTAACACTGGCCATTTTAGTTTTTATCTTGTTTTTTTTTTTCTTTTTAATTGTTTCTTGGTATAATCGAGAATCTCATTCAACATATCCTGCCTAAGGAAAATTCTTCGAATTTTTTGGCCGAATACTTTCTCCAACGAGTCAAAAAGGCATGCACACCATGACTGTAGGCAGATGCTGGAACTGGGTTGGCCACGTCCTCAGAAGGGACCCTGACACCATCAAGAGAACTGCTATGCTATGGACCCTACAAGGACGGAGAAAGAGAAGCAGACCAAAGACAACCTGGCGGAGAACAGTGGAGGCTCAGAAGCAAAGCATTAACCAGAGTTGGGACACGGCACGAAGGATGGCCACCGACCAAGCAAAATGGGGACAGTCGGTTGTTGTCCCTACAAGACGCCAATGATGGCTGTGTCGTCAGAGGCTAAAGATCCAAGAAGAATATAATAATGTCTATAAGACAACAGAGAAAAAAAAAAACCCAATAAAATTTATTACTCAAATGGTAGATACTGCTAATTTTTTAGACATTTGGATCGTGTACATCCAGTGGATGTATCCAGTGGATGTATGTGAGAATATACAAATTTAAAAATAAGAAGTGACCTTTCAATAACCCAGTATATATCAAAGCCAAAAAAAAAAAAAAAACCATACAAAGTATACAAGGACTTGTTTTCTTGAGGAAATCACCAAATATATGTTTGGTCTCAAAGAAAGAGAAACTCCTTTGTAGAAATAACAAAGCCATTCTTTTTTTACGTAAAACCGAATTAAGGTTAGAGCCGTAAAAAACAAATCTCCCGCCCACTTATGCAGTAATATATGACCTACTTATCGCAGACATTTACAACAACCCTGGGGATACACAGCTGTCTTAAGAATCAAAGAAGTCTCAAACGTTCCTGGCCAACTTTAAGTTACGTCTAGGGCATTCTAGGGGGCCCCTGACAATAAAAAATAAAAAAAACAACTAAGTTACTGAGCCGCGGCAATACGTAAACAGCACAACGGGGTATGGTCGCTCAACAAGATGAACCGGTCGTTGCGACAAAACTGCCTTCATCAGAGAACCATACACACAAGAACATGCACGAATACGCCATTAGAGATGAGATAAAAACAGTTACACGAATACGCTCGTTTCAACTCAAGTTGTTATTTAATGTGATTCCTTCTATTCTACGCAAGCACACATTTACGCCACTCTGTATATTTGTGTTTGTCATTTCTGTTGTCTGTGAAGTTTTTGTTTGTATTGGCTTGAAGTTTTTACTGGATCGGGTCAGCGTTGCCACTCCTATGTGATTCACATAGATCTAGGAATATAAAGGTCAAAGAAAATGTAGAGAACGGTAAAAGAAGGGGCTACAACAATTTGAGCCTCTTGATCGAACTGAATATAGTTATCAAGCAACAATAACAGACCTGAACTCCTCGGGAACCGGCTTTGTGGGTATTTGTTGAAGGCATGTGCTCCTCACGGAGCCGACAGCGAATAAATAAATCAATTCAGCAAATGGCATTCCCTTATATCATCCATATTTAATAAAATGGCATGTCGTATAAGGCGAGTAAGGAGGTACGGACATGGATGCGACTACCCGATCCTGTAAAACTTCGGTTAGGCTTGCAGTGATGGCCTTCTGAATTAAATTAATACATTTTTTAGATTCTGTCTTCACTGCCACTTAATAAGGGTTGAAATGAAGAACAGTGGGCCGTGAAATTTGATGTCATTCTAGTAAGTTGCCAAAGTCGTAAGGTTTAGCATTAAGGTTAGGGTTAGGATATCTAAACCTAACCCTAACCCCGTTTTACCGCGTCTCTGAATTCTTCAAGACCCTATCGAACAGTCCACTATTTTTCATTTCAACCCTTAATAAGACGGTAGTTAAAAAAAAAAAAAACACTTGAAAGCCATAACAATAAACACGTTAAAACAAAAAAAATCACTTAGCCTACTGTTGCTACAAGAAAAACATAAAACATAGAAGCCTAGGCCTATAGGCTACTACAGGAACAGCAAAAGAACTTTGTGTTATTACAGTCGACATTAACTTAGGGCTAGTATTCACATTTACACAACATAAAACTTAACATAGGATCGACTGTTGGTTTCTTGAAATTTTTTTTCTGACTTATGTAGGCCTAGGACTACTTGGTGGTAAGCTTAACAAATCTTACGTTTTACAATAATTAAACCACTGGTAAATAAACACTAAAATGCAGCGCAGGCGATTAAAAGAAATGGCAGGTCTTAAATTGTAAGATCAGTCAATGAAATCAATAAGATTACGACGAGGAAGGAAGCTGGCAATCGCATGGACATGATAGACAGAAAGTTAGAGAGGAAGGACAGGATAATCAGAAGTGACGCATTCCACGATTCAAAGGCTAAGGAAAGCACAACGACGACACTAATAAAACGAGCAAAATGAACAACAACAAAATAGGCCTAATGAAATGTAGCGACAGTTACCTGTAAGAGACTGCGCCGTGAATACCTGAAGCACACATTTTGAAGCACACACTAGTTCCACCTGGCTACAGCACTAGTTTAACTGTGTACATAACGTTGATGTGTAGCAAGACTCCAGAGCCGATATCGGAAGTTATTATCGGCGCATTCCAATCCTACACAGTCATCAGAACAAGAACAAAGCGTAGCTTGCCTTAACAAAGCCTAGGATGGGAAATTCTTTAGCGACTAACCGGCGAAATATGTTTTCACTATCTTTACTTTACACATAACACTATTGTTGCCACCTCAGCTAACTTACATATCCTCCTCAACGTGTTATGCGGGAATACATGAACACACATCAAGATAACAATTTTCTAAGAACTTATCTCGTTGCACGGCATGTAGTGTTGCAGATCAAAACCTAACCATCAACCACTGACAATGCACCAAGGAACTAGTTCCTACTACAAACGCCAACAGCAAAAATTTTCACCGAAAGTTTTGTCTCGATTCGATCAATAAGCCTAGGAAATCCCGCCACCGAAATAGGCCAGACAACAGGTCTGAAATATGGAGGATGGTTGTTTGAAGTTACCAATCAACAAACAGGTCAGCTCTATTTTTAGCTATCCGCTCGCAACATGAAAGCTTCGAGAATTTATTTATTTATTTTAATAAGCACCGCATTTGGCAGGTTTATTTTAAATTCGTTTGTCAGTGAGTTTCTTTTTTTAAATTCTTCTGCTGTAGATGTTCAGTGCCTGTGTTGCAGGCAAGACGCACTTAACGTTAAAGAACAATGTACAGTGCCTTCCTACATGACGGTACGGGACACTGTACAGTGAGCGGTACCTAGGTACCGCTCACTGTAGAGTGAACCTTACCTGCTAGGTAGGAAGCACTGAACTTGGGTAGGAATTACTTAACATTTTAAAGCTACCAAAAAAAAAAAAAAAATCAAGAACCCGTATATAAATATAATTAATGCTGTATTGTTTGTATTGAGAAATGGATGCGCCAGTAAAACCAAGGCAATAATACATGATAATTGCGGTTTTTTTTCTACTTGGCAGTGTATAAATAAAGAGTATTAATAAAGTGAAACTGGATAGATGACATTCCTTCGAAAAATAGATCTGACAAAAGAAAATCAATATACGTCTAATCTGTTAAAACTATGTATATTGCTTATTTAGTAACTACTATTACCAAAATAGCATTAAAAACGATTTTTTATCTTTAAAATAAAAAGTCAAATAATTTATAACGGCATCTGCTCGCATTGTGAAATAAACCTCTTTGGTCAGAACGTACTTAATCGCGTGCGGGCAACGACAAAATAAAACATCCGATGCCTTGTATGCAAACTCACAAACACATCTGTAAACTCATTCGACAATGTGTTTCAGAATTAACATCTTACTTTCCTCTGACACAGGTGGACCGGAAATGATTATGTCATTCATGTGCGCTGACAAATAAGTTACCTCCCCGAAGTGGCTATCAAACTTTCAGCGTATTGCCATCTTGGCAAAGAACGCACTCTGGCCTTTTCAGCAATTAAGCAAATGCGCTGGGCGATTTAATGCTACTCCGTAGCCTGATGTCGGCTCACCCGAGATTAACCAACATGGTTGTCGGTTAATATTGCATCACCTGTGTACTCTCTCAGCAGGGATGGTCAGGTATACAGAAAAGACGAATTATCGCTGAGAGGAGTGTAAGAATGTTGAAAATACAAAATATTTGCTACATAGCAGAGAAAGAAAAAGGTGGTGACCCGGAAATTCCAGGTAATCAGTCCTCACTTCAACTGAAAATGAGTACAGCCGTAGTGGATAAGAGATCGAGAAGAGGTCGCTGATAAGTGCTTATTTTGTGATATAGCTCGTCCAGTCACAATGTTATTTAAATGGGTCAGGTTACCGACTGTTGGGGCCCTGACAAGGTGTACTGTTAGATGCGTATATTCTGATGGAATGAGTGAGTGTAAACATCAATAATGAAGACGCGAACGGATGACAGTTCTACCGGTACACAGGACACCCACTCCAATCACATGTAGAAGTCAAGGATGGCTGGAACTACTGTGGTCGTTTCATACTGTTTAATTGGACGCACACACTTGGACAGTACGGGTATAGTTACAGGAAAACAGGTCGACATATATCATCATACTGTTGATCGATGGTCTACAATCTTAAGTTGGCATTCAGGTTGAAGAACATTACAATGGAACGTCCGTAGACAAGCACTTAGATTTCCACTGTTTATAAATATAATCATCAGGCCTTACTGACCGATCATGTCAGTTAATAAATAATGTTCAAGCATGACTCCTAGACAGAACCTCTTTTCTAGCGAAGATTCCTTTAGGTAAAGTTCAGCAAATATTTCTGAAGACAATGTTAACCCACCAGTATTGGGTTTTCTTTATAACTGTGATCCCTTAATCATCACCTGATAATAAGGGGCATCCCTGTTCTCTGATCGATGATCGAAAAAAATAGGATCCAAAATGGCTTCTGGTTCCAGTGAGCATTACTCACTATACAGATGCATAGTAAAGCTTCAATAAAGGCTTTGTTCATGAACACAAATGTTTCTACAAGAATCAGCATATTCTTTCATCATAACTGCTGCATACAATCATATTCAGTGCTGCTAGGTAACATGTCATCCCGACATATTGATATAGATAATCATCATGTAGACGTCTGCCCATCTAAGCCTAGCAAGGAAGAGTTCAGCAAAAAAGTTCTTTTACCTGGGCATGGGAAATACACTAGCAGAACACATACACCCTCTCCTGGCGTTACATAATAAACACTGGGGAACTCATAGACTTAATAATCATATCAGAAACTATCTTCTTCCCCATAATAGATCACAGCGATCAACAAACTTCGGACTGGTCTCCGACATGGCATTCACCAGGCTCCGTTATCACGGAAGACCCTTTTTCCTCCTCGCATGCGCAGAAAGCGGCCTGACCCCATAGTTCAGTAAAAGGAAAAATAGTCCCACTTAGACATACAAAGATATCACGATATAAGACCGAATCGTCTGAAATAGACACGGAGTAAACATAGACTCGGACCATAAACATTCCTGCATAAACCTAAGCAAGAACAATCTGTTTCTGGCCCAACAAGGAACAGACCAACAAAATCTAGATTCATACGCCAAATTCGATATCCAGGGGAGATAACCCATATAACAAAAGTATCAATCAATCATGGGTGATATATCTTTGACCAGGAAAGCATTTTGATTCTAAAAACAAATACTTTCCCTCAGACAAATAAATATTATAATAACTACATACATTGCCACCAGTAATCTGTTGGTAACAGTCGCCCCAATCCATCTTGTGACACCATGTATCATTCATATACGTGCAAACACCTGAACACACTCATTCATGAACACATAAGCTTGTGGGCCACATAACCAATGGCTAGCCACATGTCCAATATTGTCCTCAGGTTCATATGTGTCATCCTACATCAGAGGTCTCGAATCCAGATTAATAAGTGCTTCCTGAACCAACACAGAAGCCTCAGATATTGTCAGCTGGAGTTCAGCCCTAGTCCCCATCAGTGTTTGGTGGTCTAGGGCAAGACCTTTAACCAATTTTGCTGTGTATTCTCATTTGAGGACAGGCATAGACTTCAATGATAAGTATTATGTTTAACCAAATTCCTGCAACCAGCGTGAACAGTCAAAGCCAAGTGACTAATGTGTTATATGATGATAAAACAGTTTTGATTAATAGACCAGACAAGAGACTAGTGATAGAGGAACATTGGATGAACTTGTTTTAAGTTAATTGAAGATTCCAGAAAGGACTTCTTAATTAGATATAGAATATAACTCACCCATCATTCAAATTTTGTAATATATTTTACTCATTCAATTTCATGATTTCACCATTCATAATTACACAAGAACAAAAGATATATATAAATAATAAATCATTATTAAATGTAATGCCCCGATTTATTAATTGTATATTGTTGAAGGTTGAGTTTTACTGAATTGTTTGATTATCATAGGTAGTTACATAGAGAAAGTGGCACCTTCGGCTCTAACATATATTTAATCACTATATAAAGTAGAGACCTTCACAGTCGTGACTATCCTGTGATACCAGTGCTCTTCTCTAACACAATGACTACACTCTTTTCAGACAGAATTCTATTTATGTTCCTTCAGTAACTACTACTGACACTACACTCATAAAAACCTTTCGCTACGTGGTGTGAGGCATTTATGAGTGTTAACGTGAAGCATTCACGGTAATGAGCTGTTGTGATGCAACAACTAGCGAAGAAGTCTACAATTCTTTCTATTATCACGTATAACCTAATTAACATGCAGAGTATGGCAAAATCCCAAAGAGGCTGTTACGTTTAACGGCGGCTTTGTGGGGAAGTTCAAAGAAAGAAACGAGCATTGAATGACATGAGAACTTATGAACTCTAAAAGAAAGTTGAATGTAAAATTTAAAGTAATTGCCAACACATTTCAAATTGTGAGAAGAACTGTATACGTGATCAGAAGCAACTGAAACTTTCCTACATTATGTAAAAATAAAAATCACAGCTACGTTGTAAACAGACACAACGCAACCACCGTCCTTTTCAGGGCGAACGAAGAAGAAGAAGAAGAAACTTACTTTAAAATGAATGTGGTTAACCCCTAAAACAGTTTTTCCTTTTTTCTGCACTCAGTACTGTATAAATTGCATGCATGTTTAAAAATCACTGACCACTTCAATTAAGTGCATGTCATAGCGCTTTCATTTCTTCACATGTTCATATATAACACTGTATGCTATCATTAGAGCAGTGCTCAGAATGGCAAAGACAGCTGCACATTAATTTCGTTGATTTTGAAAAGGCTTTTGACAGTGTACAGAGGGACCGTTTATGGAAAATACTGAGGGCTTATGGAATTCCAAGCTGCATAGTGTCAATCATAAAAAGCCTCTATGCCAACATTACGTGTAGCGTTGGCAGAGCAACCTAAACTTTGAGGTGAAGACAGCAGTACGACAGGGATGCCCATTATCAACCACTCTATTTTTAACAGTCATAGACTGGGTGATGCGCCAGACAACAGAGGGCAGTCCAAGAGGAATAAGATGGACTACATTTTCTACATTAGAAGATCTGGAATATGCAGATGACATTGCACTACTAGCACATTCACATCAACACATCCAGGAAAAAACCGATAGACTTAATAAGTATTGCCAGCAGGTGGGCTTGAACATCAATCTGAAGAAGTCAGAGGTCATGACGCTCAATGTGAGCAACCCTGAGCCCATATCATTAAGGAATCAGCAACTGGAACAGACAGACACCTTCACATACATAGTGTGACAGTGCCATAGTCATCTCGCCTGTTTTTCCACCGCCATTTTGTCGTTATGTGGCAGCCATCTTTGTTTACATCTAAAAATAGCTACCTTAGTTGTGCCGTTACGGATAGCAGCCAATCAGAGAAGAGAATCGTCCAGGCTAGCGCGGCAGTTGAAAATTCTTGATTCATTCTGGTCGCCGTCGCAGAGAGAGAACAAGCTTTGAGAGCTGAAGTCTAGTTCAAGAACATACCTAGGACTTAAAGTCTACGAACACTGTCTGGGTGTTCGGTAGTATTAAATGTTGATCTGTATAAGGCTTTGTGTTGCTTGAATTGCTAAGTCTGCTGCTGAGAGGGTTGCAAGCAACCAATAATTGCAACCCCTGTCAAACGATCCTTAATAAATTTTCTAAGTGCTTGGGTCTTGGGTGTGAGGTAGCCACATCGACATAAGTTCACCGCCACCACCCCTAGCCCCATTCACAAGTGGCGTCGTCGACAGGATTGACAGACAGCATGCAGTGAAGCAACTCTTCAGTAATCAGAGTAACAACCGCCGAAACAGTAGAACACCCAGTTCAGTGCAAGGCAAGGGAGGTAGCGGGAGTTTATTTAAAATTATTTATTATGTAAGAGTATGCCAGTAAAGAGTTCTGACCTTACAAGTAATACCCCAGTCTTAGAAATAAGCACTGGTGTATTGTTATCATAAAAATAGTCAGACTGTGAAAACCCTGGCCCAGTTGGTAAGAAGTAGTACCAGGATTTAAGGTGTCTCCTCCCTGTGACTATCTTATGATTACTTATATTCTAGGGGATAAGTAAAATGTACATTCACTGAACCCACAAAATGGAAGAAGTGAATAAATCCTCAGGTACAGTTAAAATAGTTTAATAATTACACTAATATTCTATTTCTACTAGTTGGAAAAGAGCATACACATATATATATATATATATATATATATATATATATATATATATATATATATATATATATATATATATATATATATATATATATATATATATATATATATATATATATATATATATATATATATATATATATATATATATATATATATATAATATATATATATATATATATATATATATATATATATATATATATATATATATATATATATATATATATATATATATATATATATATATATATATATATATATATATATATATATAAGTATTCACACAATTACTATTATTGTCTGTTTAGACTTCAAGATTTTGAATATTAAAGTTACTGCAATCTGCAATCACTGTTTTTAGTCTCTTGACTTTCCAATTAATTGTCATCAGTTGACTGAACTATGGATTTTCACTATTAGCTGTTTTATATATATTGGTGGTCAGTGTCCTAAGTGACACTTATCTGTTCAACTTGATACTGCTGACACTGAACTGTCCTTTGCTGATATCAGACTTGGTAGGCCCAACAGTAGGGATGCCAATGACCAGTTGAAGTTCACTCTTTGGGATCCTGCACTTTTGTGGGATTGCCTCTGATGAACGACACAGGCTTCTGATACTGGACAGTCTGGTTTGAGTTATTTCATGGAACCTGCAACATATCAGCCTTGGCTAGTATCTGGCTAGACGTGTAGCTGACTAGCACAGATGTCAGACCAGTCAGTCATCAGATGTCACCGTTATACAATCATAGTAAGTAAGGACATCATTTCAGTGATATAGCATTAATATTAACATTTCAATTAAGTGTAACTGACTAGCACATAAGTCAGACTAGTCAGTCATCAGGTGTCAAAGTTATACAGTCATAGCAAGTAACATCATTTCAATGATACAGAATTAATATTAACATATCAGTAATAAACATCATCTGGTTTATTCCGCTCCTATACATCCTTTTCTGATCTATACTTGATCCTTCCAAACCATATCAAGTACAAATTCCAATACTGATGCTATTCTTAGCATCTACACAAAATTAATACATAAATAAAGAGAGTGACCAAGCGATCAAGTTGCTTTCTTCGGTAGTACAATTACATAGTTTTTGGAATTGAAACCTGGCTGTGGAACACTCCATTTTACCAGCTGTAAATGGGTGCAAAGTTGTGCGCTCGAACTAGGGAAGGCAAAGGCAGCGAGGAAGGGGACTAGTCACCTTAACCTCGTAAACGGGGATCTTTCATGATGAAGTTTCTAGCACTTCATTTCCCTATGACAATCTCTGCCATGGGACTGCCTTTATCCTCGTAAGCGATAAAGCAATCTGATAAATATCTCTTCATTAGGCTGTGGGGCTATTTGTGATTAATTTTTGTACAAGCAACAATCATCCCCAATGCACATGTTTAGATCATATTAAAAATACAATACATTATATCAATGACTATTATACAGGCATATTTTGTGAATTCTATATGAACCTGAAATAACAATTATTATACACGGTAGTTATCATAATTTCGCTTACCCTCAGACTTCAGATACTGGACTTAAAAATGTTTCTGGCGATCCGCTCACAATTCATGGGTAGTGGCGAAACTCTGCCTCCAGTCTGTCTCAAACCTCTTTCGTTGTGTATCCCTCCAGTTTTACCGATACGCTTTAAATACGTATAGCGCGGACGTATCGGAGGGTACCGACGTCACAGCTTAAACCTAAGCCTGAAAAATCCTTCCCGAACAGTGATTTCAGCCGATCTGTGCGTCGACTGAAATTTTGCCTATCTCATTCTCGGCATATATAATATCCATATTGTTCCATCTTATCTAGTTTTATCCAGCCGATTGCTCGAAGATTTTGTCTAGATTATGTTAAAATTCCTTACTTTTCTATTCCTTCCCATTTTGTCTGTTTTTCTCTACGGAAATATTTGCACCTGTGTTCGTTTC
This sequence comes from Oreohelix idahoensis, assembly GCA_024509875.1. NCBI lineage: Eukaryota > Metazoa > Mollusca > Gastropoda > Stylommatophora > Oreohelicidae > Oreohelix > Oreohelix idahoensis. The sequence goes on from JAMPIV010009610.1 coordinate 510,786, forward strand.
TTTAGCTGTTTTTTTTCGAGTCCTCATTAATAGCCCTGTCACTCGATCCAAATTATATCTTCTTCTTCAAAGGCACTTAAAAAAAAAGCATTTCTTTAAGGATGTCTATACGATTTATTCGCTTAGTGGAAACGACAGTGGTTCCCAGAGTATCTAATTTCAGTGTGCAGTGGTCAACTGGAGACCGGCACGATAAATCTTTTACGTGTCTTAGCATGAGACGGGACATAATTAACTTTTGGCTATCGTGGGAACGTTTAAAATGTAGCGGGTAAATCGAAATTAATTCTTTCTTTAACAAACTAGTTTTTTAGACTTCACTTGGTGTTAAGCAACTGTAAGAGAAAGACGCATTTCGTAGTCTTGTAAAGTAAAACTGTACATAGGGAGACTTGAGTTAAACACACCAAGTGCCCTCTCGTTTAAACTTAACAGACTAAAATCCCGGAGCGGGTATGTATTCGCTTTTTCCAGTAAATAGGAAATTAGCTCAAATATATAGATATGAAATATATTACTATCAGGGTGAAAGTCTAATGAAATATATTACTATCATGGTGAAAATCTAAGCGTATTATATAAACGGGTTTCCTTTACCATGTATGTATCATAAATGCTTACGAAAATTCATTTATTTTCACTGCTTGTATTTTAAAGCGATGTTATGTTACAATGTTTGTATCATTCATAATTTCAATGATCATTTTACTTTTCAATGTTTGTAACATTAATGTATGAGCATATTATTATGAATGCGGAAAGGAATGACCGGTGGAAAGCACAGGAGGATTCTCTAGCGGACCCTCATGTAACTTTGTCTGACAGGGGAGGAAGCAACAGTCTTGTTATGGTGTATGTACCTGGACTGGCCAGCTAATTCATTCACAGCAGACAGGAATGTTTAAGAATGGACCGACCTATTTTAGGAACGAGACGCATGCATGGATATCAACATGCCGACGCTGGACACTGCTTAAATTGTTTCTGTTGTAATCTGCATGTTGCAGCAGAAGAGTAGTTACACATGTATTTTTGTTTTGTCTAACAGATTTACGCAGTGCAAAGTCTTGTCTCGTATTGCTGAAAAGAGGTTACCTTTGGCCAGTGGCCATATAGTCCTCGTCCACCAGTCACAATAATTCCCTTCAATTATTTCGATTATTTCAATCATTTCAATTACTTCAATTACTGCAATTATTGCAACGATTCTCAACACCAGATATTACCCTTAACAACCATCACCCGTACCATACTCCACCCATTTTAACCCTCCATCCCACCTTTGGAAGCAAATTCGTTATCTGTGGATATCGCATCAACTGTGGATACGTTACACCTATCTTGGATTTATAAAAATCGTGTTCAGATTATGTGCCCATTGTGGATACCTTATTCGAACAGTGAAGTCGTTACCCCAATCTTGGATTTATAAAATCGTGTTCAGATTCTGTGCCCCTTTGTGGATACCTTATTCGAACAGTGAAGTTAATTTCAAGCATTGGATTACGATATATTTTTCCAAGAGAACCCCAGGATATAAGTTGTTTCCAACATTCACACCAAAGGAACAAAGGAACAAACATTCATTTACACACAAACAGTATTTCACATATTTTCCAGCAAAAGCTTATCAGGCCTGCCGGGAACTTTACTAACACAATTCATTCATAATCCATTGTTTTCACTATTTGTGTAATAATTTTTTTCTTCTTTAAAATCATCAAATTGTTGTGAGTTTGTTTTCTCGTGATAATCTTTATTATTATGTGCTGTAAAATCCTTATTGATTTATTTACATTTCTAAATTGAAATAAATTGAGTTAACCTCGATAGGATTGTTCGTTCAGTTCAGACTACCAAATCCTCAATCTAACTTTACTTCTTTACCCTACTATTTGTGAGTGACACAGTGTGTGCAAAAGAGTAATATTGTCGCCAGAGAAAACAAGAAGAGCTGTGTGTGTGGTTTTCTTAGTGAAGAACTCACTGACTCAGCCTGTGCCTTCTGCCTATCTCTCTTGCGCATCACTATCACACTTCCGTGTGCACTATTGTTCCTCAACATATACAGCTGTCAAGCTTTATCTACTATTAATTATATTTTCATGCGACAATTATTGGGAATCTCGTCCTTGGATTTGAATTTCTGGATTCTTATTTCACAGTGACTACAGGGAATCTTGTCTTTAAATTGTTCTGCAGAAACTGTAAGGAATCTTGAACTATTAGTCTATACTGTGGACTATAATTTTATAACGCCCTAGACAACGACACTTCTGGTAGTATCTGAACAGAACAATTATAATTTTAAAGTAACAGAACGTTGCTGGCACTAATTTAATTCAGGGTTATTTAATTACGTTAAATTGTTAACTAAGGTAATTAAGTGGTACATTTAACAGGCAGTAGAGTGTGTATGTGTGTGAGATATTGAAGGGAATTGTTTATACTTGAGTATTACTCAAGTGATGAGACCTTAATTCAGCAGAAATAAGGAATTGTCAAAAATCCAATTATACTAAACTTCCATTAATGAGTTACATTACGTCAGAAGACTTAATAGTATTACCACGAGCCTCAGTAAATTGATTAGTGGTTATTATTACAATACTTCATAGAATTATTAGTAATAATGGGAAGCAAGTTTAGCGTCTGTCTAAAGTTAATAATACCTTAATTCAGCAGAAATAAGTATTATTAAAATATCAATTATACTAGCATCTGTAAAGGGATACATTACGTCAGTAGACTTAATAGTATTACCTCGAGCTTCTGTAAATTGATCAGTGGTTTATTATTACAATACTTCATAGAATTATTAGTAATAACTGGAAACTAGTGCAGCGTATACTGAGAGATTGAACTACCTACCCAGCGATCTAAAATGAACGCAGTAGCTGAACTGAGAGCTAGATTTATCCAATATCTGACAGATCACAAAGTGACCGATTCCATAAAAATTATAAGATGTCTAGATACATGGATAAGTGACTCTTATTTGGAAGGCGAGGAAAGAGGTTACTCGAGAAAGTTAATTGCGAAACATGTCTTAGAACAGGCAGAACTTTTCACGAGAACAGAGATAGAAATGATAGAGAGTGATGAAAAATGGACTCGCGACTGGAACGAGAAGGAAGCCAAGTGGAAAGAAGAGGCCATAAGCAGTGAAGCAGCTTATGAGAAGGAACAGCTGGAAGCTCAACTTTACCTTAAGTTGAAGACGCCGCCACTGGAAACTCAAAACTCGCCAAGAGATTTGAAACCCATGACTAGTCATGAGGCCACGGAATCCCAGAGCCCCACTCCCAGGTCAGATGAACCATTATTTCAAGAGGAAGCACCCTCTGCTCCACAGGAAGCGCAACTTAGTACTCAGAGCCCATGGTTAGGCAAAGCAGAGAGGCGGACATCGAACTCGATAAGTCATGACCCCTTTTTGAAGGTACCTACGCACATAAATGCTGGTAGTATGAGGAAAAGTACCCTCTCGTCAGGAACACGTCAGAAGAGGAATTCCCAAGACACCCCGAACATCTATAATAATCAACAACATGCCTTCGCTCAATCTCAGAAAGCACACAAAGACCGATTTAATAACCACAACAAAAGCGCTCAGGACTACAAAAACAATAGAAACATGGTAAACCTTCAAGAAAGGAAAAACCGAAGGAATGGAGACTGTAAAGAAACGTCTAAGAAGACAGATAACTTCAGTAACGGCCCCATCCCGCGATTAATGTCATCTGGGCAACAAAAGGACAGAGAGCTTAATAGTAGCCCAGAGGAACATCTCTTTGTTGACATTTACGGAGTGAACGACAAGGGAAGTTACATAGTTCTAGGAGAACTAAAACAGCCTTTAATGGTACACGCGGAACCACGCAAAGGTCTGATAAAACATGTGACTCATAGAGACACAATGGTCGTAGACCAGGTTCAAGAGGAAACTTCTTTACCTGTCACTTTATCCACTGGAATGTTGGAAAAGTGTAAACCGGCAAAAACTTGCCATATCACTGGGTTTAACCCAGCATCAAAAACCCCACCCCTTCTCTGTGAGAGAGAAGCGAATATGACACCCAGCGAACGTAGTTCACAGGCGCCAGGTGGACAACCCTTCTGTGAAAACATCCAGCAAACGGAAATTTTAGCACCCCTACCAAATAATGGACCACGGGAACATAAAAACACGGATGAAAATGAGAGAGTTCATACTTCTGCTGAGAAGCCATTCTACAACAGTTTCCCTATTCCCAAGGAGACGATTAGTTTTACAGAAGGAGATGCATATTTTCAAATTAGAGGAGATACGCCAGGGTCATTGAAAGATCCAACCAACATTTTGCTTGAGAAAATCACAACAGTGATAGGAAAAGCCCAGGCTGAGATACAAGATACGCCTGTGGTTGAGAAGAGTATTGATAATGGGAATAACCAGCGAATAGACAGAAAGTGGAAGGGAGAGAATGACACCCGCATTAAACCCCCTATGCTCACAGCTATAAAGTTGATTTTCACCCACGAAAAACTGCCTCGTTCATACCTGAACGCCAGTTACCCTCAATCTTGGTGTGATTTATCAAGGAACAAGTTATTTGAAAACTTGGTATGTTTCGGAAACTTGAGTATTGGACGTTTTAACCCGCAATGGGAAACTTTCAATCCAGAAAGAAAGACAGGGAATATTGACCGCCTAGGCAGGTCAAACGTAGAAGCAGAGTTAAGGAGATACATGAGAAGTCCCCATTTCTTAAGGAAGAGACACAAGCAAGAATTTCGTTGTTACCGTGACAAAGGATGGTTTGCACGCCCATTCAAGCGGGCCACGGAACAATGGCAGACAAAGCGCAGTGAACTCACAACAGATAGTGCACTCTCTACACTAGTTCATATGAAATTTCTTTTGTATGAAGAGGTGAATGAGTACAGCATTTTGGCCGGACGAACGGGCCCAGAAGAAATTACGAAAGTTAGCTCATTGAGAACTCAGACCAGGGATTCTCAAAATGTAGAGCCATGGCCAAGCGGACAGAGGTCGAGAGAATTGAAAAGTTGGGTGACAGAAGGAATTTATAATTTAGACAAAGACCTTCTCTCGTTGAATAGTTTGCAACTATTTTAAATTGGGGAGTTTCTGTCACGGAGTGCTCGAAGATTTTGTCTAGATTATGTTAAAATTCCTTACTTTTCTATTCCTTCCCATTTTGTCTGTTTTTCTCTACGGAAATATTTGCACCTGTGTTCGTTTCTTTAGCTGTTTTTTTCGAGTCCTCATTAATAGCCCTGTCACTCGATCCAAATTATATCTTCTTCTTCAAAGGCACTTAAAAAAAAGCATTTCTTTAAGGATGTCTATACGATTTATTCGCTTAGTGGAAACGACAGTGGTTCCCAGAGTATCTAATTTCAGTGTGCAGTGGTCAACTGGAGACCGGCACGATAAATCTTTTACGTGTCTTAGCATGAGACGGGACATAATTAACTTTTGGCTATCGTGGGAACGTTTAAAATGTAGCGGGTAAATCGAAATTAATTCTTTCTTCAACAAACTAGTTTTTTAGACTTCACTTGGTGTTAAGCAACTGTAAGAGAAAGACGCATTTCGTAGTCTTGTAAAGTAAAACTGTACATAGGGAGACTTGAGTTAAACACACCAAGTGCCCTCTCGTTTAAACTTAACAGACTAAAATCCCGGAGCGGGTATGTATTCGCTTTTTCCAGTAAATAGGAAATTAGCTCAAATATATAGATATGAAATATATTACTATCAGGGTGAAAGTCTAATGAAATATATTACTATCATGGTGAAAATCTAAGCGTATTATATAAACGGGTTTCCTTTACCATGTATGTATCATAAATGCTTACGAAAATTCATTTATTTTCACTGCTTGTATTTTAAAGCGATGTTATGTTACAATGTTTGTATCATTCATAATTTCAATGATCATTTTACTTTTCAATGTTTGTAACATTAATGTATGAGCATATTATTATGAATGCGGAAAGGAATGACCGGTGGAAAGCACAGGAGGATTCTCTAGCGGACCCTCATGTAACTTTGTCTGACAGGGGAGGAAGCAACAGTCTTGTTATGGTGTATGTACCTGGACTGGCCAGCTAATTCATTCACAGCAGACAGGAATGTTTAAGAATGGACTGATCTATTTTTGGAACGAGACGCATGCATGGATATCAACATGCCGACGCTGGACACTGCTTAAATTGTTTCTGTTGTAATCTGCATGTTGCAGCAGAAGAGTAGTTACACATGTATTTTTGTTTTGTCTAACAGATTTATGCAGTGCAAAGTCTTGTCTCGTATTGCTGAAAAGAGGTTACCTTTGGCCAGTGGCCATATAGTCCTCGTCCACCAGTCACAATAATTCCCTTCAATTATTTCGATTATTTCAATCATTTCAATTACTTCAATTACTGCAGTTATTGCAACGATTCTCAACACCAGATATTACCCTTAACAACCATCACCCGTACCATACTCCACCCATTATAACCCTCCATCCCACCTTTGGAAGCAAATTCGTTATCTGTGGATATCGCATCAACTGTGGATACGTTACACCTTTCTTGGATTTATAAAATCGTGTTCAGATTCTGTGCCCTTTGTGGATACCTTATTCAAACAGTGAAGTCGTTACCCCAATCTTGGATTTATAAAATCGTGTTCAGATTCTGTGCCCTTTGTGGATACCTTATTAGAACAGTGAAGTTAATTTCAAGCATTGGATTACGATATATTTTTCCAAGAGACCCCCAGGATATAAGTTGTTTCCAACATTCACACCAAAGGAACTAAGGAACAAACATTCATTTACACACAAACAGTATTTCACACATTTTCCAGCAAAAGCTTATCAGGCCTGCCGGGAACTTTACTAACACAATTCATTCATAATCCTTGTTTTCACTATTGGTGTAATAATTTTTTTCTTCTTTAAAATCATCAAATTGTTGTGAGTTTGTTTTCTCGTGATAATCTTTATTATTATTTGCTGTAAAAATCCTTATTGATTTATTTACATTTCTAAATTGAATAAAATTGAGTTAACCTCGATAGGATTGTTCGTTCAGTTCAGACTACCAAATCCTCAATCTAACTTTACTTCTTTACCCTTCTATTTGTGAGTGACACAGTGTGTGCAAAAGAGTAATATTGTCGCCAGAGAAAACAAGAAGAGCTGTGTGTGTGGTTTTCTTAGTGAAGAACTCACTGACTCAGCCTGTGCCTTCTGCCTATCTCTCTTGCGCACCACTATCACACGTCCGTGTGCACTATTGTCCATCACTCCTATACAGCTGTCAAGCTTTATCTACTATTAATTATATTTTCATGCGACACTGATTCCCTTCTGCTTTTATTTATCCTTGGCGATTTCCTCTGTCTGATACACATTTCGCTGATACGCCGCCATTTTGAAAGCGGTCAATCGATCGTTGACGGGTTTATAAATCTACCTGACACGTTTGCAATGACTTGAAACCAATTTTGCGACATAGCTCCCCCATATTTTAAGCTGGATGATATCTAGCTTAACTATTGGGTACAAGACAATTGCAAATCGACCATTCCAAAGTCAGTTTTCCTTCCTTCTATCTTGCTCCAACTCTGTGGGATGGCGACTGAGAAAATCTGCGCCCACATTCTGTTTTCCAGGAATATATTCAATAGTAAAGGAGTATGGTTGAATCAATAATGACCATCTTAGTAAGCGAGTATTTGCATGACGTGATGAGGCCAAAAATGACAGGGGTTGATGATCGCACTGGACCACAAATGGCTTGCCATACAAATAGGGTTGAAACTTATTGATGGCCCACACCAATGCTAAACATTCCCTCTCTATAGTAGAGTAATTCTTTTCTGCCACGTTCAACTTGCGGCTGGCATAAGCAACAGGAAACAGTTCCTCATTCTGAGTCTGAGATTTTTGCAAAAGCGCGGCCCCAATTCCTACATTGCTTGCATCAGTCCGTACTATAAACTCTTGCGTCAGATCGGGTAACTTCAGAATAGGCCTACTAGTGAGTTTATGTTTCAACTCTGAATATGCATGCTCACACTCTGCCGTCCATTTTATTGTGTCAGGTTTTCCTTTCTTTGTCAGATCCGTCAAAGGTGCACATAAGGTGTTGAAGTCTTTGATGTACTTTTGATAGAATCCTCCTAAGGATACGAACGACCTCACATCCTTTTTTGTCTGTGGTCTAGGTGCATTCCTTAACTTTTCTATATTTTTGGGATCAGGAGACATGTTTCCATGACAAATTGTATGTCCCAAAAATTCTAATTCCTGACATCCGATTACACACTTTGTTGGACGAGCAGTCAAACCTGCCTCTCTGAGTCTACCCAGTAACATTGATAGAGAATGTAGATGATCCTCAAATGTTTCCGTGGCTATGAGAATGTCATCCATAAAGTTGGTGATGTTAGAGTTGTTCAAGGGTTCCAGCAATTTCCTCATCATCCTTGAAAATACGCTTGGTGCGTTTTTCAACCCGAATGGTAGTACATTAAATTCGTAGTGACCATCCGAAGTGCTAAAAGCTAGCATGTGTCGGATCTCGGGTTTGACAGGAATCTGGTAATATCCCTTACTTAAATCGACCTTAGAGAAATATTTCGCAGTCCTTAGCGTAGAGAACAGCTGATTGGTATCTGGTAATGGATCAGCTTGGGTTTCAGTGATCGCATTCAATTTCCGGTAATCGATACAGAGTCTGTGTTCTCCACTTGGTTTTCTCAACAGTACAACACTTGAGCTGTAAGGTGATTCTGACTTGGAAATGATTTGTTCTTGCAACAGATAATCAATTTCCTCCTTCAATGCCTGTGCCTTGGCATATGGTATAGGGTAGGTCTTCATGCAGATAGGTGTTGGATCGATGACCTTCATATCATATGTCAATAAGTTGGTGCATCCTGGTTTATCAGTTAACACATCTGCATGTGTTTTAAAAACCTCTTTAACTTGCTCCCTCTGTTCCTGAGTTAACTGAGTACTAATTTTGACTTGTTCATATGTCTCAGTCGGTCTTAATGGATACTCTATTGAGGTAAGTGGTTCATGCTTCATTTCGGTTGCGATGGCCAGAGTCATCATATGAGCTACCTCCGTTGATGTCCTGTCATAATATTTCTTTAACAGATTAACATGGTACACCCTTTCTTTGCCCTTCTTGTCAATTTTGTAATTAGTCTTCGATATTTTCTCTAGCACGTTATATGGACCCTGCCAACCAATCTGCAGTTTGTTGTTACTGCTGGGCAATAGAAGAAGCACTTTTTCTCCAACAGCAAGTTCCCTATCCTTTGCTTTCTTGTTATAGTATTCAGTATGTTTCTTTCTGGCTCTTCGGAGATTGTCATTAGCCAATTTCCAGCCCATTTTCAGTCGAGTGGTCAACTCATTTACATACTGAATTGATGAGGTGACACTTTCCTCTGCCTTCTCATCTGTCCAAGTCCGCAGTAATGCTTCCAGTGGACCTTTTATCGGCCGACCAAACAACAATGTGGCCGGTGCCATTCCTGTGGAATTGTGTGGGACTTCCCGGTATGCGAATAATGCAGCGGGTAAGTATACATCCCATGTTTCAGGTTTTTCACTTGCCAGCTTCCTGAGAATAGAAATGAGCGTACCATTGAACCGCTCGACTTGACCATTTCCTTGTGGGTGATAAGGAGAGCAATGATAATGTCTGGCTTGAAAACTCCTGAACACTTCTTGGGTTAGCTTTCCCTTGAACTGGGAACCATTGTCCGTCAATATTTGATGTGGGAAGCCTAACCGGGTGAATATTGTCAACAATGCCTCTGCCACATGCTTAGAATCTATAGATGACATGGCTACGGCCTCTCCCCACATAGAGCATGTATCAACTAGAGTTAAGATATAACTATTCCTTCTCTTAGTCCTAGTGAGGGGTCCAACAATATCCACTGCAACTCTCTCGAATGGAGTACCCATGATTGGCATTTCTCCTAGAGTTGCTGGTGCAATCCCATGCTTGGGGGCTACACGTTGACACTCTGGACAAGATTTCACATATCTTTTGATATCTTCCGTGATCCCTGGCCAGTAATAGTGACAAGCTATCCGTTGACTTGTGGCCCCAATTCCCATGTGTCCACTAAATGGAATAGCATGTGCGAGCTCCATAACTTTCTCCCTGTATGACTTTGGTACTACCAGCTGTCCATGTCCTTGAGGTCCTGTACCAGCTTTTCTATACAGTAGTCCATTTTTCATATACAAGTCTCCTTTTTCTGGAGGGTTATGGGCCTTTGGCAATTTGCCAAAACAATGCTTCAATGTGTCATCTTCTGATTGAGCTTGTTTCATCTGCTCTGGCTGAGTATTGTTAGGATTTTCCTCCTCGTTTTTGGTGCTCGACCTGGTCTGGACTGCTGCCAGGACAACAGGTTTTACTGGGTCACCCAAAAATACATACCTACACCCCAATATCAGCGGGTATATAGGGTCATCTATCACTGCGGCTGTTATCACTCCTTCCACGTAGCGAGATTTCACATTGATCCTAGCTATAGGAAGTGTCATGGTTGCCGTTCCCTTAGTTGCCCCTTGTATTTCCACGGTTTCTGTGGTAATTTGATCAGAGTGCACTAGGGTTGAACTCACAACTGAGTCGAAATCCAGGCCGGTATCATATAAGCACATGACTCGATTGCCGTTCACGGTTACGAGCTCACTCCCAGGGGGATGACGGAGGCTATTCTGACTCCCTGTCAGTTCCATCATATCTGTCTTATTCCCTGTTGCTAAACATGCAGCGTGATGAGGGGTTTTCCTTCTACAATCTACAGTGTTGTGGTTGCTCATCTTACAATTTTTGCACCACTTATCTCCCTGTTTGTAGGGTTTCTTTTCCTGAGTCTGAGGGTTCTTGTCCTTAATATCAAATCTTGGCTTATTTCTGTATGGATGATCCTTCTGGTCAAACTGGGTATTCTGCGGTGGTGGCTTATATCCTTCTACCTGCTTCCTTTTTGTTCCTACCAATTCAGCTTGAGCTGCTTGGTATCTCTCTGCACATTTCAAAATGTCTTCCAGTCTCTCTGCTCCTTGTTCCATAAGGAATTTCCTCATTTCTTGAGACATGGAATCTTTCACTTGCTCTAACATAACCATTTCTTTCAGATCCTCGTAGGTTTTCTGATACTTACCTAAACTACTCCATTTCAACAAATACGTTTCTAGCCTAGCTGAGAACTGGTTATATGTTTCTCCAGGTAGAGGTTTAGAAGTTCTAAATTTCTTCCTATATGCCTCAGAGTTCTTTTCATACCGGATCAGTAAGGCTTGCTTTAGTATTTCATAATTTTCCTGATCTTCTTTGGGGAGTTTCAGAAACACATCATATGCAATACCTCTCAATCCCTGGGATAACTTTAGACTCCATTTTTCCTTTTCCAGTCCATATGTAGAGGCTAGCCTTTCATACCTATCCAGGTACGACTCAATTGCGTCCTTCTTTTCAACAAATGGATCTAGGTGGAAAATCATGGCCCCATTTGCTGTGTTCTGAAAAGAGCTATTCGCAGAATGAGGTGAGCTATTACCATGGGTGATAGTCCCAGCCTGAAGTTCAAGATCAAGCTGTCTCATTTTCAGCTCATGGTCTCTCTCTGCTTGTAACCTCCTTTCTTCTCTCTCAGCTTCTAATTTCTTGGCTTCTCTCTCCGCTTCTAATTCTAATTTCTTGGCTTCTCTCTCTGCTTCTAATTTCTTGGCTTCTCTCTCTGCTTCTAATTTCTTGGCTTCTCTCTCTGCTTCTAATTTCTTGGCTTCTCTCTCTGCTTCTAATTTCTTTGTTTCTCTCTCTGCTTCTAATTGCTTTGCTTCACTCTCGGTGTACTTTTCACATTCCGTCGTGACATACCGGATCAGAGCGTCACCATCCATGCCAAGCTCTTTTTCCCCCTGCAGTGTAGCAGACCTAAATTTGACCAAGTCAGCCATGATGTATCTGTAGTCTAGTAGGGCAAGTGATCTTACTCAAACTAATTTACTACAATATAATTAACTTAGTTAAAATTAAAGTTAATTAAACTGACTTCACCATATATGAAACAGCTTTCTTTATCTGTACTCAATGGTACTCCTAAAAAATATAATTATTTCCTACTATGTTACTCTTTCCAAAAAATTTTACAAAACAAAATTTTCTACACAACAGAAATAGAAAGTTGGCTCAGGAATATCAAAGATATATCCCGCAGACGAGCCCCCACTGTAGCGGGAGGTTATTTAAAATTATTTATTATGTAAGAGTATGCCAGTAAAGAGTTCTGACCTTACAAGTAATACCCCAGTCTTAGAAATAAGCACTGGTGTATTGTTATCATAAAAAATAGTCAGACTGTGAAAACCCTGGCCCAGTTGGTAAGAAGTAGTACCAGGATTTAAGGTGTCTCCTCCCTGTGACTATCTTATGATTACTTATATTCTAGGGGATAAGTAAAATGTACATTCACTGAACCCACAAAATGGAAGAAGTGAATAAATCCTCAGGTACAGTTAAAATAGTTTAATAATTACACTAATATTCTATTTCTACTAGTTGGAAAAGAGCATACACACACACATATATATATATATATATATATATATATATATATATATATATATATATATATATATATATATATATATATATATATATATATATATATATATATATATATATATATATATATATATATATATATATATATATATATATATATATATATATATATATATATATATATATATATATATATATATATATATATATATATATATAAAAGTATTCACACAATTACTATTATTGTCTGTTTAGACTTCAAGATTTTGAATATTAAAGTTACTGCAATCTGCAATCACTGTTTTTAGTCTCTTGACTTTCCAATTAATTGTCATCAGTTGACTGAACTATGGATTTTCACTATTAGCTGTTTTATATATACTGGTGGTCAGTGTCCTAAGTGACACTTATCTGTTCAACTTGATACTGCTGACACTGAACTGTCCTTTGCTGATATCAGACTTGGTAGGCCCAACAGTAGGGATGCCAATGACCAGTTGAAGTTCACTCTTTGGGATCCTGCACTTTTGTGGGATTGCCTCTGATGAACGACACAGGCTTCTGATACTGGACAGTCTGGTTTGAGTTATTTCATGGAACCTGCAACATATCAGCCTTGGCTAGTATCTGGCTAGACGTGTAGCTGACTAGCACAGATGTCAGACCAGTCAGTCATCAGATGTCACCGTTATACAATCATAGTAAGTAAGGACATCATTTCAGTGATATAGCATTAATATTAACATTTCAATTAAGTGTAACTGACTAGCACATAAGTCAGACTAGTCAGTCATCAGGTGTCAAAGTTATACAGTCATAGCAAGTAACATCATTTCAATGATACAGAATTAATATTAACATATCAGTAATAAACATCATCTGGTTTATTCCGCTCCTATACATCCTTTTCTGATCTATAACTTGATCCTTCCAAACCATATCAAGTACAAATTCCAATACTGATGCTATTCTTAGCATCTACACAAAATTAATACATAAATAAAGAGAGTGACCAAGCGATCAAGTTGCTTTCTTCGGTAGTACAATTACATAGTTTTGGAATTGAAACCTGGCTGTGGAACACTCCATTTTACCAGCTGTAAATGGGTACAAAGTTGTGCGCTCGAACTAGGGAAGGCAAAGGCAGCGAGGAAGGGGACTAGTCACCTTAACCTCGTAAACGGGGATCTTCCATGATGAAGTTTCTAACACTTCATTTCCCTATGACAATCTCTGCCATGGGACTGCCTTTATCCTCGTAAGCGATAAAGCAATCTGATAAATATCTCTTCATTAGGCTGTGGGGCTATTTGTGATTAATTTTTGTACAAGCAGCAATCATCCCCAATGCACATGTTTAGATCATATTAAAAATACAATACATTATATCAATGACTATTATACAGGCATATTTTGTGAATTCTATATGAACCTGAAATAACAATTATTATACACGGTAGTTATCATAATTTCGCTTACCCTCAGACTTCAGAAACTGGACTTAAAAATGTTTCTGGCGATCCGCTCACAATTCATGGGTAGTGGCGAAACTCTGCCTCCAGTCTGTCTCAAACCTCTTTCGTTGTGTATCCCTCCAGTTTTACCGATACGCTTTAAATACGTATAGCGCGGACGTATCGGAGGGTACCGACGTCACAGCTTAAACCTAAGCCTGAAAAATCCTTCCCGAACAGTGATTTCAGCCGATCTGTGCGTCGACTGAAATTTTGCCTATCTCATTCTCGGCATATATAATATCCATATTGTTCCATCTTATCTAGTTTTATCCAGCCGATAAATCTCTATCTTCCTATCCCTGTAATTTCCCAAACTGTTATTTGTTGATTTTAATATTTAGAACAGAAGTGGGTTTACCAGCTGTTAGCGTAACTGTGGGCAGCTGAAATACGCATATATCTCCGTAAATGAGAACTTCCTACCGTTCCTTCTTATATGCAGTTATACACAATCCTTCCCTGTACTGAAATGTAAAATCCTTTTCATACTGATTCCCTTCTGCTTTTATTTATCCTTGGCGATTTCCTCTGTCTGATACACATTTCGCTGATACGCCGCCATTTTGAAAGCGGTCAATCGATCGTTGACGGGTTTATAAATCTACCTGACACGTTTGCAATGACTTGAAACCAATTTTGCGACAGGGATCATCCAGTTTGTCAATATTTCTAGTCAACTCTACTAGCAACAAGATGGCGACACGCAGCACGCGTGCTGCTGGTAGATTGGATAACGAAGATGTGGCTGAGGTGGATGACCCTGTAGTGGGGCTGGATCGTCAACCAGAACGAGTACAGTACATCATGGTACCTACTCACAAGAAAGTGCGGTGCTTTGGGGAGCGCACGGGTCCTACGGCCGAGGAATACGTCAGAGAGGTGAGAGCTGCCTGGAGAGTAGGGATGATGAGTAAAGAGGACCAGGCAGATGTTATTCTTGACAGCGTGACCCCAAGTGTTCGCGGGGAGCTGAGGATTCAGGCTAATGACGATGACCCAGAAGCAATGCTACATTCCATTCTTAGGGTGTATGGGGAGCGTCGAAGCATCCCAGAGCTAATGGCCATTTTTTACTCTACCCGGCAAGGTGCAAGGGAGTCTCTTTGGGAATTCTCCCATCGCATGCACGAGGTGTTCGAAAGTGTGGTAAGGGCACAAAAGCAGAATAACGTCACTCCTTTGGAGCCATCCTTTCTTCGTGACCAGTTTGCTGCTTGTCTGAGAGATGATCTACTAAGAAAGCTTGCAAAGCAAATGATCATCAAAGAGCCTACAGCATCGTTCACGTCGGCGAGAGATTATTGTCCAGCGTTCCCTGCCTGACAGTAGCATGCACTGTACAGCGCGTGTTGCCGGTTCAGTGCTTCCTGCTTCCTACACCGGTTTGTGACTCCAGGCACGAAGCAAGGCTTGCTTGTTAGCGATGTTGGCACAAGTAACAAATATTGTAGCCTCATAGCAGATACTGCTGTAAGCGGGAAGTGTTAGAGACTTCAGTATACTATGCCTCAGCATCATGAGGTGGGGTGACCTGTTCCTTTCCAACCTGCCTTTGCCTTTCCTAACTCATGAGTATTCATGTACCAATTTACAGCTGAGTGACTAAACAAGTCCATACCAGGTTTTGAACTCGATAACTTTGTCTCTACAAGCAAGAGCTCTAACCACTATGCCACTTGACGTTCTGGCATGAGTAAAGCAGTATATTTATTAACGGGTTGTTATCGCTGATGACATAAATTGCCACTGGTAAAAAATACGGTTTACAAGTACCCACATTCACCAAACAAGAATTACTTACTCGGAGTGACCAAGAGGACATGCACACCATCATAGCTGGCAGACGCTGGAGTTGGGTTGGCCACGTCCTTAGAAGATACCCCCAGATGCCATCACAAGAACAGCTATGCTATGGACCCCTGAATTAAGGCGAAAGAGAGGCCAGCAAAAACAACGTGGCGGAGGACTGTGGAGACCGAGTTGCAAAGAATGAACCAGAGTTGGGGCACTGTATGAAGGATGACCGCCGACCGAACAAAGTGGAAGCAGTTTGTTGCTGCTCTACAAGACGCCACCAGGCGTGATGACCACTGACTGCTTTGACAGTTGGTGGCTAAGAATCAAAGAAAAAGAAGTACCCACATGTGCTAAAAATATAATGTTTCCTCTTTCCCAACTGAGTTGTAAACAAGTATGTAAAAAAAAAAAAAAGTATTAGTCGGGTGATTAAATGTTTTCCATTTGTCCACTTTTTTAACGAGGAGCCTGGCCTGTTTGTGACGTGTGTCAAATCGCGGAAATCAGATTTGGTTCAATATTCCGATAAAGCGTTTTTGTTGCAGTTTGCGTTTTGTTTTTATATGTTTGGTATTGAAAACAATTACAGATTTTCTTACTAGTAATTTATGGTCTGAATTACGTAAATGACTCTGGAGTAAAAATGCCTTCCCACTGAAACGCATGGAAAGTACCATGCAAGTATTACAGCCAGATTAAATAGGGGGCCTACGTCATTTATAAAGCGTCTTAAAATCATTCTCATCGTATCGACACATTAATGGTTTTTTAATGAAGGTAACATGTGAAATAATCCAATCAACTTTTCGAGAAAATACGGAAACGTGGGCATTGCACTGGGAAATCTAATTTGAAAACCTATTAAAAGAACATGCACGGCTTTCCATCTTTTCATGGTGCATTGTTTAGTATTGTTAGAAATATTCACACCAGCTCCCCCCCCCCCCCCCCCCCCCCCATTCATATTTCCTCGCACTATGCACCTTCTGTAGGCAGTGGAGTGCTAAGGGTTGTGCGAGGGGGTGGTCCGCCCCGGGTGACTGGCAGGATATGGGTGCCACCGGACACTTTTATTACAGTACTGTAACGTTTAACAATCTACTTGCAAGCACAATAAATATTTCTGCCTGTTTATTAATGGGGGTGCCAACGGTAAGATGCGCCCCGGGTGCCAAATACTTTAAGTGCGCCTCTGCCTGTAGGTATGAATGTATATATCTGTCTTTGGTTTATACATAACAGTACATAATGATTAGATGTCATGATTATCTAATCATGTAACAGGTGTTATACATACCGTACCAGAACTAGTTCTAACGCATGATCAACTTTAAGTAAGTTTCACACAGGAACCCAAACTTAAAGTATATATTCAGGGCAGATGTTACCAAGGCAAGATTTTAAAAGACATCCGTACATTTACACACACACACACAAAATGATGTGATAAAAGAGCTTTTGATTCGTTAGTCAAATTCCATTCTATTTGCTTTTATTTTTTAATTTTTCCCTATGTCAGTTTGCTGGGTTACTCCGTGGCTGTATACCCAAATGCATCCAGATGGGTTAAGCTACAAATATTCAATAAAGGTCAAAGGGTAAGGAAAGGAATAAAATGAGACCGTCAACAGGACAAGCAGCCCAAAGTGCGCACCTTAATTAATTGCCGTGATTTTTGACGAGTTACTTTGTCGTTTTTACTTATTTATTTGACCACAGTTTTACTACGTTGCAGGAAGTTTACCGTTATCGTGTTCACCGAAGATTCTAACTTTTGTCGATCATCATCATCATCATCATCATCATTTTCCTAATTTCTCCCTCTGGAGCAAGGAGTCACCACGGCAGCTGCCTGCCTTATAAGAAGCCTGCTCCACGGCCTGCATGTGCTCTTACAGCTGTGGTTTCTGTAGCTATTTATTTTGCATGACGAGGCTGCCAGGCTCATGCCCAACCTCATGTCAGTTGCCTCATACGACATACCCGAGAAAGTAATATGCCTATTCTTTCATTGTCTGCTTAGAGACACCCCCCCCCCCCCCCCCCCCCCCCCGTGAACTAGGCGGGGCACATTTGTCGATGCTTGTGTTCATTACTGCTTTGTTTCATTTTATTTGTCCTCTTGAAACTCAGACTAAAACATTACGACTTAGATAGCTCAGTTTAGTTCAGGGACGCGCAAGGCGTCAATATCGTGCACCCGTAGACCCCTGGGAGATGTTAGGTGGACCGGCCCTGATATATACAAATAATTGTTATCTAATTCTGTAATAAAAAATTTTGGTTTTTAAAAGTATAATATATTTTGTACCCAAATTAAATGACATTTGATGCGATGCAGTGCAAAATCATTATATTACTTTGTGTATTATTACATCTTGCGTAATACTAGTGCTTAAATATACGTGTATTTGTTCCTATTAATGTAAGATCTCTTTTTTTATCCTTGTGTGATGGGGCCGAAAAGAAGACGCCCGCCCCCTTCCTGTTTTTGGGCAGATTTATCGCCCATATATTTTCGATGTGCGCGCAGCACTCTGGGATGTAAAAAGTCTTCAAGAAGATATATTAATTTAGGCCATAATAAAGCCTAAACTATAATTGTGTGTTATATTTGGTAGTCGTGTGATATATTTGATAATTGTGAGCCATATCTGTGTTTTCGTGCCTGATAAAGCAAATATCGCGAGTGTCATTTAAGTGGCTAAATTAATCCGCGCAGCGCGGACTAAGTTAAGTGTTTAGGCTTAGCGGTTTATGTAAAGAAATAGCGAGCGGCAAACAGGCCTATTTTGCAAGAGTCGCCAAGAAGAAACGAAGTTAGGCTAGCCCTGTGTCGGTAGAAGAGGAACGAAGACATGACACGTGAGTTTGATTTAAAAGCAGATTATATTATTTCCTAGTGAAATTACCATTATTTCCCTGTAGCTTTAGAATTATACTGAGCGTGTCTGTTGTAATGTTTAAGGAAATAAATAGATTGATGTGTTTCCAGGATCTTATAATTTAGTCTTGAAATATAATTGAGTGGAAATAATGTGTGGATATATTTCACTAGTGTTAAGCCCAAATCACATATGTAAGAGTTTAGTATCAAGTATTTCATCCATCAGATCGGGCAAATTTAGTAGGAGAGTATTTTATACATGAAACTGGATAGAGAAGCATCTATTACTTGAATTTAGATGATATTAAATAATATCAAGATGGCAGCCGGGAGGCCACGTGGTGATGACTTTAGTTCTAGTTGTTAAGTCAAGAGTAATTATATTTTATTCTTTATTGTAAGAGTAATTTAGTGTATTTCGCGTTTATTGATTATTCTACTGTATATCTTTAGTGGTTTACTTTGATATGTATTTAGATTTCTGGAGAGCGCGAGGCCACTCCTTGGGGTGTAAAGCACGTTGAGACAGGTGTTTCTCTGTTTGCTCCCTGCGGAGCATGGAAACACCAATGTGGCTGGTGTCCATCACAAGCCGACATAAAGCATTTTTATGCTATTGCAGTGGTTGTTTCGGTAACGATGTGTTTCATGTGATGAGATTCCCAGTCTCACCAGTGGTCATATACGACACGCTTGTGGCCAGGCGCACCAGTTGTCATATACGACATGCTTCAGAGGGCAGTGATGAATATTGAGATGGATCAGTTGCGAGGTGGTGGCTTATTCTCATTGAGAGTATTTGTTGAATATTATTTTATGTCCATTTTATGATTATTTAACTATTATGTGAAGAATGGTTTGTGAGAGCACGTGGGCTCACTTGGAGATATATATTTCTCTTCTCCGCTCCTGAGGGAGCATGAGGCCACCAGTGTAGTTTGCCCCCGCATGAAGTATTCATATGCTCGTGCAGTAGTGGTTTCGGTAGCAATCTGTGTTACATGGTGAGATTGCCAGCCTCATGCACAACACCATACTAGTCTCATTGACAACATGCATGAGTATTCGTGTGTGATAGTTGAGTGTGCCCTTGCAGTAGTGGTTTCGGTAGCAACCGATGTCACACGGTGAGATTGCCAGCCTCATGCACAACACCTTACCAGTCGCATTGGACGACACGCATGAGTGTGTGCGTGTGTGATAGTTGAGGGTGTCAGGTGGCATGGAAGGACTGTTTGACAGGTGAGAGTATCGTTATTCAGCAATGATTTTAACTAGTTCGTTGCTTTGTTTGCTTCTTCAGATTAGCAACTGAGCACTAGCTGGGTGTTTTGTTTGTTTAGTGTTTGATTTGTTTAACGTTTGCTTCAGTGTGCTCTTAGTCACTGAATGGATTGTAAAAATAAATATAGCCCCTGCATTTAGAATCAAGAGTTTTATTGTTGATTAGGGTCGGTTGCGAGTGTGAAAAGAGAGTGATCAAATATCACAACATCATCATCATCATCTCGCCCCACCCTATCACACTTGCATATGCACATATGTTTTTGTTTTCACTTAATAAACATTTTTATTTGTCTGGAATGCTTTCTTCATTTGACACGCATGTGGAGTTATTTTATTATTTAGTTGAAAAACTGTAGCTACAATGACAAATTATATGTGGCAGAACGCAGCCTCATTGAAAGAAGGAGTAAATCTTGGAATGCTATTGTGCCCAGGCCTGGTTTGAATAACAACAAACAGGCATATCAACCAATTCACTCCTTCGGTTTGACGACATCTTCGAAAATGCGCTCTTTTCCTGGTCGGTCCCACGTTACTTAACGCGTGGAACGAGATAATTCCCACAACAATACGGCATTACCACAGTTGGCCTAAATAGATTCATTCTTTGTCATTGGCGTTATCTTGCATTGGTATTGTTACCGGCGGCGTATTTAGAATTTTTTTCCTGGTGGGCTTGGGTTTTAAAAAAAAAAGGGGGGGGGGGGGGGGGGGGGAAGGGGTGGGGGGAAGAGGCATAATCGATAACCTATTTTGTTATAGTACTCTCTACAATCTACAATAAAAATATCAACAGTTACTGACAGAAAGCATGGAGCAGTACAGAAGAGAAAACCCAGAAGAAAAAGTAACCACAAAATGGGAATGCTTAAAAACAAGCATACAAGCAGCAAATGCAAATTTACCTAAAAAGGAGCCTAAGAAAAATCAAATTTGGATGACAGATGACATCTTGAGTAAAATGGCAGAAAGAAAGAAAGCAAAAAACACTCCAGAATATAAAACAAAAGACAATGACATACGTACTATGTGTAGACAAGCAAAAGAACGGTGGATAGAAACAAAATGCAAGGAAATAGAAGACTTGGAAGCAAAGTACATGACAAGAGATATGCATGAAGAAATAAAGAAATTATCAAATAGGTCGCGGTTTGCACAAGGAGGAAGCTGTATCAAGAACAAAAATGGTGTAATCTTACTTGATGAGAAAGACATATCAAACAGATGGGCAGAATACGTAAAAGAACTATTCGAGGACAACAGAGGTAAAAACCCATCACCAGCTTCTAATGAAGGCCCAAACATTCTCAGATCAGAAGTAGAGAATGCCATACATATGATACAAAAAAGAAAATCAGCAGGAACGGACAACTGTCACAGATGGAAATAGTGCAGCAGTGATCATCCACTTTTGCCCCTCCCCATCTAGTTTATTTTTTGCTACAGGAATGCCGTATTCACTAGTGCAATTAACACGTGAGCCGTTTGGAAATTAAGCACGGTGGAACAGAGAGAGCGCGGAGCATGGCGTAATAGATTCTTTGATCAGGGGCGATGTTAAGTCTGAGACGGACATTGAATTGTAAAACTTTCAGGGGAATTAATTGCCTAGCTGATATTCGGCAAGGCGGAGATCATGAAAGTCAAACCAGAGAGGTTGTCGGCGGCAGAGGTGGTAAAATTACCTTTGATTCAAGAATCGAACGGCAAATGGGCTCGGGTCTGGCAGTAGGTGTGACTTTCGCATTAAAGAGCGATAGAACGGAATTTTAGGACCCCAAGATGCAGCAATAGTGAATGCAGTCAGCGACCCATAGCTGTACTGCATGCATCAGGACCAGCGAACCAGAGCTGGTCAAGACCGCACTCCACCTCCACGTGGTGGTCCTGGAAACAGTCTGCAGCAGTGCAGTCTGGCTGAGCGAGTGCGGATCGCAATGGGAAGGCAAACCCGGTCCCTAAAAAATGCCGTGCTGAAGTCGGATGTGTCGACCGAAAGGTGCAGATATCACAGCTTAGGCGTAAACATACACAAAGCAACCACCGTCCTTTTTAGGGCGAACGAGGAAGAAGAAGAACGGAATTTACGGATATATACCATGTCTCTCAGATAGCCATGATCAGTTGTTCAGAAATATATCTGTAATTCACTAGCTCGATATCTTAGATTTCTCGTACAGAGTGAAAATTATTAAATTTTCGTGGAGTGTTTCATTTTTCTGATTGCGGTAATTTATATACTAGCCTTTAAGTGATTTAGTGTGTTTAAAGTTTTCATTATATTTCACTGAGATTTTCTGTGCTAATTAAATAACTTATAGCTAAATCTTTTTCAGCAGTAAAGTGAATTTGATTACTCGCTATTTCCCAGTAAGAGATGTTTTAAATTGAGTAGTACATACATTAAATAACTGTCTACTGACGGTATATATTATTTACTTCTATCCATTTTATGTAATTTTTTAAATAACTAGTGTTCATATCACGCGTTAAAAACGATAGGATAAGCTAGACACGTGTGTTTTAAATCTAATTCATAACGGAGTAGTGAAGAGATCCTATTTTAACACGTGTTAGATATGATATTGATAATTTGGTTAAATGTTTATATTTTCTTTCCTAAAATCTAGGCTGATCAACCTGAGTACTAGCGGCTTTTTTATGGCCATATGAACTGATGATCATACGAACTTATAATATTATAAGCATCCAGGGCTATTTAATATTGATGAGCTTCTTGCTGTGACCTGTGTAGTCCAAGTTTCCTCATTTTCATGAGAGAAACCAGAATAGAACCATTAAATTATAATATTAACTGGACCAGAACTATTACCAGATTTACTTATATCAATCTCATCAGCCAGCTGTGGCGAAATATATTGTCAGCAACATTTGGGTAACTTAACCTAGCGTCTCAGCCACCTGAGGCTAAACAACATAGGAACTATATATGTTCTATTCATCCTACTTCGGCGATCACCACGCATGAACCTTACTCCAACCAACTGAAGGCATAAATAACTTATTGTATCCAGGACAAATTAAATCACCGACTCTAGCGACTCCCGTGAAATTTGCAGTCAGCAACTACGGCGAGTCTGGGGCTGGATTTGGCAAAACTTAAATTTGACACTAAATAGTCTTATTACTTATTAGTGTATTTCCTTGGAATGCCTGCGACAACTACTGGGGTAAGCAAAAGTCTGAAAGTGGCCACTGAATGGGTGTGAATTGAATTTTTTTTTTTTTTTTTTTTTTTTTAACCAGCGGCACTTGGGCTTTCAGCCCTTCGGCCCAATGACATGTCATTGCGAGGCTGGGGAACCTGATGACTTTCTTTCCAACCCGGTCAGGAGCTTCGCTCCTTCCCATCCACAGAGGGTTTATCACAGGAGCCGTTCAGGTTATTCAGTCAAATTTCCGGTCGTAAACATTCCTTCATACGCTGACGCCCGGGTTTGAACCGTGAACACCTGGTCGCCAGTACATGAACGGAGAAAGAAACTTATGTCTTTTGTTAACATCATATACTTATGTGGTTTCTTCTTTCTTTTTTTATCTCACTAATCTGAGTAGTCACGGGATAGATTACATTAGGAACCTATTCTTTCCCCATACTGACTATTTCATAACTTATTGTTAACTTTTGATCTTTTGGGTTAATTAACCTCTGTTGGGATCGTCTTTTCTTTTTCTTTACCAGAGGGGGAGAACCTATTTGATTAATTTCTTCTTTTGCGATTTTGTCTGTAAACAATGATCTAGTGATGTACATGATTATTGTTGTGATCTTCTATTGATAATAAACTTTATTAAACCTTTAGTTACCGTGTCGGTCAACCCCTATCCATTATATGTTATTCATAGTTTGTTTTCACGTTCGTGCGTATTTGTCACAGAATTGTGTGCATTTGAGTGTAGTGTAACTTGTATTTCGTACAAGGAGAGAAAGTGCATCTGATTTAAATATCGTCGTCCAGATAGGCTGGATTAGACAAATTATTCTATCCAGAGACTGTCCTTTCTCTTACACGATCACTTCGTGATAAAACTATTTCTCACCCCTTACTTTCACATTGTCATCACTATCACCTCTGCTCATACAGGGCTATAAACATCTATTACCTATCTGATAAAATCTACGACAACAACATAAAAATTGAAATGATAGAAGCCCTGGAGAGCTTTGGTATATATACAATCACAGATCTATGCAACGATATATACAATACAGGATATATACAACACGACATGAAGACATCAGTTTTTATACAATTAGCCTGATGAGACATGCACTTAAGATACTGCTCAAAATCATACAGGAAAGAATAAAAAGTAAGGTAGACAGCGAAATTCAAGAAGAACAGTTTGGTTTTAGACGGAACAGCGGAACAAGAGAGGCAATATTTTGCCTAAGAATATTAGCAGAAAAATATACAGAGGTCCAAAAAAGTATGTACATGTGCTTCATTGACTATAAGAAGGCTTTTGACAGAGTCCATCATGAGAAAATAATTGAATGCCTCGAAGACATAGGTATTGATGGAAAATATATAAGAATACTCAGTAACCTTTATTGGGAGACAATTGCCACAGTAAGATCTGGAAGGAATTATTCACCATACATAGACATAAAAAGAGGTGTCAGACAAGGTTGTGTGCTGTCCCCCTGCCTATTTAATTTATACACTGAAAAAATTTTCAAACAGATACAGGAAATACCAGGACTGAACATCAGTGGAAGGTCAATAAACAACCTTAGATATGCAGATGATAACCGTGTTGTTAGCTGAAAGTGAACAGGATTTACAAGAACTAGTGAAGCAAGTGAACAGTATAAGTCAGGAATATGGACGACATTAATATTGAGAAAACAAAAACTGATAATTAGCAAAACAGACGATAAGCCCACATTAAAGATAAGCGTAAATGGGAAAATCCTGGAACAAGTCAAAAGCTACGTATATCTTGGTCATATAATAACAGAAGATGGCAGATGTGAAACAGAAATCAAGAAGAGAATAGGAATGGCCAAAGCTACATTTAACAACATGAAACATATACTGACATCTAAACAATTATCTCACAAATTAAAACTGAGAATCATAAAGTGTTATATATATTCTGCATTTCTGTATGGTGTAGAAACATGGACGATGAATAAGCATAAGAAAGAATTGAGTCTCTTGAAATGTGGATATATAGAAGGATGGGGCGTATCTCATGGAAAGAGAAGAAAACAAATAAGGAGGTCCTAGAAAATCTAGGTATGGAACGAGAACTAATGAGGGAGATCAAAGTTAGGCAGCTAAAATACTTTGGCCACATAAAAAGGCATACTACCTTGCAGAAGATCATAATAGAAGGGAGAGGTGAAGGCCAACGTGTAAGGGGAAGACCGCGCTATAAGTGGGAAGATAACATCAAGAGATGGACAGGAAAGAGTCTATCAGAGTGCACCACCAAGACAAGAGACAGAAGACAGGAGCTATCACATTGTGACGGTATTGCCTCCCCTGCTTTGCAGTAGTGGTCCAACAGTGGCCAAAACTCAAGAGTATCTAATATGGGCTTCAAAGGTGGCAAATATGTAAATAGAAGAAACAATTAGCTTCTATCTCCAAGGAGTCTTCACAAGATATTCAGAATAAGCGAGAACAATACTGCTTTGGCTGAGTATGTTAACTCTGTAATTCTGCCGACGCTTTTGTGAAGGATTTAAGCACTTATTACTTTCAGCTCGTTTAAGCCCCCCACCCCTGATTTACTCTGTGGAATTCTATTATTCTAGTATAGTTCTGTTTAGAGTGTGTGTAGTAAATTGACTGAGACAAACATGCAGTAACTTTAAAATGATTAAATCGGAGTTAAATTTGTAACATTACAAATAACAAAATTTAATAATCACTTTAGGTTTTAACAGTTGGAAAATAATTTGAATAGTTATGGATCAAGAAAAGTTATCATCACAGTCTTTATGGAATGTGAGATGTTACAAGAAGTTCAAGTAGCAGCATAGATTTGAACTTAGCTGCCAATCACGATTCTGCTCCTTCTTATGGGTTGGTTCTTTTCACTCTGCTCACCCTCGTCCCTGATCAAGGTTGTCGGGCGTAGCTCGTTTCCCAGAAATGTCAAGGAGAGTCTACCACGTGGGTCCTTCGTCTTAAAGCTTAGGCCACGGTTCCCTTCTTGTTCCAGAGATAGTACTTTCTGCTGGTACCACCCATAACTATGGTAAAAGAATAGAACGAAACGCTCTTCTGAGTATGGCGTTTTCCACCCCATAGTTATGGGTTCCTATCTTCCCATACCACCATCCCAATTACTCAGACTTTACCCTCGATGAGAATTAAATGTAATCCCTCGGGATAAAACTTTGTTTACATTTAAATAGAATAGCTTTCATAGTTACTTTATATTTAAATGAAAAGGTGTCACCGTGGGGTTTGCCCAAGCATTATTAATGCTATTGTTAAGGTGAGATAAACAGTTAGGACAGCTCACAAGAGAAAATAATGAATGAAAAAATAATATTGCTAACTGACAACGGTTCAGAGTACCGGCTCATGTTAACTAATAGTGAGTGATTATGTTGAGTTGAAAATAGAAAGTTCGAGAACAAGAAAAAAATAAGGCTTGACCAATGTGATGGAGTTACTGTGATTTAGTCTTCAATAGGCCCCATTTCGTTTTCTCTTCGTAACTATTGAGTTTGCCATTTTTGTCTTCCCTCTATTAAAGATTGGGAAGTATTCTTTTTCTCTCTGAATAATAGGGGTGTTTAGATTTGTTCTGTAGGTAAAGTAATTGCGGGTTTTTTTCTTTAGGGATTAATTTAGTTAGTATTGAAGGGCACCAGTCTTCCCGTTTCTAATAATCGCGATCTTGGAATTCCATTTTTTGCGTTGTTAAATTTATCGCGGTCATTTTCCGTGGGGAAGGGGAGATGACCCCTACCCAGGTAATGTCCAGCTTACGGTAGAGCGAATCACATTTCGATTTCGCTCACGCAAACAGACGTCGTTAGGTAACGTTACGTAGCCGGAAATACGCGCGCATTTAAAGTAAGCAAGAATACACTGGTTCTAAATTTAGAGATGAGCGCATGGAAAATTGTTAGATTATCTTTAATTCTATTGGTTGTAGTGAGACGCCAAGCCTCAAGTAGGTCGGGGGTCAGCGTGGGAAAATCTAAGATAAAGTAGCGCTTTTCGATTTAGCGGCCTCTTCCTGCAGAAATCCTGGGCCGTGCATCCAAGCATATTGTCGGCTTCTAACGCTGAACGCAGTATTGGTATGTCTGTAATTTAAAGTAGCGTGGTAATTAAATCTAATTTCTCTAATAGAGCCTTAGTCCGTTCTAATTTAATTTATTTTTGAACTCTATAACTTGTAACGCCATCATTTATTTCTACAGTGATAGCAGTGTCTATGAGTGATAAAGAGATATTACGTAGGTGTGCTCCGTAGATTTAATAGAAAGTCTGTAGAAATACACGCATTCTAGATTTATATTAATTTACAGAATATTCTGAAGCGCGTGTATTTTATTTCCTTGAGAGTTTAATTCTGATAAGTCTCATTTAAAAAATACGGGAACGGATTTTTCGGGAAATTTAATCACGTGGTTACCGGGATTTATTTGGATACGAATTCTGGATGGATAGAGTAGATAATTAAGTATTTTTCTATCTGTGAAAGTATAATAATTGCAGGGGAACCACGTGGGGTAGAGGTGAAAGGAAATTTATGGTGCCTTAAGTGGTTGTGTAATTAAATATTATGCAAAGTAGTATTTGATTTTGTGTTATGGGATTTAATGAGTTCTAGGAAATATAGTCTATAGAGATATATATTTCTGTGTATAGAGATGTAATATATAAATGTACTGAGGAATTTTAAACACGGGTGTGCATTAAATGTTATGTATTCTATTTGTGTTGGGGGGGGGGGGGACGGGGGGGGGGGGGGGTGCGGGACGATGATAAGGTCCTGAGACCGCTTACAGAGTTAAAGTAGGCCTAAGTACGGGAGGTTTCCCTACCTGTTTTTAATGTTTTAAGGCCTGAGGCAAGCTGTGTATAATTAGTATTGATCAGTGAGTCTGGGGTTTACTAGACAGGCAGGGGGTTGTTGGGAATAGCTGACCCAGGGTCAGGAAATATTTATGTATCGTTGTGCACAAGATGAAAGGGGGAGAGGGGAAATGGTGGAGCAGTCTGCGTTTCGGGTGTTTACATGTTTGTGCTAAGATATGAGCGTGACTGAAGCAGCAACTGTATATGTTTTAATAGATAAGTTATTTTATGAGAGTATTTTAGTATTGTAGTACAGAGTGGCCTCTCTTTTGTGTCCACAGCATTGGTCACGGCCTGTAGAGCGGGGTGTCAATAATCTTGTTCCTGACGGCTGGCAAAGGTAGCCAGTCTTCTCAAGAGAGAAAAAGTCGAGGAAACGCCAGAGGCGTAAGAGCTTGTACCTTGGTGGGGTATCGGCTCTGAGTATTGTGGCCCCAGAGAGAGAGAGAGAGAGAGGGAGCGAGGAAGAGCAGGTCGAGACAGCGACGCAGTCTTCAGTGAAAAGGGTTTTCTTAAAACCCGGAGTTCTAAGCTAATACACACCCATCGACCCAAGCAAGCGGGTTGGTGTGTATTTTTTAGCCTCGGTCAAAATAATACCGACGGCCCTACACCCAAATGAGGGGCAACTGAGCAAGTGAAAATCAGCTTTTTGTTTCGCCAAATAGTGAAGCCCTTACAGTCTACGGCAAGTGTCTAGTCATCAGAAGTACGAGTCAGAACCAGGAAGAAAGGGATATCATTTCCCGGTTGCTGAAATGAAATGAGAGCAGCAAGGCAGGAGAAGTGGAGAGAGAGATGGTGAAAAATAGATCAGGGACCTGCAGAGTCTCATATTATTCTTAGAGGTTAGCCTCTGTGCCTTAGAGTTAGAAGTCTATTACATAGCAGTGCAGAGTGTGACTTAGTGGCGTATACCGCTGACAGAGTTAGCAGCTGTGCAGATAGTCTTCATGCAGGGTCAGCAGCCATTGACAATAGAGATAGTAGTGTAATAGAGAGTGGTGGCTACAGTTGATGCCCACTAAATTAGATGGTAGTAAGAATCCAAGTAATCATTCTGATTTTGTTTCCCCAGCAAGGTGAATGAATGAGTGAGAGTGGTTGGGTTCATATTTTGATGTGTCTTATAAATTTAAATTGAGTCTTTTTTTATTTCCAGGTCAGTGCAAACCTGGCACGTTATATATATTGTTGTTACGATGTTATGAACTTATGTGGATTTGTATAATAAACTTATTTAATGTTCACTGGATCAACTTCTTCACTATATAGTCCTTAACTGTTGTCTGTATAGTGGTGTCTGTAGTATTAGTTTACCCTTATCTCCTTTAGTTTGTTAACGTTTGTCAGAGGGTGGTGAGTTTATAGCAATTCTTGAAGTCACGATTTGGCGAGGAAGATTTAATTTTGGTTATCATCCTCGAGCCAATAGAATCACCTTACTACATTCACTGTCATTTCTCAAAATAAATCTATCATCTTAGTCTTTTCTCACACTAGGGTCTTGTCCTACACTTGGGCATAACTCTAACTTAAATCCAACTCGTGACAACCAATAAATTTAAGTAAAAAGATTTGGGTCAGCGAATCAGAAGAGTGGCGAGAGAAACACACCACGCGAAATGACCAGAGGTCATTAGATGACAGTGAGTCCTGGGTTGTGCTTCAGGAAGAAGGTGTGATTGCTGTGCGGACAAGATGAACCTTCTGTGGTTTTACAGATAGGGTTGATATGAAAATATATTTAGATGTCCAGCCATCACTAGCCAGTATTATTCTATCGGGAGATAGTATTTGATTCTGTGGTTCACAGTTAAGGTGTATTTCTGAAAAGGAGATCAGCGTTTATGCTGTGGTTTTTGTAAGTATTGAACTATGATTATATTTTACACAGAGTAGAATTTTGTTTACAGGAGAATCTTGCAGAAGCACGATTTTTCAGTTCATTACGAGAGAACGTTGCTGATCGCATGCCATGTACATTTAAACTACCACTATACGAAGTCACTATTACATCAAAGAAGGAACTGAACGAACCTGAAGTATACAAGAAAAGGATTAGAGTATCATCCAGGAATTTACACCTCTGGCGGAGATGGCCAGTAATGATATCAACTAAATAACTTGGAAGATAAAAGAAAGGAGATAAAGAGAGAAGTTATAAATCACATCACTAGGCCTACCATCTGCCACCTAGTTATATAGCGCTGTTACAAAGGTTAATAATATAGATAGAGTCTTTTACGTATACATCTCCACTGATTGAAAATTGTTCACAATATAAATTGAATATGTTTTCATTTATGTTTTACACTGATTGAAAAGTTTGAAACTTCCATTACTTTAAAATGAATATTTTCACACTGGCATTTACACTGGTTTAAGCTTGAAAACTTACATTAATTTTAAAGTGAATATGTTTATAGGGACATTTACACTGCTTTGAAAATGTAAGTATTATACTTAGAATGTACATCATTTCTTTCATCTTTCCCTCCCTGCTCCATAGGGAGCCTGGAATTACTTTTAGTTCTCTGTACGAAACTATCAATAAAGCAATCACCAGCCCGTTCAGTGGTGGTTCATGAATCATCATTCTATACGCTGAAGTTGCCAGCCTCAAATGACTATCTACAAGCGAGTTTCACATATTACAATTCACATGGTAATATATACATATATATATGTTAGTTCACATGTTAGTAATAAATATGAAATGTAAATCACAACTTATGCCAATCCTGACTCACAGATTTTTTGCTTAGATGAATAAAAGAGACTTGAATCGGCCTCTTACACGCATCTGGGGTGTCGTTAATTTAATACGTTCCCTCTCTGACTTCGTGTGTGGTCCTTCAGTGTCCTCAGTCCTGGTTTCCTTATTTAAAATGTTAGAGATTTCCTGGGCAATATTGTAAGTCCTGATAAATACTGCAATAAAAGGTGTCCAGTATTTTAAGAAGGAATTCTGAATTCTAATTCTTCACTGTAGCAGTATGGTGTCTTGGCGAGCGATTTCTCAAGTGAAATAGCTTGAGAAAATGACCAGATTATATTCCCTGCCTTCCCACGCCTTCGTTTGTTATGAGCTGTCAAAAAACTCTAATCATATTCAAACAGGCGGGTTATGGGGTAATTTCAAAATATTCCGACATCGGATAATTTTGAACGTAAGGCAGAGATCAACTCTCCCATATATGGTAATAAGATGTCCGACGCCCTTGTGTACAAACTTACAGACAGATCGGTAAACTCATACAACAGCGTGTTCAAAATGTAACCATCATTACTTTATCAGAAAGTACTATTGTCATAACAAGTACTACAGGAAACGCTTATGTCATAAGTCTCCGCCGCGTACACGAGATCTTGTGCTAATCTTAGACAAGCTCTGCCACTCCCTTGCGACTGCGAGTAATTTATCTCAGCAAATCTGGGTACGTCAAGCAATCGTGATTATTATCACCTACAGGGAGTGTCAAGCAATTCGACAATACTCAAATATCTGCTACTTAGAAGAAAAATAACGAA